>RQTK01000124.1:365004-381569 GCA_003991915.1 Elysia chlorotica | reverse complement strand
TGTTATTATTATTATTATTATTTCTCCACAGACAGGACATATTGTTTGAAGATTCTTCTACAAGAGCGTTGCCAAAATGACAGGGACTGCAGCGCTATTGAGGGGAATGCATTCTGTGAGGGCCAGATCTGCAAATGCCCACTGGGTTACAAGAGCCATGCTAGCAATGCCAAGTGCGTGTTAAGTGAGTAGCACCTTCTTTGTTTTAAAATTTTTAGTAAACTTTGATAGAAACACAACAACAACAATAAAGGAGAGCAATATGGAGCGACTATAACAAAATTAATGTAAATGATCTTTGGCCTTTATTGACTTTATTAGTGAATACACGTTTTATATGCTAATCATAGTGATACGTTTTAAGTTCTCACATTAGACTTAATATTCTTTTACTTGTTGCAAAATGTTTATTGACTCTTCTGAATAAACAGTTATGCCTTCTCAATCCGCGGTTTTTTCCAGCACAGGTTGGGTCGGTGGCAGTATGACGTGACCGACCAAGGTCCGATCTGGGGTCTCGTCGCCGTATCGAACTTTCCTCCTATGAAATAGCACTGTTTTGGAAAGATACAAAGTTTTGAAGCCTGTAAAAAACAAACAAAAAAAAAAACAAAAAAAAACGAAAAACAAAACAAAAAAACAACAAAAACAAAAAACCGGGTATAAGCATTGTTACGACATGTCGTAAGCTGCGCCGTATTTGTGCTTACTACCCCTAATCTTTATTGTTTGAAAAGATATCAGTTTTGGAAAAAACCTTAATAACAATACCGTAGTTCGATTTCATGAGCATTGCTAGCAAAATAGTGTTACTTCACTGAGTTAAGACTTGAGAGACGATTAACTAGGAGTGATGTTCGCTTTCTCAGAACATAGCGAAAGCTTAACTTGTAGTAAAACGCCCCCCTGGGTCCTAAGGATGATCCTATACAGCAACGGGATACAGAGAACTTAGCGGTTCATAATCAACTGAGACTGACTCAACAAATAAGGTAAAACCACGGCGGACATATCTGGGTCTTGAACCCTGACCTTCCGAATGCAAGTCGGGTGTTCTGCTGTTGGAACACAACGAACCCATATGCAAAATATTATTTTATAATAAACCCTCTATCATTTCACCCTCCCGTCCCTTATTTTTCCTACAAATCAATCTTACTATCAACTGTCACTCTATTTTCTTTTCACCAGAGGTCCTAGGCGACCCATGTCAGAACGATACGGAATGTGAAGCTATCAGGGACGGAGTGTGCAAAGAGGTATTTCTAACCTGCAATTGAGTTGGTTTTTTAACGTCCAATGTTAGCAGCAACGCATTATGAACCGGTTCGAAGTTTTTCAAAGTGCTGTCACAGATATACAGTGCGGAAATATCACGAATCTTGTCTCCGTCGCTCAATTTATACTGACAGCAACCCAACCAGTAGGGGAGGAAATAGGACAAGTGGGTTTCGAACCGGCGACCGCCTGATTGTGCGACCAACGTCCTACCTCTTGCTTCAGTACACCCCCCTCCCCGACATGAAGAGAATGATATTGATTTTTAGTAAATTATATAATTTAAACTCAAGTTTCATAACAGTCAGAATATTTTCAAGTTGAGAAGGTCTGCGATCGTACTCTGTATAAAAAATGCCGCTTTTTAAGTTTTTTTTTAAATTTAAATATAGTTAAATCCTTTAGATTTTCCAAAGACTAATATCGATGGATGCAGTCTCAACTTCACCTTAGCTCCTCCATCCAATCAAAACAAATCATAAATATTTGGTGGTACATGTAGCTAGGCGCCTCCATCTTGACAGTCGGGGTTTTCTCGTCGTGAGGAAAAGCCGGATTTAGGTGGGGGGCTCCTTACTCCCTCAAATAATTGGTATATAATGATATGTTTGTTTACAAAGCGTTTTACATGTTGTTTGGATGAACCAGCGGTTTATCGATTCACACTCTAAATAAAATTATGAACTAATAAATCGCATGATTGGGATACAGAAAATATTTATATCGTTTGTAAATGATGAATATATACTAGTCTCTGTGCTGCGGTTTTCATCTTTTTATCAGACATTTTAAAGGCATCTAAATACCAAAATTAGTGATAATTTCTGAATACGATTTTACCCTGTACTCTAAAGATGTTAGGAACTGAGCTGTAAACGGAAGAAAATTCTGTACTCTGTCATTATTACAGGGACTCAGCTGTGATTCATTTGCGCCACCGTAATCAACAGATGTTTTCCTTACCTTGGAATGCCTCTGCCTTATTTTGAAACCACATGAGATGATGCAGACAGTCCCATTCAATTAGTTGTAACATGTTACGTTTAGAACCGTCTGCCTCTTCTGTGATGTTAGCCGCGCTAAGAATGACCAATTCACATTTCTTGGCATCAAACTGTTAACTCTGTCTAACCCTATTCTCTCTCCCTTTTGTCACCACACGTGTTGAATTGAGTTGAGTTGGTTTAACGTCCAACATCAGCACTATATAGGATATCTTGTGGACGGGCCCCAATACTGATGTATAACAAATTTATGTGATGCCACACACGAGACAAGGCGGGGATACCATGACTCCTGTCTCAGCCGTCCACATTAAACTGACACCGAGCCAGTAGGGGGCGAAATCGCCAGGGCTCGAGACACGGACCTTTTTTCGCTGGAAGCCGATGTTCTACCCTTGGACCACCGCGTCCCCCGTCATCACACGTCAAATGCAATTAGATATTGTCATATCAGTGTCAACCTTTCTTGTTCACTGTATTCCGGTTTGTAAATTTCGTTCATGGAGACGTTTTTAATAAAGTCTACCTCGAAGATAATAAAAAGAAGGTTGCTTCTGGTGGTGGTGGTGGGGGGGGCTTTTAGTGGGAGGCCGATGTTTTCCTACGGTAAAAAAGACATGGTGTTTTTTTTCGATAAATGATTAACTGACATGATCATATTATTGATAATGTTACGCTCTTTAGACTGAAAATGTATTTACCAAAAGACAATTCGTGTTAGATGTTTACGGAAACAACAATTTGTGAGAGTTTATGTTATAGAAGGGGGCGAACTCCTCAGGGTATAGGATCTGGAACCATATTATGGTGCCAGTATTAATTGTCAATCATCTGTTACAGACATTGGCTGGCTTACAGGGGGTGGAAGGTTCTACCAGGCACTTTATATTATTTCACACTCTCTGGTTCTGCCTTCAGCTGAAACCCCAGACAGAATGATCGGGAGTTGCGCGGTTTTCCATGTACATGTATATTTTGTTCTGATAACAAACGGTAGGGTTTATCACAACGGCGTCAATGTATCTCAATTTACAATGAATGGGATGTGTTTATTTATGTTTTGAATCATGTAGGAATTTTAAAAAAAAGTGAAGGAGCAAACAAAACTCACCAAATTCAACACGTTTCTCTGCGTTTCGCATATTTAGGGAGAATGCCAGTGCAACCTGGACTTTCTCAGCGAAAGTGACACGGTGTGTCGCAGGCGGCTTGTTGGTGAGGGCTGCAGTAGAAGGGAGCACTGTGGTGAGGGGGCACATTGTGCGCACGAAGTGTGTAGATGTAAGCTGGGCGATATGACACACATCAGAACACCGCACAAGTGTGAGCCCATGAAGCTAGACAATGTGTGTACCTCGGACAACCAGTGTGATGCAGCAGTCAACAACAGGTTTGTGCGTTTGTTTTATAAAGCGTCTAACACCAGTACTCTATAGGTTATATTGTGGATGGGTCCTAATACTAATGTCTGACAGTTTTACGTGCCGCTATTACCTGCCTCAACCAGTCACATTATTCTGACACCGACCCGACTGCAAGGGGGACGAAATGGAACAAATACATATGATCGATGGTGAGGTTTCAAACCAGGGACCTCCTGATTTGGAGGTTAACGCTCTACCAGGTCGCGCACAAAAAATAATTTGGGGTTACACTAACTCTTGAAGTTCAAGTCTTTTATGTAAGTGGATAATTATTTATTTAAGGGTGGTCCGTTATTAAACAGGTTAACTACTTATAAATAGTACAACAACAGTTATTTTTCTCTTAAGTCATTACGTAACATTCTCTTAATGAGTATTGTTATAAGTAGTTTGTTTACTTGCAGCTTATTAATGAAGACTAAAATGATATCTCTTTTTGCTGAGGCGGCCCATGAGTGCCCTTTTCAAATAATGAAAGAGTTAAATTTAAGTTCAGTCATCAATATTATATTTTGTTAGGAACTTGTGTTTGTTTGCTGCTTAGCATCCAACGTCAGCACTACATAGCCAATATATTAAAAGGGCCCCGAAACCATTTTCTGAAAATTTCACGTGCCGCCACATAGAGACAGTGCGGGGATACCATGACTCTTGTTTCTGTCGGCCGTGGCAAGGACCTGTAAATCTGACGAACGAAAAGGAAAAACCAGGGACCTCCGCGATGAGGAAGCCAAATCTCTACAGCTTAACAGCTTTAGCCAGTTCGCCCCCCCACCCCCCCAACCTCCTTTCCCCCCACGTTTTCTTTATAAAAGCACCTTATATTTTATTATATTAAATTATTTAAAAACGCATTTCAGTTTCGTGTCTTTTCGAATTTGAATATGTATGCTCCCTGGAAGTAATACTTCAAACCTTTGTTCTTTTTCCAACAGCGAATGTACCAATGAACAAAGATGCGGGTGTAAAAGGGGATACAAAGAATGGGAATCGCGATGCACGAAGTTAAAAATAAACTTCAACTGTAACACGAGCACTTCTAAGCTTGATGACGAATGTCGCGCCGCCGTAAACAACAGTGCATGCACCGCAACAGTTGGAGAAGGAATACGATGGACCTGCAAATGTGATGCCCGGTTATTCTGCTTCTGATGGTGACACGTCCTGCAAACTGAGACGGCTGAATGATACGTGTGAACTTGATATTGACTGCACAGCCGCTGTTCCTAACAGCGAGTGCGGGCATCATCTCACCTGTAACTGTCAAACAGGATTCATGGCCTCTGACGACAACAAAACCTGCACCAAACGTGAGTAAATCGGATATTACGTGAGTCTTTGTAACGATTGCATGCATATGATACGTTTATATAGTTTAGGTAGTATCTTTTGTCTATTTAATCTTTTCTTCTGGCTGTATGATATAATCATTGGTGTAGTGTTATAAAGATCGTATATGGGGTTGAAGGTTTGCGTGGTATTTTACCTGGTATTGAGTAGTATCATATATGGATCTGAGGGCTTGAGAATAACTATATAATTATGTTTTTTATATTAAAATTTTAACTACATAGGTTTAACGTTAACTTTTATGGAGGGAATTAGCATTATTTTATATTTGTAAAAAAATAGTTCTATGTACAGACATAAAGGAAGAGTGGAAATAGGATCGTATATTTTTATTTATTCTCAAAATACGTTTATTGCATAATCAATGTTTTTGTTCGTTTTTGGTTATTGTTTGCTTTGTTCCTCAACAGGCCAACTGAATGACTCCTGCAATGTTGACATTGACTGTTTGACGTTTGTCGGTTACAGCTCATGCCAAGACAGACGCTGTCAGTGTCAAGGCGAATATGAGCCCTTCAAGTCAACCTGTGTAAAACGTAAGTTGTGTATCGGTATTGTATGGTACTGCACCACTATTCTATGTACTTTGTGATGTACAGCTAGGGGTGATACATGGTGGACATCTGATGTACTTTGAGGTGTACTCGTGGTGTATTTTTATAATGTACCTCTAGGTGTACTTCTGGTATATAGATGCATTTCTACGTGTACTCCTGAAAAACTACTAGGTGCATTAATAGATGTACTTCTGTGTTTTCTTCTAAGTATATATCTAGGTTTATGTCTGGTGTATTAAGAGATGAACTAGTAGGTGTAGTTCTAGATGTACTTATGGTCTTTTAATAGTTGTTCTACTTGGGGCTTCTAGTTGTCCATCTACGTGTGCCTCTGCTGTACTACTGGGTGTTTTACTAGGTGTTGTATATTACGTGTACTACAGTGTACTTATAGATGTAGTTCCAGATGCTATTATAAGTACATTACTAGTTGTACGTTTCAGTGCACTTCCAGGTGTACTTCTAGATGAACTACTATTTATACTACTAGGTGTAGTTTTAGTGTGCTACTACGAGTAAGTGTACAATTAGGTGTAATTCTGGATAACTACAAGATGTTCTTAAGGTGTACATGTATTACAAGGTGAACTACTAGGAGTACTACTAGGTGTACCTCTAGACTGCTCCAAATTTTGTCCCTTACTGATTTGTTACCGGCTGAAACAGAAACCATAGTACATGTGTATCTCCGCTTTGTCTCTGTGTGACATCACGTAAAATTGTCAGACGTTGTTCTTGCGAGTTGCGACCATAGCCATATATGATGCTCCCACAAAGGAATAATACAGCCAAAACAAGGCACCGGGTGAGTTATACTCATAGCTCGTACCACCTCTATCCCTTGGTCTATTTAGCACCCATTGTGGTTTCACAGCGATAAAAATACATGTACCTGTTCTGGTTTTGGGCGCACCTAGCTACGCTCTGTTTGTGAACAGCCTAGATAGGGTTCAAACCTCAAATCTTCTATTCGTAACATCAGCCTTCTATCCATTGGCCTATTTAGCTCAACGCTTTGTTTTAGAGAAAAAACGTTCTAATTTAATGCGAACCAGCCTACTCTATGTCTGGCTGTGAAGAACCTGCTATAGGACTCAAACCTTAAATATCCTCCTCGTAACACAAGTCTTCATTGCACTGACTTATCAAGCGCTTCGCGTTGTTTCAGAAAGAGGGTCATCAGTCTGGTTGAAGGCGCACATGTCTCAGCCACAACAATTAGCGATGGGGTTCAAACCTCATACCCTCTACTTTTAGTACCAGTCCTCCATCTAATGTCCTATCTAGAGATCAGTATTTTTCAATCTGATTAAAGGTGAGCCTACCAACGCTTAGTCCGTCTGTAAAGATCATGCGCCAGGGTTCAATCCTCATACCTTCTACTCGCAATACCAGTGCTCTATCCACTGGCTCATCAAGCGCTCCGCGCCGTCTCAGAGTGAGTGAAAACCTGTCTGATTGGAGGCGCACCTGTCCTGTCTCAGTCAAAGCTGCCAACCCAACCAGCCATTCAAGTGCACAGATGTAGACAAGAAAAGTATAAGAAACTTGCTATAAATACTATTTTGGCGTTAGATTAGCAGCTCTGCTACGCTGTGTGTAGCTGTGAACACCAAACAGCCTCTGCTCCATCCATCAAGTGCCGTGCTTTGTAACATTGGTGAGGATACACCTCCTCCACATTTCCTGATCCTCGCTGTTTTCAATGCCTCCGTCAATTTTCTACGTTCTGCGATTTTGTTAGTCCGTCCAGTATCGGTCCATTATAATTTTCTCGTTGTTTATCCTTGTTACGCTTCCGTTCTATCATGCCTGTTGTCAGACGATGTAACAGCTTTTATTTTATTATCATAATTTTCAAAAAAGAGTACCTGGCGTTTACCGATTATATCTCACAAGTCATCTTTTCGTGTTAGCTTCAGGTAAAATTCTTTCATTAGACTTTTTTGCTACCACAAGATTCACAGTATACGTCTGAGGAACCGCATTTCAACTGCCTCCATTGTCGCCTGTGGTGTTTTTTTGTTTTGTTTTTTATAGACTGTCTACGCCTTGGATCCATAAAGTTTTAATAAATATGGATTCCATATAGTGTTGAAGGACTGTTCTCTTTTTTTTTTATTTGAATGAACTTACGCACACAAATACTTTTTTTTTGGTTAGGGTAGCTGCTTATACGCTCTGTGTGGCTGTGAACATTGGGCAGCCTCTGATAGAGGTTGGGAAAGAACTGCCGGCTGGCAGGACATACTACAATAGGCTACACCATACTAGATCTAGATTTGACGCGGCCGACCGATCCATCAGTCCACAGACAACATTAGTCGCTTGGTGCTATGGACTGGTGAGGACCAGAGTCCGAGATTCGAATCCAGAGCTCAATTGGTTCTCCCTTCTCCGTGTGAGATTCATAGGGAAACCTTCAGAGTGTAAAACTAATCAAGTTATGAGTTTAATTTATAGCTTTCGCCGGGAGAGATGGGGGAAATAACTATCTAGAGAGCTTGGAGAGAGTTGGTTGTGATTCAATTAATGCCCACTTTACGTTTGTGAACAAACCATTATGCTTTTCATATATTTCCAGTTATTTGGAAAACATTGTGATCCTTCTCTAAGCGGTAGTTTGAAAGAAGGAAATTTTTAAGAAGACAAGAAAAAGGAGGTGAAAAAAAGAAAATAGGCAGATGGAGTAGGTGATATGTAGAAATATTTAATAGTTCGATAGATGTATATAATATATGGATACTATAGACACAGAGTTAGATAGCTGGTTAAATAAAAAGCTCGATTATATAAAGATAGTTCTATAGAGATTTAGATAGATAAGTGGGTAAATATATAGGTAAGATTATACAAGTTATATCTATAAAGAGTTAGATAGGTGGTTAAATAAATAGGTATATTATACAAAGGTAGATATGTATAGAGCTCGATAGAAACAACCGATGGTTACATAAACAGGTAGATTATACCAAGGTAGATCTATATAGAGTTAGATAGATAGGTGGTTAAATAAATAGGTAGATTATAGACATGTAGATATATATATATATATATATATTTTTAATTAAACGATATATTGTTAAACGCTTAAACAGATAAATTGGTTTTTGGCTAAAAACGACCATAGAGATCGGCGGGTCAAATCCTGCCAATAAAAATACACTTTTTCTATTAATAAAAAACCTCACTTTTTCTTTGGTGGGTTTTATCATCCAGGAAAATTTGTACATAAAAAACGTATCTTATGCCTCCTTAGATTTTCAGTGGAATTGTTTACTGATGGATGTAAAGGAAACCAGTCGATTCCATTGGGACCCTGCCCTCGCCTGTAAAGTGTTTTACCGACTCGGCAATTGCCGCCCCATAAACTGAAAATAATGCACTTGAAACGTCTCGAGTAGTTTGTAGAAACAAATGCAAATATAAACTACCATATTGTATTTTTTGTGTGTCAAACCCCAATGGCACCAAGATTTTTCGTAAAGGAGGTGTTTTACAAATATCCTAGCCCGAAAATTGAAATTGGACGAGTCGTATATATTTTGAATGTTAATTTTATTGTGAATGAGCAATGCTTGAGCGTCTATTCAATGAGCGATATGCCACGATCAATCCGCCCCAAGATTAAAACAAAAGAACACTCACCGATACTTCTGAAAGGAACTGTAGAAGAAGCCCATTGTCCCATCTCAACGAAGTGTAATAATTTATTACCTTTGGTGCCTGCACTAAGCTGAACGCTTCGGGTGACGTCATGATCTTTGTGCACAGGCGTGCATGGAAGCAAGGGCTATCACTCTGTTTGGCAGTTGCTGCAGTGAGCGAGTTAGCCAGGTGGTTTCGAAGAGCCGATCCTGTCGGTTATAATCGTATCCTAGCGCAGGGTGGATGCTAGCAAAAAGATGCCCCTATCTCCAGTTTTATGGCGGTGCAGTTGGGGTAATTCAGAGCAAGAAATTGCACTATTATTCGGGAGAAAAGTTAGTAGAGGATCGCAAGTTCCAGAAAGACAAACATGGAAACGCAGAGAATAACAATATATTTAAACACAGGCTAATTTGTAGAAGAAATATTACTTTGAATTTAATATAAGATAGGATAAGATACACTTTCTTAATCCATAAAGATGGCGATTTTTTGTCGTGGTTGTGAGCATTTAATATAATTACAAATATAAATATAAAAAATGCATTACATGTATAAGGAAAGGTGTATATCAAAGAACACGCACTGCACCAAAATTACATTCTAGGGGCCTACTCTAAAAATGTATATAGATGCAAATGACTTTTATATAAGGAAAAAGTAGACTAGAACAAGCATTATGTTAACATTACAATATAGGGGTCTACAGATTAATATAAAAACAAATATAGATATAAATAACTCATAATAAGGAAAAAGTATACGAAGAGACCTTCTCTAAAAATTTACATGATATACTTTGTATCACAAAGGCTTATGGAGTAGGGCGACAAATTTTGGTTTTTATATGTGTAGGTCCAGATCATAAGGCGGTGTACTACTACTACTACTACTACTACTACTACTACTACTACTACTACTACTACTACTACTACTACTACTACTACTACTACTACTACTACTACTACTACTACTACTACTACTACTACTACTACTACTACTACAACTACTACTACTACTGCTGCTGCTGCTGCTACTGCTGCTGGTTAAGATCCTCAATATCAGTAACTCCCCCTATATAGTATGATCTAGCCCTCACAGCTTTGGTTGATGCGGAACAATTCAACCTGATTTAACCAACATTGAAAATATTTAAGATAATAATAGACATATTATGTACCATTTCGCGATATTGATACGTCGACTACTTGCACTTTCTATGCAATTATTTCTTCGACTTCACGTAAACACGAAGAGTCAATGAAGATAATTGTAATCTTTTTGGAGCTCTCTTTGCGGGAACCGAGTTCGTGAGTGCGAGTTACAGACCTGTGGCATGATTTGTGAAACTCACACCTTTTCCCCGTCGACTGCTGATCAAATTAACCCACACGGCTGCACCGTAGCCTCCCCCAGACCTTGGCTGTTTCGGCGTTTTTTTCTCTTACAGTAATCTCGCTACAATGTATTAGTGTTGGGATACAGCGTATCTGGTTGGTTGGTCCAGTGAATCTTTGGGCTTAATCTGTGGATTTTTATTTGTTTACGTTTATTTTTTATTACATGCGCGTGTGAGATTTGATAAAAGTGGGAATTCAATGTTTTTGAAGAATTCTCAGACCCACGGCTGATTCGGGTTTATTTTCTCTCGATAGTAGTGTTGGGATACTGTGGCTATGATTCATTAGTCCAGTGAACCCTTGGAATGTGTATGTAGCTATTTCTTTGTTTATCGTTTTGTATATTTAAATTTCTATACATGTGCGCGTGTGATTTAATGGAAAATGTGTTCAAAGGTTGTTAAGAATAAATTACTGTCCGAGACCCACGGCTGTTAACGGTTTATTTTCTCTCAATGTGGTCTCCTAGCAATCATTGTTCTGGTGTTGGGATATCGCTCATATGATTCGTTAGTCCAGTGAATTTTTGGACTGTATCTATGGCTTTTTCTTTGCTTATCCTTTTTACAATTTTATTTTAATACATGATTGTGCGAACGTGAGATGTTCAATATTTGTATTCAACATTTTCCAAGAATTCTCCTGACCCATGGCTGATGTAGGGTTTAATTTCTCTCAGTGTGTTCTAACAACATCGTACATGTATTAGCGTTGGGTACGAATCCGTATAATCTTTGGACTGTATATTTTTTCTTTGTTTACATTTGGATTTTAATGTACATACATATGCGCGTGTTACTTAACTTTAAAAATTGTTACCAAAGCTTTCAAGAATATTCATGAATATGCTTACAATCTCTTAGAAAAAGAAATTGTAATGGTGCTTAGAAAAATATTCGTTCCTAATTTATTTTTTTCCTGAATGGATATTTTTTATCGACAAATGCGCAAATATATACCGTATTCAAGTTAGTCCTGGTTACAAAGAGTGATAAATATGTTGACCAATGAATAGAAGTATGCGTATAGCTTCACCTCAGTTTTATACTGTCTTATCCTGTTTCTAAAATACGAACCCTTTGGATTTTTAAGAAATAAAATACAGCTGTGTTGGCGACGGAGGTATTTTCAATTTGAAAATTTTTTTGTGTGATTTTTCAAGCTTTAAAAAGAAAATTTCAGGTAAAATTTGAAGAAAAACTTTCAATTGTTGTGTTGGACAGTTTTGTTTAAATGGAGAAGTAGGTTACTTTTATCCTACACACAACACACCCATTTTTAAAAGCGAATTCAGTGGACGGCATCTATCCAAAATGCTATTAGAAGTCTAGATAAAATCCTCGAAGCCTTGGCTTCCAAAAATAGAAGGCAATGTCACCGAATTGGACGTAGTAAAAAGATTTTTGCACACCAGGGATGCATGTGCTCTAATTCTTTTAATTTTTAGTATAGATAAACAAACTTAATGTAATTACGGAGTTGTTTTTTGTTGTTGTTGTTTGTTTGTTGTTGTTGTTGTTGTTGTTGTTGTTGTTGTTGATGTTGTTTTTGTTTTGTTCAGCATACAAACCTGCTAAAATAATGTAAACTGTCCTATATGTGTACGCACTATGCTGGCTTTTTTTTTATTCATACAAAATCGGAAATGTATTTTATTGTTTCGAAGTAGTAGGTGCTCAGTGCCATGCAAAGATGTTCAATCAGATCGAATCTAGCACTTGTTCACACCTACAGATCAAATCTAGCACTTGTTCACACCTACAGATCAAATCTAGCACTTGTTCACACCTACAGATCAAATCTAGCACTTGTTCACACCTACAGATCAAATCTAGCACTTGTTCACACCTACAGATCAAATCTAGCACTTGTTCACACCTACAGATCAAATCTAGCACTTGTTCACACCTACAGATCAAATCTAGCACTTGTTCACACCTACAGATCAAATCTAGCACTTGTTCACACCTACAGATCAAATCTAGCACTTGTTCACACCTACAGATCAAATCTAGCACTTGTTCACACCTACAGATCAAATCTAGCACTTGTTCACACCTACAGATCAAATCTAGCACTTGTTCACACCTACAGATCAAATCTAGCACTTGTTCACACCTACAGATCAAATCTAGCACTTGTTCACACCTACTGCAACTGTGCAAGTTTTTGTTTATTTCAGTGATACTGCCTTTTATTTTTGGAACTTTGCTGGAAGCACAATATTTTCAAATGTAAAGTTTAGTGTCTACTCAGTCACCGTCATCAAATCATTTTTTCAATTATTATAATTTCAAGGATTTGTTCATATAATTAAAAATACTTTTCCATCGTCTGGTGTAAAAAAGGTGTGGATCTTCATCAATTTAGTTCGTTTCTTTACTATAAATCGCCACCTCAGTTTTATCGCTGTATATCTCATTTATGAAATGCTTAATATTTAGAATGTTTTCGAAACGAGATAGGATATTATACAGCTGCGGTGAGAAATTGTGTAATTCTAAGTACATCGGCTGTAGGGTGAGAGGAATGAGGTCGTTGAACTTAGGAGACATTAAACTAGCAGAGAGCTTCGCTTTCTCAACCCAAAGAACGCCGGCGTTAGAGACATGAAGACATGAAACAAAGGACGAAAGCTTGGCTCTGGACATATGCATTAATTAATGTACCACCTCTAAAAGATGGTCTTTAAATACTCTTATACTATTTAATGGAGCATATGACGATGTTGGCTTGTAGAAAACTTAACATAACTACGATGTACCACACTTTATGTTTTGCCTTGCTTGTAAAAAAAAAAAATTGCAAATTTGATCCGTGGTATCATAATTTTTACAAATAATGCGTTTTCTGTTCGGAAGTATCTTTGCATCATGTAGGCTACAAGACACGAAAAAAATTGCGGTTCATCTTAGTTTCAAGAACATCAAATAACATTTTGTCTCTGATTCCCCTTATGACTTTTGTGTATGTTGAGCTATATGTTTATAGATAGTCTTTCCTGTTTTGAAAATCCCATGTATGGTTTCACAGCCTTTTCATGCGAGAGCAAACGTTTAGCATCTATCAATTGATCCCTTTGATACTATAAACTTTAGATCTAGCTTTGATGGGGAGCATATGTCAAGTCCAAAAAGGAGTAACCTTTTCCCCGCAAGGCTCTTTGACTAGCAGAGCTGCCAAAAGTTCGCCAGAAAGGGTATTTGGGGCGAACTTTTCTTATATTTTCGCATAAACTATGTACTTGATTGTCTGGTGAGGTAGTCAGCACTAAAGCAGTGATCTCTGATTTTCGCAACAGCCGCAGAGTTGTACATGGTTTTTATCGATACAGTGTAGGGTCTATTCTCTCTTTTTACCTGGGCAGGTGTCTGCAGTAGCCCCCAGCTTTCTTAAGGCCCCACGGGAAGCAGTATCGTTTAGATTATTTTGTTACTGACATGACAGCTTCCTGTCTTGTAGATGGGTCTCGCTGCCATTTTGAGTGTGGAGTATTGTTGGCGAAACATTTCTATCACCTGTGCCTGTATGTATCACTGCTGAAAAGGTCATATAACTGGATAGGCGTGTTGGAAAATTATCCCCAATTGAGCTTTAGTCTCGCTAATTTTTGTTTGTTTACTTGATATTTTGAAATATGTGTCTGTTTGTCTGATAGAGCGGCAGATAGCCTATGAATGTGTTCACAAAAGAAAGGAAAGCAAGTGTAAGCAGGAAGGTGGACAAGTAAGATAGGCGAATAATTTATAGCCATACAATGTGCGTTCCCTTTTAACAATTCAAAGTTCCCGATCTCTATTTTAATATCTATTATCAATAAAAGAATTTTACCTGTTCTAACATTTTGTAAATAAATGTAGGTTATATATCCCGGTTTGGTGACTTTTTGATGATGCTTCTCTGTGAAAATGTTCTAACAATGGTTTTACAATAAGAATTTTAAATGGTATGATCTTCTAAGTTTTTGGACATATAGAATAGTTTTCCCGTAGCCACAGGAAAAGTCGTTTTCGATTACAAAAAGAGCAAATAAGTGAACTAATTTTATCATAGTTCTATGCAGGTTTCAGCAACTCGGAAAAAAAGGATGAAAAATGTACAGTTTGCTGTGTGGGACAATCTGCGAACAATCACTACACCATGCAGGGGAATCTATCTATATTATTTTTGTATTTGAGATTATTATCTTTGTCTTCCATTATTTCGTTTGACCTTTTCATGAACAAATGTGTGTCGTGTCCATGCAGCCTATATTACAACAGGATCCTAATGGTGCTACAAAAGACACTAGTTCTACTATGATTTATTCCGCCTTTTCCAGAAAATATAAAGTCTTTTGTAAATAAATCTTGATGATATTAATGTAATCAGTTTTGGTAATAGTTCTAGTAAATCACTAATTTTTTAAACAAGTTCAGACAACAAAAACAACTCTGGTGTGTAAGTTGTAATCTGGCGGTTTCATTATGTGGTGTACACACTTATCGGCCCTTGTCCGTACACACCTTTGCCTGACTATTTTGCTGACGTGTGTAATGTGTGTAATCTGTGAAACACTGGCGGTGACGAGCAGCGCTCCAAGGAGGGGCATATGGAAAGATGTACATTCACTTCCACCGATAACTTCACACGAACAAGAAACACGCACAAGATTGCAGAGAAAATCCGCAAGGCATGAGATTTTAACTCTACTTACCTTGGACATAGTTCCTTTCCATCGGATTCATGCAAGGCAGGGTGCGCAAAGCGAACGTACAAGATGGCCGCCAAAATGGACGCACCGGAAACGACGAGATTTGGATACGGGTGTCCCCGATTCTGATTCACAGCTTGGACGTCTGGCAAGGTGTTCACGGAACACGTCGGACATAGATCGGAACGCGTCACGATTTTTAGGGCCTGGTCGAGTATTCATCAGAGTAAAAGTTGGTGGGTTTCTTTTCGCGTGGGTTCATCATCATCATCATCATCATCATCATCATCATCATCATCATCATCATCATCATCATCATCATCATCATCATCATCATCATCATCATCATCATCATCATCATCATCATCATCATCATCATCATCATCATATTGGCTTGTATCAGACGTAAACCCCCACACAATCCGTCTGAAAACTCCCTGTTTTGGACTATCCTTCCTAGCTCGGTAGGCCTCCTTTGTAGCCAGTCTACCCTTTCTTTTGTTTGTGCTTATGTTTATTCCAGAACGTATTTTTCCGAAGTATTGTGTCTCTTCAAGCGCTCGAAGTATCTCGCGTAGGCTACTAGTACCACGTTGTATATCTCACTGGGCTCCCCTTTCCCTTATTCCTAGTGGTCCACGTTCCACATAATATGATTCTTTATGAAATCTAGAAGAGGTAAAACTGATCAGAAGATTCACTTTCTCGAAGCGCGAGTAACCTTTCTGTAACCAGCACAGACCAGGCTTACGGGCAGGAGGTTCAACGTTCCATACTGCGCTGGTGCGGCTTTAATTCTTTTGGCTTAATGAACTAAAGCCCCATCTACGTAAAGCATTTGTAGAGAAAGTTTGGATGCAAACTAACCAATAACTTTCTCAGAAGTGTTTAATGTAAAGAGAGATTCCAAAATCATACGATAACTAAGGACGGCTCTTTCTGTAGCATCGACATTTTCGAAAATGTAGAAAGTATAACATTTTATTCTAAGCCTTAAAGCACAGGATGGCAGCTTCAAGGCTGAAGTCCCACATTGTTACACGGAGCAAAAATCCAGGCATTGTAGTGGTTTGCACGGAATGTGGGACGTGAGAGACTAGTGAATCCACTTAGTTTCGGGCAAAACACTTCCTTGTAAAAAAAAAAAAAAGTCTCGTGCTTCCCAAACTGCAGTCAGGTGGGTGGGACGAAAAGTAAGGGGCAGACTGTCA
>RQTK01000124.1:360004-362504 GCA_003991915.1 Elysia chlorotica | reverse complement strand
CGTCCACAGTAGAGCTTACATTGTGCTTAAGTTGAACTGTAAGCAGCAAGCAAAGAAACAAATAAACCAACGGTTTGGACAGTGGTTGATGAAAGACAATGCACACAGCAGCAGCTGGCTCTCCTCTTGTGCATGGGCAGCAACCCATCCCAGGCATAGAACATTGATAGGTCTAACATCTGGATTGTGCCGATGGGTTATCGCTCTTACCTGTCTTAAAGTATTCGTCTGCGTATATCTAAGTCACACACCAGCTGCTATTTGGATAGTGAGTGAAGGTTTCTTAACGTATAAAGTGAATAGCAAGGAATAATCGTGTGTGGGTCCATAGACAAACGTCTGACTTTGCTGGGTTATCTGAATTCCCGATTCAGCCGGACACATTGTACTGACATCGACCCAACCAGTGAGGGAAGAAATCGGACAAACAAATTTTGTCTAATGGTGGGTTTAGGATTGCTTAGCTTACGATTGGAGACCAACGCTCTACCACTGCGCCTTTTGTTGATGCTTAACGTCAGCACTATATACGAATGCGAATACTCTGTATTGTGGACGGTCCCAAATACTAATGTCTGACAAGTTTACGTGCTACCATACAGACAGTGTGGGGTAACCATGACTGTGTCTCAGCCGGTTACATTGTACTGATACCGAACCTCATCCAGTGTTTGTTGTTTTTTTTTAAATATGGGGAATCAACTGAGATTCAAACCCGGGACCTTTACCTCGTCCATAAAGAGTGCAAAGATGTCTGCCTCCATGAGAGCCTAGTATTATATACAACCTTTTTTTATGTTCTCAGCCTTACCTCATCCAAACCCTATACAAAGGGAATAAGTTTCCCACAAAGTAATTCCACTCTGAGCGTGTGGTATTAAACAACCAGAAGGGGGCGAAATCGCCGGAGCGGGGCTCGAACAACGAACAATGGACCTCTTGCATCGGAAGCCAATGCAGTTTGTCTCCCGCCGCCGTTGAAGCTTGCATAGAACTACTCAGTGTCATTTTTGTTTCGTTTCACGTATCTTTTATAATTTTGTAATTATTCTCTCTAAATAATACAAGTAGGATTTAAAATAAATCAATGCTCTTTGGCCAAGAATTGTATTGTTTTATGTGCTGCTTTGAAGTGAAAAATAGATCAAATTACATTTCCAGTATATATTATGTATAATTATGTATGCTTTGTTTTTTTGTATGAAGAAAGAAAAGTGCTCAATTTATTTGAGCTAGATAATAAAAGCAGTTGCCTTTTACTTACATGTTAACGTTCTGTCACAAGCTTTTCAAAGGGCGTCCTTGCGCCACTCTCTTCAGAGGACTGTAGGTGTTAGGTCCCGCTTCCTTCGTTACATTTTGTGTTTGTTAGAGGTTTCTCTCTGTGCATGCATGTGATGGAATTTTTACAATTTTATTTAGGGTTGGTGTTGCGGTTAAAGTTTTAACTACAAAATATATATGTTTGTTACATATAATTATATACTTACCGATTATACAACTATACTTCTCTATCTATCTATCTATCTATCTATCTATCTATCTATCTATCTATCTATCTATCTATCTATCTATCTATCTATCTATCTATCTATCTATCTATCTATCTATCTATCTATCTATCTATCTATCTATCTATCTATCTATCTATCTATCTATCTATCTATCTATCTATCTTTCTAACCACCTATCTGTTTTTCCATCTAATTATATCTACAGGTCCAGGACTTCTAAATGACACTTGCACTTTTAACGCCCAGTGTTCTAGGCTACACAGGCACAGCGCGTGTGTGGAATCGAGATGTATCTGCACCAACAACACATTCATAGACCTAAAGAAATCGACCTGCTTACCAAGTCAGTAGTTGTGTGATTCTGGGTTTATTTAATATTGGGTACATTGTGAAATAGTTGTTTTTGAAGATTGACGTAGAAAAAGGTTAAGATAACTTTTGAAAAAGATAAGATAAGAAAGGAAAAGACAAAACAAGGTAAGATAGATAAGGTAAGATAAGATGAGAAAAGAAAAGACAAAACAAGGTAAGGTAAGATAAGATAAGATAATCCTTGATAAAATCATCAAGAGGTTATTGAAAGAAAAGTTAGTATACAACACACTAAAAGTGATGTTTAGGGAGTATTTTCTTTTAAGCCCACTCAGCCTACATAGCAAATCTGGAATATCTCGTGTAGTGCTTTTATTGCGGGGTTCTCAAGATTGTCGGTTTTAAATTTTACTTTTGGAACCAATGATACTTTTTACAATAATTATAGAACCAAATAATGTTATGGACACTGTGTGGTTTATATAGTCTGCACAGTTGATGCCACTGTCACAATCATCTCCCAACAAATGTGGTTCTAATAGAAGGGAAAAATAAAAAATGTGTGAAAAATTGATAAGATAATACAATGCAATACAATGCAATTATAGGGTTTGACAGCAAAATGAGTTATATCCATTTTTAGTTAAGGCCCCTTGATTCCTTGTGAGACATAC
>RQTK01000124.1:326243-352494 GCA_003991915.1 Elysia chlorotica | reverse complement strand
CAGTTGTGATCATTGTGGTGGTTCTGTTTCTCACCATCATGGGCTTCATCGGCTATGAAATCTTCAAGAGGAAAAAGAGCTTCAACGCAAGGTCAGTTCTACCGCTTTGCTGTTGTTGTTGTTGTTGTTGCTGTTGTTGTTGTTGTTGTTGTTGTTGTTGTTGTTGTTGTTGTTGTTATTGTTGTTGAAACTGTTTACTATCAAATTTTCATAATTAGTTATTTGACATTTTCAAAAATTATATGCCGATAAATTAAATCAACCAAAAAAAAGTCAAATTGTATCACTTCCTGTTTTAAGTTTCATTTTAACGTAAATTCAATTGACTGTTTTTCTTGTAAAAAGACGTCGCCTATAAGGATATAAAAAGATTTTAAACAAAAAGTATCTAAATCAGTTCTCCATATTTTCAATTAGCGTTGCTATTAATTTTATTTATAAAGTAAGTTGAGAGTGGAGGACTGACACAAATGGTAGAAAGTTGGTCTCTCAAACGGGAAACATTAGTTCAAAATCCATTGTTAGTAAAAAAAAAAACGCAGAAGGCTAGAAAACATTCTGTATTTTGTACTATTGCTCTTGTTCAGAAAAAAATGCGTTTACCTCGAGGCCTTGGTTTATCTCAATCAATGCAGTGACTTGGCCTTTCTAATTTCGGAAGAAGTCATTACCAAGATAGGCATAGATTGTGATTTTTTTCACATAAAAATGTTAAAGTTATGCAATCGTGATATTTTCATATCACACATACCTAAACTTTTTTGAGAAACCACAACACTCGTTAGATTGGCATGAAATAAGACAAAATAATAAGATAATGCAACATAAAGGAAATTGGACTATGTTCGTTTTATCACATTGTTGTACGTAATAAATAGCCTGCAAAAATAAAAACCATACTTGACTACAAGTGGAATTATCACATGAAAAAGTACATCATACATGCATTGATTCTAATGTAATTTCGTTAATAAAGTGCGTTTGCTGAAATTAAAAATAATAAAGTGTATTGATTCAAGTGCGGTCAATGAGTAAGCTTCATGCACAAAATATATCAAAATTATTATTTGAATAAAAGGTTGCCTGTGATTTGCTTTATATTTCAGAGCCCTGTACGCTAAATTTGGCACGACAAAAATAAGAAAGTTAAAGAAAGCAAGCATGAGACGGTTAAAAGAAAGGAAGAAAAGAATGAAGGAGGAGAGTAAGAAAAGACGAGAGGAAAACAGAACCAAAAAAGAAGGCACGAAGAAAGCTGGTGCCGCCAAGAAAATTGAAAGAACTGAGAAAAAGAAGATGAAAGTTGAGGAAAAGAAGAAAAGGAAGCAAGAAGAAGCGGAGTTGAAAAAAGCAAAGAAGGAAAAGAAAAGGGAGGGAAAGAACAAGAAGAAAGACCCTGTTTTAATAGAGGGTCAAATTTCACAGACTGTTGGTGATACGGGTGAGTTTTATCTAACGATGTAGGCCTAAGCACTATAAGTACAGGACTGTAGTGTATGTTTTTGTGTTCATAACTTCATGGTGTTTATGTTTGCGTGCATCATCTTTACATGGTGTTTTATACTTTTTTTTTAATAGTCTTTCAAAGGTGGTTTATGTTTGCGTGCATCATCTGTCCGTGGAATTGTATGTTTAAGCACATCATCTGCCCATGGTGTGTTATGTTTTCGAGCATAACCTTTCCATGATGGTTTTTTTTTTCTTTTTTTTTTTTTTCCTCTTTTCTTTCCAACTAGATACATGTATTAGTTTATTGTATCAAATGAATCATTAATGTGTACACAAGTACCACCACTCCTACATATATTTATTTCATATTTAAATATTGTTCTTCCACACTTTGATTTCCTTATGACAACTGCGGCCGTGTATACTGCTGCACCTACTACATGAACATGTATAAGTACAATTACAGATACATACATAGGCTACACACGGTTGTACACGCACTATAATGTACACCCACGAAATACTACTACGGCATAGTGCTGGCCCCAGTTTGGAAGTTATTACATATGAATACAATGTTGTTTTATTCGTGTGCCCTAACTTTTGTTCGATTTCGAAAAGAAAGTGTTTGTGTACCGGTACTTACATAAGGTCTAGCGTGCTATGAGGGTCTAGTTATTTCTCATGCATGTATGAACTGAATTAAAAATAATCGAGGGACAGCTTTAATTTTATCTTGATGGGAAACTTTATGACCGAACCACTTACATGCACAGTCTTGAACATGCTTACAGACGTATTCATACAATTTGCACACACATAGTTTTTTTTCTGTGGTTTTATTAATAAAGTTTAAAAGAAGAACGTTACCGCCTTAATTTACAAAAATGCATAACTATCCTGGCCTACATACTCAAAACCTTTCCATTGAAACCTTTGACTTTTTTTTTACTTTCTCTGGTATAGTAATTCAAGTCTATAGTACTAGTAGGTGTTAAAATGCCGTTTCACTTCCTCAGATCCTGTGGTAGATCTATACCACTCTTGTGTCGACATGCCCAATGACACAGCTGAAACAGGCGACGTAACTCCGTACAATCTTGGCCGTGCGGAATTCAATTATTACCCAGTGGCTTCCCCTGATCCACAAGTTGTGCAAGACTGGAGATTGCAAGTGGACAACAGCGAAGAGTCGCCTGTGTGAATGAGTCAATGACACGCCGTAGTACAACTTGAAAGCTTTACACATTGTATAGCATTGTTAAATGTAATTATTCTGAAGTTTATCTTCATCATCATCATCACTATCATGATCATCCTCACCATCACTAGCAATATTATTAGCTGTTAGTATGTTACTACGTGTAACTGTACTTGACATCACCAATATGTCGCCGTAAAGGATCCTCAAGGGGAACCTAGGAGACGTTAAACCAGGAGAGAGTGAGAGAGCTCTTTCCCTCGCTCTATAAAGAATAATGTTTCACCAACATTATCATATTTGGTTTTGCTTTTCAATCACATTACATTATATTGTCCCCGCAGTTTTTTGCCTTTTGAAACTCCAAATTTTGCAAAACACGAGCGTAAGGAAATACGATAATTTAACACGTTACTTATATTGGTGGTGGCTTGTGAACCCAGTGGCCTCTTTTGTTACATATAAAATCCTACTAACAAAGGGGGGTTTTACTGGAAATTTCAGTCTTCCTCAAAAGTTGATTTGGCAAGTAGATGGAATCTATGTACGGAAATTATAATTACATGTATTGAAACTATGTCAATGGTTGCTCATTTCTGAAAACCCTTCAATTTTAATTAAATGGTGATAATTTTGACACACCACTTCTTAGAGAGGGAAAAATACGAGTCATTTTCACCATCGAAGGTGAAAAATAAAGAGGAGGTGACAACAATAAGCCAGCTAAAACAGAGAGAGAGAGAGAGAGAGAGAGAGAGAGAGAGAGAGAGAGAGAGAGAGAGAGAGAGAGAGAGAGATGAAGTTGGAAGGGCTTTATTTTTCTTTAGGGAGAAAGATATGCCCGTCTATGAAATGTTTTAATACGTATACTAGCCTCATTTGAAACTATTTTGTATGCAATTGTGGATAGTTGAACGTGTTGCTGAAATTTTGCTATATTCAGGTTTTCAACAGAATTTTTGCCAATTTGTGTTTCCGTAAAATTGCGATTTATTGCGTCTGATGCCGAAATTTGCAATTTGGGCCGCGATAATCTGCGGGGACAGATTATACTCTTGACTCTCATCCCAACTGCATGATATATGCAATGTAGATGTCTTTTTACTAAGAAAAGAAAATATAAGAGCGAAAGGAGAGAGAGAGAGAGAGAGAGAGAGAGAGAGAGAGAGAGAGTGAGAGAGAGAGGGTGAGAGAGAGAGAGAGAGAGAGAGAGGGGGTGTATAGATTCTTCTTATTTAATATCACTTGTATTTCTTTTTTGTTCAATTTATTTTCCACATCACTTGTATTTATTTTTTGTTAAATTTACTTTCCATTTAATAATATGTTGATATTCCTGTGTAAAAATCTACCCCTCCCCACACCCACCCCCTTTGTCAGTTACACCCAACTATCAGTAATAGACTGCATACATGTGTACTGTACATGTATAGGTTTTTACTATTAAAAAAAAAAGAAAAAAAACCCAGTAAAATCTTTATAAATTCCTAATTATATTTTGATGCGTGTCAAATCAGACTTGTTGAAAATACCAAGGGCCTTCCTGTTCTTGCCTTGGCTTTGTTTTGATTCTGAAAGGCTAAAAATAAGCCGCAACTTTTGCCACTTTCAAGAATCACATCTTTCTGCTGGAATAGGTAATCAAAGGTAACAATTTTACTTTAATTAGAAACAAAATAGGGTGAAGCTCTTGTAACCTTTTTTTTTGTATTGAGCGCTTAAATTCATGTAAAAACCCTAATTCTTTATATACATGTACGTATATGGTAGTTGGCACAAATTAATGAATGAAAAGTTGAACTGGTTCAATAAAAAAATTATGAAATGCCAAATACATGTACATATACCTGTAAATTGTTTTATGGGTTTGATTGTTTCTGCTGAATATTCAAGTTAGAAAAAAGTTTTCATGGCATAATCTGTCCCTCTGAATTTTCTAATGTCAACTGCATTTTAATTCTTACTGGTACTTTGGTAGGATAGAAGTTTGAAGTTGGCATTTCTTTTGAATAAACGATTTATTAATCGGCTATAAAAAAAAAGTATAATTGTGTAAAGCTGATACATATATGACTGGATACTTAACCCTGGGATTTTTATAGATAATACCATATTTTCCATTTTCCTTTAGCGGCTTAACCTTTAAGTCACCGATTTTTTTAAATTACTATTTTACTTGTTCCCTGACTTTTCTGAATAAATGGACGTTGCCTACAGTATAATACATGTCCACGATGCCAGCGGTATAGGGAAGATTGGCAACAGCGCGATTATGACTTAAGGGTTAAGCCAATAGTATGATGTAATACAGTGCATAACTGCATTATTTTATATCAAATGGTTTGATCAGGTCCCGCTTTTGCTCCTTTGTTAACTGTAATTCATTGAATAAAGTTCTCTATACATGTACAACAAGCTCTCTAGTAACCCTTTTTTGTCTCATTACAGTAGTCCCCATTTCTAATGACATCTGGAATAATGAGAGGTTTGAAAATCCCCATATTTCTCTTTATTTGCGCCCTTAGATTTATTTTGCAAATAACGAGAGCCAAATTCAGATAATCCTGCTAATAATGAGAAGTTTGAGAACAGATGTGCTCTTTTTCTTAGCCAATTCCGAATATTAAAATGGAAAAAAAAAAGAGAAATTTGCCCAATTGTGAACATCTCATTCTGGCACCTGAAACCCACTCCCAGTCCAGTCACTCTCACAACAACGCTGACAAAGTGACATTAGTGATAAGCTCACCTTCCTTACAGTTACAGGCACCTAAAAGTCTTAAGTTAAAGTAAACAAAGCTGCATAGTGCAATGCTAGGAGGTGGACCAGCCAAGCGCATCCCTAGTACCGTTTCAGTTTTATAATCCCTAATGCGCTATAGATCTGGGTCTTTAAAATTTAAATACAGTTTAATATCACTAAGTTGTATCCCTTGCATTACCTTCGCACAAAACTGATAATTTAATTATGATACAGTACGTATGTAACTTGATGTTCTGGTAAATAGTAAAACAAACAAGAAGTCGTCTTGTGTCCTAACACTGACAGTGACACAGTAAAAAAAAAAGGGGGGAGGTAAAATAATGGCACAATTTTCCTCTTTCAAAAAAAAAATTTAAAATACTCTTTTACTAAAAGTTTTAGTCTTATTTTGGTAATTACGAGAACCATTTCTATATCGAGACAAATTCAGAAAAACAAAAAATCTCGTTATTACAGCGTTTTACTGTGTAGTGCGGGGGCGCGGTGGTCCTGGGGTAGAACATCGGCTTCCGAAGCAAAAGGTTCGTGGTTCGAGTCTTGGCAATTTCGCTCCCTACTGGTTAGGTCGGTGTCAGTTTAATGTGACTGAGTCATGGTATCCCCACCCTGTCTCGGGTGTGGCAGCACATAAACTTGTCAAACGTCACGCTTCGGGCCCAATATTGGCACAAACAAGAGAGTGAGTTTGTTTTTACGGCACGTCAGCGCGGTAACGGCTACATAAGTACATTGTGCCCATGATGTCCTGAGACAGTTAATGCATTATACATGTACTAGTAGCAAAGGTGATTCCTTTATCTCTCTGAATAGTAAAAGCATACAGCTGGTGGGTAAAAAGGTTGGTAAAGGGTATACATGTATATACAGTGGTTTAAAAGATCCAGTCAAATATATTTATATACACCAATGTTCTTCAGGTACCTCAGTAGGCGCCGAGGACTAAGAAACATAAGTAAATATGCTCTCTAGTGGCTTGGAAGCCAGGTACATATTTCTTTCCCGGTAAAAAAGCGGAGACTCAACCAGAATGTGACTTTTGGATAATTGACAGTTGCAGGCTTTTCACCCCTCAATAGGAGGGTGTAAGATGAGAATGTCCTGGTCGCAGTAAATATTGACGCCTTCGCGCTCACCCCGCAGCATTAGTGACAGACAGCTCGGACACAGGTCTCATCTTTAGACCCGTCAGTGAAAAGTAGATAATGATCATCATGATTTTCTATTTGTTAACTTTTCTCTATATAATTATAAATCATTCTGGAGGGGTTTTGTCCTTCTGGAGAAAGTGTCCAGGGGGGGGGGAAATCTACGAAAATGTCTTCTGAGTAGAGTTAGTATCTAAGTCATTTCCAGAAGGAGCTGCTCAGTGCTGAAAACAAATTCCAAAGGGAGGAATAGGGTTAGGGTGGAAACACAGTGGAGGTCGCACCTTCCCTACAAATCGGCGACATAAAACTGCGCGGAAAAAAGGGCGAGCTGGTAGTGGTAGAAACAGAGTGATGGTCGCACCTTCCCTCCAAACGTCAGAGCGACAAAATCACGAGACGAGAAAAATTCCCAGTGTGTGTTATTATTGCCTAGAACTAAGTAGAAGCATTGTTTCAGTTATACTTAGAGATATGTGAATGAAGTGAGATATGGATGTAATGAAGAGCCGATTTCTTCTGCAATTTTTTTTCCATTCTGCATTGAGCAGGTTTCTGTTGTTTTACCCAGGGTCCGTTTTGTCATAGAAATGGTCTTTTTTCTACAGCAACTATAAGCTTTGTTGTTTGGTCTGTGTCCATCTTGGGTTTTAGGATGCTTTAGATTTGTTTGTAATAATAATTATAATAAAATACGCGGCACCACAATCCAAAGTGTATTGACTTCAAACACAACACAGATACGGCATGGAGGGGTGAAAGTGTGCGGGGGTGGAAATCGCACGCATTCTTCAATGTGTGGGTGTCTATATCGAATAAAAACATTTTTTTCATGAAATTGTTTATTATTAATATGTTGATATTCCTGTGTAAAAATCTACCCCTCCCCACACCCACCCCCTCTGTTAGTTACACCCAACTATCAGTAATAGACTGCATACATGTACTGTACATGTATAGGTTTTTACTATTAAAAAAAAACAAGAAAAAAAAAACAGTAAAATCTTTATAACTTCCTAATTATATTTTGATGCGTGTCAAATCAGACTTGTTGAAAATACCAAGGGCCTTCAATTTGGCAATAAATATTTTTCATTTATCAAATGCCATTTTAAGAATCAAATATTAAAAACCATTACATGTACAATCATGTTACTGTTACTAAAAATCCTTTCATACTGTATTTATTCTATAGCTTTACTTCACAGGGGAATGCAAATTTACTAATAGTAATACTACAGTAGATATGAATGATGTACAACAATGCATATTTTTCTATTAAGCCTATTTTATAAATGCCAAGCTATAGGACAGATATTTGAAAATGCATTTTGGTACACCTTCATTAAATCACACTTCATAGAATTAATTTTAACGATAAACTCTAAAGGGGCTAATTTATTTAACCAAATTTTATTTGACTGAAAAATATTGCACTCTCATTTTTTATTTTGTTTATTAAAAGTGAACAAAATTATGATACATGTATTATTTTATTAACAGATGGGAAAAAGAAGTGTTCATTTCAATTATTTACTTAATTTTTAAATTGTATTAAACTGATTTCAACAATACTAATGTTGTAAATTGAAATAACGGCAATCCTGTCCACGCGGAAAGTTGCCTTGGCTTTGTTTTGATTCTGAAATCTACGTCAGTAGTCAACAAACTGAAGTTACTATTAATTTTGCTACGCATGGTCTCCCAGATGTCATCAGATGTGACAATGGTCCTCAACTCGTCAGCAAAGAACTTAAATCTTTTCTCCAAGAATTGGATATAATGACAATCACAAGTAGTCCAAACTTTCCCCAGTCAAATGGAATGGCTGAGAGTGCAGTGAAAATTGCAAAGAAGATACTCCAACAAAAAGATCCAAGCCTAGCTCTCATGAACTACAGAGCTACACCTCACAGTGCTACAAGAGTAAGTCCAGCCGAAGCGCTTATGAACAGAAAGATCAGAACTCAAGTACCTGTGTTAGAGTCAAACTTAGAGCCGGACAGCTCTTTGAATCAAAGAATTACAGAAAATGACAAAGCTGCCAAGGCAAGATCCAAACAACATTATGACAAGCACCACGGTGCTAGATCTCTTTTGTCTACGCTTAAACCAGGTAATCAAGTACACTTGAAAGACGACAAAACTAACAAATGGACAACTCAAGGAACTGTAGTAGCAGCTGATCCGTATAATCGTACATACCTTGTCAACACGCCGTCAGGTGTGATTCGCAGAAACAGACAACACCTGTTGAACACCAACAACGAGAAGACAGAAGCAGAGGAAAATCCACAGTGTTCCAGAACCTAACTTAACCTTAAGTGAAAGCCCTAAAGCAGTGTACTCCACCAGGTCTACAACAAACAACACTGATGCGCCAAATATTCCTAACGCTTCATACCCTCCAACATCGCCAATCAAAATGAATACCAGATCAAGGTCGGGCTTTGTTGCCCCCAAACCGGCTAGATACAAGGAGGAGGAATAACAGCGAGAATTAGTCTCCTGTTGTTGTTAATATACACTACACTTTTTATATAGGATGTGTAGCTTGCAACACTACAACCTACAATTATCTATACATGTATTTACAGCAGCTCTATGGAGCCACAAGGCGCACAACAAAACTACACTAGGCTTAGAGTAGGAAAGGATTGTAGGGACCAAAAGTGTTTCAATGGGTAATAATAAATCCCTAACCTTTTGGAATAAGATCTTAAAAGATCTTTAGCTAGCTAGGTTATCTCTTTATTTTCAGCCCCTGATGTCCCAGAGAGACATTTAATGACTTTATGCTTTGCTCAGTGAACAAGTCTGGCTGTATCGTCATGATGAACATTACCGACAATCATTAGGTTAATGAAAACTAATTTTAATACAGGACAATCAAGATAAATGTTAATTCTGTTACATTGTTCTTAGGAAATTTAAAATCCTTAAAGATTTTTGTTCAAGACTAAATCTCATGACTGAATATGATTTCAACTTAACTCTCAGTTTTAGAGTATTAATTGATATTGTGTGAAAGTGAAACCTTTCATCTTTTGTTTTAACGTTGTAAATGATTTATAATTTCTCATTGCTCATTTGTTGGCTGATAAAGCTAAAATTACAGTTTCAAATCTTTCGCAAGAATGAGACACTAAAATCTATAATTAAATTAGTCCATGTTTAATTTCATTTTAAAGAAAGGGAGATGTTTGGGTTTCTACTAGTCTACTGACTTTCATTATATTTGATTGTTTAGTTATTTGGACTACATTATACTAATAATATATCCTTACAGCTTTCCTATGTAAAAGAGTTACAATAATAAACACTTGATCAAAATGGCTGACAGTCTTCCCACATGTTTTATTTGTGTCCATAACTAAGTTCTAGAATTCTATAATACGTGTAAGTAAAACACGAAACATCAGTGGTCTCGGATGTCAGTTTAATTACTAATGTGGTATCCCCACCCTGTCTCGGGTGTGGCAGCACATAAACTTGTCAAACGTCACGCTTCGGGCCCAATATTGGCACAAACAAGAGAGTGAGTTTGTTTTTACGACACGTCAGCGCGGTAACGGCTACATTGTGCCCATGATGTCCTGAGACAGTTAATGCATTATACATGTACTAGTAGCTAAGGTGATTCCTTTATCTCTCTGAATAGTAAAAGCATACAGCTGGTGGGTAAAAAGGTTGGTAAAGGGTATACATACATGTATAATTTTGTATATACAGTGGTTTAAAAGATCCAGACAAATATATTTATATACACCAATGTTCTTCAGGTACCTCAGTAGGCGCTGAGGACTAACATAAGTAAATATGCTCTCTAGTGGCTAGGAAGCCAGGTACATATTTCTTTCCCCGTTAAAAAAGCGGACAGTCAACCAGAGTGTGACTTCTGGATAATTGACAGTTGCAGGCTTTTCACCCCTCAATAGGAGGGTGTAAGATGAGAATGTCCTGGTCGCAGTAAATATTGACGCCTTCGCGCTCACCCCGCAGCATTAGTGACAGACAGCTCGGACACAGGTCTCATCTTTAGACCCGTCCGTGAAAAGTAGATAATGATCAGAATGATTTTCTATTTGTTCAAACGTTTCTCTATATAAATAATTCTGGAGGGGTTTTGTCCTGGAGAAAGTGTCCAGGGGGAGATCTCCGAAAATGTCTTCTTGAGTAGAGTTAGTATCTAAGTCATTTCCAGAAGGAGCTGCTCAGTGCTGAAAACAAATTCCAAAGGGAGGAATAGGGTTAGGGTGGAAACACAGTGGAGGTCGCACCTTCCCTACAAATCGGCGACATAAAACTGCGCGGAAAAAAGGGCGAGCTGGTGGTAGAAACAGAGTGATGGTCGCACCTTCCCTCCAAACGTCAGAGCGACAAAATCACGTCACGAGAAAAATTCCCAGTGTGTGTTATTATTGCCTAGAACTAAGTAGAAGCATTGTTTCAGTTATACTTATATGACTATAGAGATGGATGTGAATGAAGAGCCGATTTCTTCTGCAATTTTTTTCCATTCTGCATTGAGCAGTTTTCTGTTGTTGTACCCAGGGTCCGTTTTGTCATATAGAAATGGTCTTTTTTCTACAGCAATTATAAGCTTTGTTTGGTCTGTGTCCATCTTGGGTTCTAGGATGCTTTAGATTTGTTTGTAATAATAATTATAATAAAATACGCGGCACCACAATCCAAAGTGTATTGACTTCAAACACAACACAGATATGGCATGGAGGGGTGAAAGTGTGCGGCGGTGGAAATCGCACGCATTCTTCAATGTGTGGGTGTCTATATCGAATAAAAACATTTTTTTCATGAAATTGTTTATTATGCATTTTTTTCAGCATCTGTACGCGTGGACTTTGTTAATTTTGGATCGCTGATTACGAATCTGTTTTCAGATTTTCGCTACAATCACTGGTTATCGATCTATGTCCAGCTCAAAATACGGGCCTACTTCATTTCTGGTCAACTTTCGCGCGACCACGCACCTGTTGACGCCAGATCTAAGCGCAGCGCTTAGATCTAGCACCATGAGGTGATCTTTTTTTAGGCTTCTACTCTGTTTACTGTAACACTTTTCATATGAAATAAATTCTCGCTGCAAAAAAGGGACGCTTGGGAGTTGGGCGAGATGGTGCGACATCCACTGTTTCCACGTTTAGGTGAAGATTAAAATTTTCCTGCATAAGTTGGGTGGTTTGGGTGAGATTTTAGATGACAATTGACAGCATATTGTATTTTGTAAGGATAATTTGCCTCTTCAAGGATGGTTTGTCTGCAGCTATGTAAAGGCTTTCTACCGGCGTGGTGCAAAAGGCCCCAAGGCTGAGACGCCGTCCTTGATGGTGTATACAATGTAGTGTCTAGCATTTGTTATAAAACGTTCTGGCAGAGCCATACACTACGCTGCCGTATCACTAAATCAGGGAGCAATAGAGGTAAAGGAGGGACCATCTGCTCCCCACGCTGTCCTGAATTTACTTTTAATAAAACTGACATCATTGGGTACTTTTTTTTCATAATCAAAATTATTTCAGGCGGGGGATTAGGAGTTTTTTGTGTGAAAAACGCCTAAAATTTTGGCTGCTTCTACAGGAATTTTTGGTCGCTGCCCAAGTAGAAGTCAGGATTCCTGGGAAATTTCTTTTTATCATAAAAATAAGCAGCTATTCTTTTTTGAGGGGAAAATATGATGCTGTCAGAGAGCAGTTTACATTATTTTTCGAGGTTTTGCTACCTTGAGGAGCTCCCTGCTCCTGCTCGTCTGACAGAAAGGATCCAACCTTCACTTGCAACTGTCTAGTACATGTACTAGTTATGAAATTTTTAATGAACATTTTATAATTTAAAGTTTTTAAGTATGCCATACTTCCAGGTTGTCATAAGCTTTTTTAAGATCAAAGAAGACAGCGACTGTGTGTTGGTTTTTGATAAAAGCTCTTAAAAAGATCCATAGTACATCTTTTTGTTCTAAATCCACACTGGAAGTTGGATAAGATATTAACTTTTAAATGCCAAGATTCCGGAAAAGTTTCATAAAACAGCAGTAATATTTGAAGAAATTGAATTGGGAGATTTTTTAAAATAATTTTATTATGCGGGAGATCTGAGCCATTTCCTTCAGAAGTTCAAGGTAGGAATATATTTCGTTTACAGAGAACGGTTTGTTGTATTCTTTAGAGCAGTTCGGGGAGAAGTCAACCAATTTCTCCTCAGATTGCTCTTTCAAGCTTTGAAATGTAGGGGAGTAGTGGTGGTTCGAGGAATCCTGGGAAAAACCAGTGTCTAGTGCGACAAACAGAACAAATTATTAAGAAACGATAATGGTTTTGTCCATCTCTGCATACTTTGGTATGCTGTTGCTCAGCTATCACTTTTCAAATATTTTATGATAAGAAGTGTGCATAAAGAAGTGAGAGCCATTGTATGATAATGAATATCACAAAATTGTGAAGCTGAGTAGTACATGTAGTCCTATAAAACACTGCACTCATATATCCTGACAAAAAAAATCAGGCAAGGACAGTCAGCTACCACTAGGCCCCTCTTGAGCTAGAGGGGCTATCTGGTTGATATATAATTTAAAAGTGTGCTGTACCTTTAGAAGGCTTAATACATGTACATGTATTCTGGTAAAGCTTTTTGAGCTGAGCTAAACTTCACATTAAAAAAAAATCTATTGATATGACGGTAAAATAACATTTTCTGTCAGGTGATCATGAAAACGAGAAAATGAAATAGAAACTGGTATAAAACACAAAAACAATGCAAGAAACAACTGCTGCTGGAGATATGATACTGAATTTATTCTGCATGAACTTTTTTTTTTTTTTTATCACAAACAAATCATCAGTACCAACAACTATAAATGGTGAAAACCTGTTACAAGAAATTATTCTAGTCACGGATTCACCACAAGTACTACATAACCAACGCCAGTCTCGTCAGTTGTCAAGAAATCATGTCAGAAATCAAGTTTTTCTAGTATTCAGTAACTTCATTCAAGCCTTGTGCAAGTTATTCATTTGAGCCCTCTCCGAGCTTTGTCCAGTGCAACCTACTGCATAGAACAGGTAGGTTACCTAGATTTGGAGTAGAATAAGTCTATCAGAAGAGTGATGGATCCTACTAACACTGCCATCAAATATTCAATGTAAAATGTCCCACATACAAAAAGAAATAAATGTACAGAGAAATATTTTCCCCCAATAACTTACACACAGGCACACATTGCAAACACTTTTTCAATTTGTTACGCCAATCACTAATTTTAACAATTTTTATCCATTCGCGGTTTGGTAAATACTAACTGCAGTCCCAGTTTAAAAAGCAAACAGCAGCAAGAAAGCCATCATGAGACAGAGCAAACCCATAGCCTCAGACAGGGCAAATCCCAAAATAGCCAAGGAGAAGAGCTGGCCTTTCAAGGAGGGATTTCTGGCATAGCCAACAACAAGACTGCCGAACACACTGCCGATTCCAGCACCTGTAGGCAAAAAAAAAAATAATATATGATTAAATGTGTAATAAAAAAATTGGATGTACTGATGATTCTCTTATTTCTTTCTGGCCATACCTTCTTTAAAAAAAAGGGTAGATACATCAATTATAATTTGGCATTGCTATGGTCGAGGACTCGGTGTGAAGATAGAGATATGGTTACTACATTATTCGGAATCTCAAGACATATAATAAACAATAAAAAAAAAACACATTGGGATTGATCGATATCATTGATGTTGTTGACTGAACCAATCTCGATAACACAGGGAAATATAGTATACTGTATAATGCACTTAATCTTTGTTTATCCTTCTCTAGTTTCGGTTGCGCGACTAACAGAAAAAATCAGTCGCAAGTCAAATATATTTAGTGCTGCTTGCGTGGAAAGTCATATTTTTTGGTAGAAAAACATTATGGCGTATTAGAGGAGAAAAGGCGTACAAAATTACGCCGAAGCGCATGGGTTGGCAGCTCTACTTTAATCAACTACCTGTTTTTTAAAAACATTTGACCCGATGTAGACCGCTTAACCAGCAAGGGGAGTTGATTAATGGAAATTTTATTAGTCTCGGTTTTTTTTCTTCTTTCCTTGCTTAATTGCCAGCCAGCCTACGACATCGAGATTGGCCTGCAGTATCCACCAGACATCTCTGATTCACCGACACGCAGGCGAACTTAAACCCATCTGCTTTGGAATTTCAGAATTTTGATACGAAAATTTTTTCTCCCACGACAATATCACTACTACCAGTGCTTTTAGTACCTTTGCGCTCATCAAAGTCTTCGTGTAAAGATTTAAAGTCTAAATATATACTGTTGTCAGAATTGACATCAGCTGTGTCTAGATTAGGGACAAAAATTAAGTTATCTTGACTGATCGTTGATGCCATTCGAAGTGAAACTTAAAAAAAAACCCCGGCAATTTCTACTTTCTGTTTTGTTTTGAAGCTCTTCTACTTAAGAAAGGTACAACAGTCACCTTCGCAGTCCTAGCAGTAAAAAATTAAACTATTCTGTCTACACGGGTATTGTGATTTTAGTTGCATCCAGTTTTAGAATTTTTAACAGTTGCAAACGATCGCATTAGGGTACATAGGGTTAAAATCCACCCTCCATTGCAAGTACTTATCTAAAAGCTCCAACCAAATTAAAGACAGATTTAAATAAGAACTGTAGAAGAAGAAAGCTCACCTGATCCAGCTACTCCAACGGTGGCAGCTCCAGCACCGATGTACTTGGCAGCCTGGTCAATATCACGCTGAACAGCGCTGGTCTGGAAAGAGCGGATCTATACAAATAGATAAAATTTCTAGTTAGTATAAACATTGCATGAGCAAAAAAAAATTTAATAAAGCAAATGCTAGTTGAAGAATTGCCTTAACTAAACCCCAATTACTTAAAAACACATATCTAACCAAACTTAAATTACCTTAGAAAAAGGGAAACTGATCCTATATATTCTTTCAAAAATACACACACTATTATATAATAGCTTACTACAAGTCTAAAACTAAATCATTCTAGAAAAAAACAAACAAAAAAAAAACAGCATTAGGTCTTTATCTGCTCTAGACATTTTCTGAACACTCACGGAAGTTTAAACCAACAATTTTTATATCTTTAAGTATAGATATACGCAGCAATGTTTCATCAGCGGTTCCATGTACAGCAGCCATCACAGAAGTTCTGGACATTATTAAAATTTCCATCACATGAAACAAGCCTTGTAAAACCATTACTAACCCAGATACAATTATAGAATATTTCACCTGGCTGATGAGTGATGACACATTGGGGGCTCTGGCAGTTAGGTTCAGGGCACTGATTCCACTGTAGTTTGATAGACTGGCAGCCGGTGCTTGTTGCTATTTAGATTGAAAGAATGTTCAAATTAATAAGCTTACTTCTTTCACTATTTTGTCTGTCACAGGAATACTATTTTCTATCTTGCCAATAAACAAGTTCTTTTCAACTTCAAAACTTGTACTAGACACACAAAAACACCATAAATTTATTAGCAACATACTGAAGCCAAAAAATGACAAAGCTGTGGTTTTTTTTTACCTGTTACATTACACTAATGGTTGAAAAAGCACAGTTTGAGATAGAGTCACTATAAATTGTAAAATAAGAAACCCCTACAAACAACTTTCGCTTCCAGTGGCTTTGAGGAAAAACAAATGTACTTGTCAACTAAGCAGCATAACCAAAGATTATGCCGTCAAACGAGAACAAGATCAATTTATTTAGCACCCTAGGGAAAGGTTTTCTATCAATGAGTGAACTGAAAGAAAACGGCAAATGAGTGCCTTGCCACATTTACTTTACCAATAAAAGATAACTTTCTCCCTGAAATTTAACCCTAACAGCCAGGCCGCTTACACATAAGTGGTGAGTATAGACAAAAGATATGTATTTAAAAAAAAAAAAAAAGGCTTTATTTGAGATGTATCAAATGACACAAATTTTGGATGTTGAAGGAGAGCATCATAACTTTCATCTTATATTAAGTGGGAACTTTATGCCAATTTGGCTTGTACAATAAAGTTTTCTCTATATACCGGTACTGCATTGGATCTAAGTGTTGTAGTGACCCTTTATCATGATGGATTATAATGACACAAGGAGATACTTCTTAAAGTCGCAGAAAAATGACAAAGATGTGTTTTTTTTAAAACCTGCTTGTTTTTATGGCATGTCAGCACGGCAACGACTATGTTGTGTTAACCTGTTACATAACAGGAATGGTTGAAAAAGCACAGTTTGAGATTGAGTCGTTATAAATTATAAAAATAAGAAACCCCTATAAACTTTAGCCTCCAGGAGCTTGGAAAAAAAAACAAATGTACTTGTCAACTAAGCAGCATAACCAAAAGATTATGCCGTCAAACGAGAACAAGATCAATTTATTTAGCACCCTAGGGAAAGGTTTTCTATCAATGAGTGAACTGAAAGAAAACGGCAAATGAGTGCCTTACCAATAAAAGGTATTAAGTAATTAACAACTTTATCCCTGATATTTCTTTAACAGCCAGGCCGCTTACACATAAGTGGTAAGTATAGACTGCAAGATATGTATTTATGCCAATTTGGCCTGTACAATAAAGTTTTCTCTATATACCGGTGCTGCATTGGATCTAGTAACAAAATAAGTGTTGTAGTGACCCTTTATCATGATGGATCATAATGACACAAGGAGATACTTCTTAGTTAAAGCAGCAGAAAAATGACAAAGATGTGTTACTTTTTTTAAAACCTGTTTGTTTTTACATGTCAGCACAGTAACAGCTATCAGGGATGCCACCCAAAGCTGGCGGAATTTCCGGAACTTTGGTAGTGGATAAAGAGGGGGCGACGCCTCCCTGGAGCTGAAAATTTTCAAGGTTTTCGTCCGTTTAAAGAGGCTCTGAGAATGTTCCTGGGTAGTTAAATGTTTACATTTATTAAAGGAAATAGCGAGTCTAACAGATATTTGCGGGTAAACAAGGCATACAACGTAATTCTTCTTTACCGGCTTCCAGTTAGACCTATTGTTTTTGTGTTATACATGTACTTATATCCGCCTCAACGAAGTTTATTTTTACTCTACATCTGTTCTAATTAATTGTCGTTACCGGTGATCAGAATTTCCTAAAAAATTTAACGATGTTGTGTGCGTCCATTTCATGAAGGAATAAACACGATTTAAAAAAAAAGATTTGAGCAAAACATGATTAGCATAAATCCACATATAGATCTAGGTTATATGAATTTAGCATTAATTTATATTAGATGCAGAATGTGCCGATCGTCCGATCCAATATAGCTATCACATAAGGTATGACTCGGGTAGATCTAGCTTTATAGCTAGATTTAGAACTCGATTATTAACAGTACCAGAGAGTGCACATATTAAATTCGCTAACCTTATTATTAGCGTGCGGCTACACCAAGCGTGGGTCGACAGTATCATAAGACAAAGTTGTCGATCCTGGTATATCTTCCCAAGCAACACAGATGCCAGCCGAAGCATGTGATGCCAGGATCAAAGGTCACCGGTCAGCGGGGAATCGCTCTTCGCACATACACGCGAGCCTAGATTCTGGCTTAGCCAGCTATCTAGGTCAAATTGTGCCCAGCGGTTATGCGATAAGCTAACTTTTCAAATATTTAAAAAAACTACGCTGATTTCATAAATCATTTTTATTGTGACCCCATTTTATAACTATCTGGGACTAAATATACTACTTGGATCTATACTTGTAAGGCATTCTGGAGAAAAGTGTGTTTAAAATTTTGAATCGAGAGCCGGAAAACAATGGCGGTCGTCCAACCAGAACACAGATCAAGTTTTGCCTCCCCATAGCAAAACACAGAAACCGTCGTACGACGCGGAAGCTGGTAACCGTCGTACGACAGCCGGTCTATCTTCAGAAACGATTAACCACTGAAAATTGGATCTCCGCATATAACCTGTGTATGGCGAGGATGCATGTATGAGTTGGGTATATCTCTCAGGAACATCTATTAAGTTATGAAATGTTTTTAATAATTTATAATTAATCAGTGATGCCAACTGGATCATTATTTTTTTACTGAACTTTTTCACGAACCAGTACAGCGGCGTACCGGTTTATGAACCTCAAAAATTGCCCCAATCAATGTAGTAGTATATAAACATACTATTTTTAAAAGCAAAATAAGAACAGTGTTTTTCTTACTTAAATTAAGTTTATTGGTATGCTTTATGTTAATTGTATTGAGAGAACTTATAAATTTTACATTGCATAGTGAAGTTGGAGAAAATGAAGGCGATTAGCAGACCTGGCTAATTTTCAAAACTTCAAGTGCACTGATGTGCTATTTTTTGCATGGCTATGCAGGGCCCTTTTTGCCGTTGGAACACTAATTGCCTCTAGCTTTACATGTGATGCAGTAAGCACACTAGCTTAACTTACGGTAGTACTCCGATAAGAATTCGATATTTGCGTCTTTCTTGTCTAACCAATGCCAATTTTCACTCCTTTATCAAATTCTTCAACACAATTGGCGAATTCCATCACGGACCAAACTTTATTTATAGATCTAGATTTTGATTCTATTCAATATATCATGAAAGTCTAGTCTAGATCTACTTAGATTTAGATACTCCTCCTACTTTCATAGTTTAAACCTAGACCACATATATGCAGTGGCACTTTGAATCATACGAAATACATCCAACTGAAGTCTTTGATCGAGAATAGTTTTCACATAGATCTGATATTCCTAACTACCGGTACTAAAGTTAAATGACCGGATGTTGTTACTTTGTTATTGAACAACGCATGCTCAGTGATGTTCGTACTTTTTCCAGTTCGCTTAAAAGTTAAATTGTTTTTCTCGTTTCCGTAAGTCAAGTCACGACTGAACGGAGATGTACGAACTTCGACGGACCTTGACGAAACTCGGGCGGTGATTTTTTTTTTTTACGGAACTTTTTATTGCTTTAACCTGTTACATAACAGGAATGGTTGAAAAAGCACAGTTTGAGATTGACCCATTATATATATAAAATAAACAAAGCTTGGAAAAAAACAAATGTACTTGTCAACTAAGCAGCAAAACCAAAAGATTATGCCGTCAAACGAGAACAAGATCAATTTATTTAGCACCCTAGGGAAAGGTTTTCTATCAATGAGTGAACTGAAAGAAAACGGCAAATGAGTGCCTTGGAAGAGCAAAGGACACAGACTGGCACTTACCTCCTGCTTTGCAACTACTGCACTACCTAGAGGTCTGAGAGCTGACCGGCTGACAGTGGTCTGGGAGAGAGAAAAAGTTACAATTCAATATGATTTAACCGTAAAAAATACATGAAATCCTTTTAATGATCAAGACTTAAGGGCTTGGCATAATAAAGCTTTCAAGTCTTGTACAGTGGACTCGGGATATAGCAAGTCAGTGGGCCAGCTGCTAAACATCGTGACATCAGGGTTTTGTGACAGACAAGGTCGTAAAAACTTTTTGCTACCTTTCACAATAATTGAAAGTTTTTAAACAGCTTTGCCTTGCCCCTAACTGCTAAGTGATTTTACTTGCTTTAGTTAAAATTTGGTTTCAAACAAATTTCTGTTCGCGTTCAATGAATAAAAATTGGCGGTAATCTTGAGTTTAAGTATTCATTTCTAAAAGAACAGGTTCCTAACGGAGATTTTTAAAAATTTCACTGATTGTTAGTACTTTGCACATGTTTTATTCCCCAAAGAATCGTATAGACATGCATTAACAGTATATTCAACTTCACGCTCATCAATCATGAGCGCTAATAAAGTACAGACGAACACAAAAAACTGCACAATTCCAACCTTCACCTAAAAAAATTAGCCTTTAAAGAATCTACTCTCTCGTCTTTCTAGATATCAAACTGTTTGTGTATTTTTTATCTGACGCAGTGCACACGTTATGTACACTGTAGATCTAGAACTGAGAAAAAACATTCACAGCTTGATTGCCCTCATCCTCTTCTACTGTTCTGGACAGCTACAGGCGCAAAACATCTTAAAAGTTTGTTGTTTTGCCACATAAGTGGCTGAGTGCGGGTCGTTCAAAAGGGAGCAACTTCTAAAAAAAAAAAAAAAACAGCGCACGATTTTCCGGATCCGGACCCAAATTATATTTCCGTTAATTTCCAGAACAGTGGCACCCCTGTCAACCTGTTCCCACTCAAGAGGGTCATAATGAAAAATGAATTTCGAGGTGATGCAGTTGATTGTTCAGGCGATCAGAATTTCATGTCTTCAAGGAGTTTGGGTTAATTTAATTTGCATCTGAAGTCAAACTGAGCTTTCAAATGCCTCTAACTATATGGGGACATAAAAAGAAAAAGTCAATGTTTCATCAGCGGTTCCATGTACAGCAGCCAACACGGTAGTTCTGGACAGTACGATTTCCATCATATGAAACAGCCTTTAAATATTAACGGTACATTTTATTCTTCTTTAGAACTGAAATAAATATTAAATAGTGACAGTAGCGTTATATATATGAAGACCACAGGGGAAAAACCAGACTTGTCACATCTGGCAATTTTTTAGTTATTTGAATTTAAAACATTGAAGAGCTGTCATCTATTAAAGGATAGGTTTTTTTATACTGCTAATTTTAGGTGACATGTCCCGTTTTTCCATACCACTCTTTACCGTTATGATAAAATTAAGCGCCCTTTGTAATCTAAAGGGCATAACTTAAAATATTCAAATTTGTGACAAGTCCGGTTTTTCCCCTGTGGTCTTCATATATATATATATATATATATATAAAAAAGGTGTTGTTCAAAAGGGAGCAACTTCTAAAAAAAAAAACAGCGCATGATTTTCCGGATCCGGACCCAAATTATATTTCCGTTAATTTCCAGAACAGTGGCACTCAAGAGGGTCATAATGAAAAATAAATTTCGAGGTGATGCAGTTGATTGTTCAGGCGATCAGAATTTGATGTCTTCAAGGAGTTTGGGTTAATTTAATTTGCATCTGAAGTCAAACTGAGCTTTCAAATGCCTCTAACTATATGGGGACGTAAAAAGAAAAACAAAGACAATGTTTCATCAGCGGTTCCATGTACAGCAGCCAACACGGTAGTTCTGGACAGTACGATTTCCATCATATGAAACAGCCTTTAAATATTAAAGGTACATTTTATTCTTCTTAAGAACTGAAATAAATATGAAATAGTGACAGTAGGGTTATATATAATTATATAAATAAAAAGAAAAATTAAAAAAGGGGAATTGATAGTTGAACCTGCCCTCTCTTTGAGTCACTTGTGTCAATTTGTTCTGGACAGGCGCAAAACATCTTAAAAGTTTGTTGTCTTGCCACATAAGCGGCTGAGTGCAGGTTGTTAGAAAGGGAGCAACTTAAAAAAAAAAAAAAAACAGCGCATGATTTTCCGGACCCAGACCCAAATTATATTTCTGTTAATTTCCAGAACAGTGGCACCCCTGTCAACCTGTTCTCACCTAAAAGGGTCATAATGAAAAATAAATTTCGAGGTGATGCAGTTGATTGTTCAGGCGATCAGAATTTGATGTCTTCAAGGAGTTTGGGTTAATTTAATTTGCATCTGAAGTCAAACTGAGCTTTCAAACGCCTCTAACTATATGGGGACGTAAAAAGAAAAAAAAGACAATGTTTCATCAGCGGTTCCATGTACAGCAGCCAACACGGTAGTTCTGGACAGTACGATTTCCATCATATGAAACAGCCTTTAAATATTAACGGTTCATTTTATTCTTCTTTAGAACTGAAATAAATATTAAATAGCGACAGTAGGGTTATATATATATAAAAAAATTTAAAAAGGGGAATTGATAGTTGAACCTGCCCTCTCTCTTTGAGTCACTTGTGACGTGTATTTTATCTATCTTGTTACAACCCATCGCCACCACGGCAACCTATTATCCAACTAAAAACATGTCCAAAGCCAACCTTTTTTTAAAATCAAACAATACATTTTGTTGAATTAACGTTGCACTAAAATATGATTGAGCAAAGGAAAAGAATTAGAAAAAGCAAAATAGGGGCTATGGTAGGATTTTGTTCGTGCTAATGGTATCAGAGGGGGTGCAGACAATGTAGACGAGATATAGAGCTACACCTACAAATTAGGTTCCAATTGCTGAAATTGAATGAACCTGTGGAAGACTATGGAATACCAACAGCTTAGTCATTACAAATATTGATAACGGCATAAATCTATTTTTTTTTTCCAGTTTTGCCAATTGAAATTGGGACATGCTGGCTTTGAATACTACTGCCAACTGTAGTTTGACCAAGTGCATCTGGGAACTCAATAGAGGTTGATCTTAGTAATCCTGGTGCTCGCCTTGATAGCAGGGAAATGTAACAAGCACTCAGTTGACCTTTGGACAAACATCTGTCCATGGCGACCATTTTTGCCAGTAGTGTATACTTTTCATAAAAGTTACTGGTTGGTTACGTTAGAGCAAATTTAGGAATAAACTAAATTGGAAGTTTCATAATTCAAATTGCTTGGAGTAGACAGATCGAATTAAGTTATATCATAGCTTATTTTCAGTGGAACTTAATTGAAATAGAATCAATTGAAGAATATATATAACAGCAAAAGCTGAATCACACCAACCTAGACTTATTAAGTTGATTGTGTTGTTGCTTAGCGCCCAAAGTTAGCATCACATAGGCTAAATTGGTAAAAAATGGAGCAAGGTGTGTTTGGACTGGGATGGTAATTGGTATTTAGCCATTCTCTTTTTTTTATATACTGATAAAGACTCCTCTGTGTAAATTTGTCCAATGATAAGGTTTTGTAGTAAGCGTAATACTTTGTGATTAGATATATAATCGTTGGCTGAAACAAAATGGAGCTTGCTGATTCTTTGACTTTGAGCTCAAGTCATGTGGAGAGAGGAAAGAGAGGGGGCCTGAAGTCAGTATGTCAGTGCGATTATTTTTTCCCCCCACAACATATAGATCTACAGATTTTACACAGCAGGTAATTTCTACACCAAGATCAATGTATGTGGGGAAAAAAACGGTAGTCTTGGCAAAGTCAAACTGCCAACATCACAGGGAAGTGTAACCAACTAGACCTCTAATATATATTGTCATACTGGGAATTAGATCTAGACCTAGAGTTACATAATTTCAAATCAGAATCACAGCTTTGACATTGTCATTGACTTTGAAATGCAGTATTCAGTAGTTGAGATATCAGAAGTAGCAGTAGGCTATCAGGCTGTGAGACAGTGGTGTCCTCTAATTCACCTCTTCAAAACATCAAAGTATGTCCAAACTATGCCTAATTTAAATTAGATCTATTTATTGCACAGTAAAGCCATACAAACAGAAAATGTGCATGGCAGTGTCTCCAGAAAATGATATAACTAGATCTAGAAGTTATGAAGTAGATCTAGGTAGCTAGTGGTAGGAAATAGCAGTAAGTATTCTGCATTCTTTAAGTATGGAAAATCTGGAGTGAAGTAAATCAAATATCACAGTTCATTATCAAAGTGCATTATTATATATAACTAGATCTAGATCTTGTGAGACTTAGGCCTAATATTATATGGATCATTTCCAGGAGGCACATAGAGTATAGATGTAGGATCTACAGCTGGACTAAATTGGCTTTGACCCCTTGAATGGCACCCTTTTCCCCAAGCAAAATAAATGCACATAGGGCCTAGTATTTTGATTCAGTGTAAATAAGGTAAATACTGACAAACGTTCATGTTTACACATCCCCTATGTCATAATACCCCAACAGACTGGAATAAACAAATCTTGATGAGCCCAAGAGCTGAGGAGATCTAAGGTCATTGTAGGTCAAAGACAAGAAATGATTCAAACTTTCCACAACTCAATGAGCATTTTAACTGAGGAAACCACTTCACGAATAGATCTAGATTAATTTCATTACCATAATGGATCTAGATCTAGATAACATATTGATTCAACATCAAGATCTGTGCAATGGATTTGGGAAACCTGTCGATATATGATCTTTGTTTTCCTAACCGAGATCGACCACTGTACAAGCTAGCAGTGCACTTGTAGTAATCTCGATCACTAAGAGTAAGAATAACAAATACAGTTGAGTAAAAAAAAAACAGCTCGGAATACAGGTGCAAACATAGAAGGATATAAAAAATACTAACCAGGCATCTTACAGAAGGCTGGACAAACTTTGCACAGGCATACATGATGATGGTTTTAGTCTTGTGCAGTAGAATAGGCGAACCTGAGGATGAAAGCCGGTATCAGTCAGAAAAAATATGACCGAAATTCGCAAAAGAAGCATTTACTTTAATTTAAACGGATTGCATAGAGTAAATATAACTTTGCCATACTGATTAACGCCTACCTTTTCTGTCGATGGTGAGTACTACAAGTGATCGACTAGGATTCTTACCGTTTCTAAAGATAATACCTAGAGACTTACCTAGAGGTGAAAATGAAGGAGACCGGCTAAAGGCGCAGGCGCACGGCGTCACGGGAACTTCCGTCTAGTGACGACAACTGGAAATATAAATTTTGGAATGACCTTTGTCGCTGTCCTCACTTTGCAAAACAAACTAGGCTTAGCTTTTAAATGTCGAATTAATTGATGTTGTGGGCAAGTTTTGAGGAACTTAACATGTTTAAAAAAAAAAGTTTTCCTCCACTTCGCTATCTACATTACATTTAAAAATCACATATGCAGAACAAATAATTTTGTAATGGATAGCATATCTCTCTTCCATAACAATAATCATTTTCTGAAATGGGCAAGTTAGATGAACTTACGTGTTGAAAGCAGGCAAATTCACATAATTTTTCCCAGAAAGGTATTAAGGTGACACACAGCAGTGTATACTTTAGTGGTCAGTAATAAAAAGGATGTTGGCTAGCGAGTAATTTATGTTGACAAAAGGTATGAAAATGTCATTTAAGCATGTGTACGTATGTGTATGTGTACATACGTTTTTTTGTGTAGTTGTTTTTTTATACTATTATTGTGTTGTTGTTTTCTCACTACAGAGCTGACATGATATAAATTGCTCTAGTTCAACTAAAAGTAGAAACATTCGTGCGATTTTATAAAAATTAAAAGACAAATAGATGAAGACAAATCTTAGAGTGATAAGATTGACTGGGATCGAACCCGCACCTTCTACTCGAAACCCCTTCGCTTGGGAAGGCGAAGACCAGTGTACAACTACCGAAAAGAGTAGGCCTACCGGTGAGTAAGCATGCTAAGACTGGTAGGGTCTTGATTTATTTTATAGGCTTCTATAGACTAGATCTTTAGATAAAAAGTCTTATATCGTTTACAGAGTCATTCAGATATATGTCTTATATTCAACTGTAGAATCTAGGCATCGTTCCAGTTTCAAAGCCAAGCTGGCTATTTTTTACTCACAATAATATTATTACATGCATATCACCCCTTTAGTTGTAGAAAAAAACGTTAAAAAATTCAATCGTGGGCCTTTTAACATGTAATGTTTTGCAGACGCTCTGGGACTTACTTTTGTTACTTTCCTAAAAAAACATCAGCCTCTATAATTCTGATTCCTTCTTATTTTGGTTATACTCTCTGAAGCATCATTTTAATATTATTTTTTTTTATTTGTTTCAGCAAACCTACTGAACCTCTTCTCGCTCGTATTTAAATCTACTAACCGCACCCCCCCCCCCCCCCCAC
>RQTK01000124.1:311452-325244 GCA_003991915.1 Elysia chlorotica | reverse complement strand
TCTCTCTCTCTCTCTCTCTCTCTCTCTCTCTCTCTCTCTCTGTCTGTATATATATATATATATTCTATCTGCCTATCTCGCACTCAGACTATATTGTTACTGATTGAGTAGTTTTTACTAGGATTAAAAATACATATTCAAAGAAACAGCAAGTATTTACAGAAATTGCTGAAACATAAATTGAGAGACCTTTGTATTGCAGAGAATCCTGGTTCCATGTAATTATCTAAGACACTTATTGATAAAAGATATACGCTTCCCTGATTTTGAGGAAGATTACTACAATGAAGACCAGTACTTTCACTTTGATTTGTTTGGATATTGGTTTTGTTTGTTTGTTTGCTTATTTTTTTTTCATTTTTCAACTGGGGAGGGTGGGGGGTATCTACAGTTTTTTTTTTAATATAATTTTGTGGTCTGACCCAATGGCCAGTAAAAAAAACCAACTAAATATTCAACAGAATGTAGGTCAATTTTCTTTCGACCTATAAAAACAAGCGTGTTACACAGTATGAAAGAGTGTGTTTTTCGTTACAAAAAAAAATTAATGAAATTCCTGAAGGTATAGATTCTGGAGAGGCGTAACTTTGAGTTTCAGTACACTCCAAATTTATACTTAAATATTTAATCCTTCAGCTTTGTCCATTTCACAACCACCAAGAATTTTGAGGCTTCCCAATAAGCTGTCAATAAAATTTTAATAGATAGTATCGATTTTCCTAAATAAAGTACATGGTTTTATAAGAATTTGGTTCGAACAGGTGTATGTACAGAGCCAGACTGTGTGATGCCTCTCTCTGGTCTCTCTGGTGTGGGAGACAGAGAGAGAGAGAGAGAGAGAGAGAGAGAGAGAGAGAGAGAGAGAGAGAGAGAAGGGGAGGGGGGGCAGGCAGTCACACTGACAGAGCAGAAACTGAGATATAGAAAGAGGAGATGGAAATTTCCAAAGTAGATAGAATAATCTAAATTTCTAGATAAAACAAAATAGAAAGAGCCTCGTGTGTTCTGTGGATTTTACTGTTTTCTTTCCCTGGGTAACTCCTCTCACACTAAGGGTGTAAAGTAAGGAAATTAACAACAAATTAACTGCATTACTTCCCTTTGACCAGCTTTAACTGATTCAAGCATTATTGGAATCTGCGAGGTCAGAAAGATATGTAGGAATAATTATGATAACCAAGCCAACCGGCACTGCGTTCCATCATGATTATTTTAATAAAATCTTAGGCACTGTTAGAACAATTTACATTGCCACTGTATATCCAATGAAAGACATTAAATTCCCTGTTCATACTGACTGTGCTAAATAGAAATAGATCATTGCTACCATTGTAGGGCAGAAAATCAACGTGTTCACCTTGCGCGATTCGGAGGATTATTTGTCCTCTTTTCGGAAGCCTAAATCATAACCAAAAAAGTCCGCCTCATTTATTTGTTTTGTTTTTGGCCGTAGGTTCCCTTGCCTCCACCGTTAGCAAATAGGCTATTTCATGGACGGTTCCAATATTATTGTCTCACAATGTCTGGTAACACAGAGAGCGAGGATTCAGTGACTTCTGTTACATTACAACTTACATTAAACTTACATTAATGAAACCACATATAGTTTTTTATCATGATTATTTTTAATTGGTTATTTATTAGTGTGGTCTTTTATATTTCTTATCTCTCTTCTTCTTTTTATATTCTTTATAACTCCTTTTCTTCTTTTTCTTCTTTTATAGATTTTTTTGAATCTGTTGAAGGTTTAAGGTAAAAAATCAACGTGTTCACCTTGCGCGATTCGAAGAACTATTTGTGCTTCTCTTTTCGGAAGAGAGTCGGCCTGCTTTGCTAGTTTTGTCTTTGGTTGTTGGTTTCCTTGTGTTCACGGCTAGCAAATTTCATGGACAGGTCCCAAAATGTATGTATGACAATGTCTGAACGAGGACTCTAGGGCTTCTGTTACATTACAACTTACATTAAACTTACATTAATCCAACGATATCTTTAGTTTATAATACTTTTTCACTACTGTTTTACATGCATATAATTTCACCATGATTAAAAAGATAAAAACTTGGTTATTTATTGTTTTATATTTCTTATCTCTCTTCTTCTTTTTATATTCGTCATACATTTTTTATTCTTTTTTTTTTCTTTGATATTTTTTTGAATCTGTTGAAGGTTTAAGGTCGAAAGATTACTTGTTTTGTACTATTTTGTAGTTTTCTAGATGCAATATACTTACTTATAATATATTTTTGCCTGAGCGATTCTCCCCAAAATTAACATGAATATCTGGATTGTTTAGCGTATCGCCTTCTTGCAAACTGAAGGTCCACTCTGATTGTAACATTTCAAGCTCTTGAATGTTTGTTTCGAAAGAGAATCCCCTTTCTCCCTTGGTTTAAAATCTTGTGTATAAAAAAGACGTGTATTTGAGGCAAACCTGCATTACTACTCTACGGGACTACAAACTACTCGTTGTTCTCCCTATACTATATCTATTTTAAAAGAATTTTTATTATAGGTCTAGCATTAATTTAATTGTTACTGGGACCTATACGAAAAGCGGAGACAAACACAGATTTGTATGTGTCAGCGTCAAACCAACGGATCCTACGAACTTAATTAAAAAAAAAAAAGAAAGAATGAAAGATCTCCTTCCTGAGGTTAGGCTACAAGGTGGCTCGATGTTAGAATGCGCGACTTTTGGCCCGAAAGTCTCTGGTTCGACCCCCGATCGAAACACGGTGTATCTTACAGTTGGGGTCGATGTGATTACAGTATGACTGGTCTAGGCAGAGTTCATGATGTCCCCACTCTGCCTATGTGTAATAGCACGTACAATTGTCAGACGATAGTCTCGGGATCCTTCCGCAATAAAGCCTGTTTAGGACGTTGGACATTAAGAAGCCAACTCATCAACCAGAAAACAAAACAAAACAAACAACAAAACTCAGGCGTGGTTACCTCATGTGTATTGCAAAGCCTGTATTATCTTGATGGAGCACGCGATTTACTTTCAACATTGGTAATCAATTCAATTCATTAACAACCCCTCATTTTGATTACCATACAATCATTATCGTCATTATTACCCAGATACCTGTTTTATGCTGCAGCCCTGGTTCCTCTTTTCTACTTAACCGTCTCCTAAGCCCTTTAGATCTCCTGTGGTCTGCCTTTCCAAGCCTGATGAGCTATGGGTCCAGACGATGATCTCGCAGGGGAAGACAATCCATTACACCTTCCGACACAGGTCCTCTTCCTGCGTGTGACACAAGGGGCCATCACTCACACGTGTGGCCATTCAATCAACCAAATTGGAGGTGAGATTTACTTTGCCTTTCGGACATGCGCAAGGCTGAGAAATGTAACATCCGGTATGGGGATTTCCCGATTCCCTCACCGATCAGTTTACCTGTGAGCGTGCGAGCAGACGATACGGCACGACAAGGCGCGACTAGACATTATGCGGCACGGTGCGGCGCGGTGCGGCACGCTGCGAAAGGTGAGCGTATTGGTGAATAAGAAATAAAGCTCTTCGTATAGCGTGACGGCGTGACTGTCTTTTCTTGTGATAGCATTGTAATTACGTTGATTTCAGAGTGAAACCAAACCAAGGGATTACGTGTGGGTGGGTGTGGGCACAGCCGTCTAGATAGCAATGTATGGGTCTGAAGCGACAGTATCCCCGGTCTAAAATGTATGGTTTTGCCGGGCATTATTTACTTCACAGCCCCCCCCCCCCCTTTTTTTTTTGGCTTTTCGAGTAATATTATATTATAATTGTTCTTGTAAGAGTCTGCAGTACAACTGAATAGGGGCGCTGCGTGCCAAATACAATGAATAGACACTAACATTTCGAATTTAAAAGAATAATTTTTAAATCTTTTTTTTTTGTGTGCTATTATATTCATTTCTCCCCCCCCCCTCTCTCCTCCCAACCTCTTCATCTTTTTAACCTTGCTTTTTTATTTTGTTGTTTTTGGTTTGGGAGGGTTAGAGCAGCTTTGTTTAAGTGTATGCCTTTGTACATTTAAATTGACATTGCACATATGTGTATACTACATATTCAATGACTATCTTTGATCGTGTATACATAGATATCATTGGCGCTATGTTGAATTTCAAATATTGACCAATAGGATAATGTAAAGACATTTTTAGAGGTTTTTATTACTTGAAAGTTAGGATTATTTTTCTCGCAATCTGTCATAGACTATAAATTATCCCCAAAATGGTGACGTTAACACCATACAGGAGATGGGCCCCACTTTTAGAATCTCCTTCTGAAGTTAGTATTAGAGCTAGATCTATACAGCTGCATTCTTCATCTAGTCCTGAATTAAGATTAGCTATGGAAGAATTTGTGACTTATGGTTGGTCAATTCAACCTATTTTTTAATAGAACATTTTTTACCTTTGAAAATTATTGATTTCAAATTAAAGCCCGGAAGTAATACTGTCAGCGTATCCTTCTCTATCATCATGGATGCTTACGACATCTCTCCGGAGATGTTTGTGGATTAATTTTATGTGTCTTTTTCTTACCCATGTACCTCGTGATCAAAGTTTAGGTGTTAAAAGAATTAAAAGATGGTGTACAACTATGAATGAGAACTTCTATTTATGTGTACTATTATGAAAGGAGAAGGTAGTCCTTGCCGTAATCAGCCCGTCTGGAGACAATAAATATTGGTGAGTTTTACGCCCTCCAGGTTTCTCTAGAAGTCTTTACGGAGGCGAGCCTACCAGACGAGATTCGAATCGTGAACCTCCTACTCGCCACTCCATAACAGCAACCGACTGAGCTTTACAGAACTCCAGTTAGGGGTAATTTTGTGTCTTTTTCACGTTCAGTTTCATGTAAAATAATTAACCCCGTCCATAAAGACTATTTTACACCAACTTCGGGACGTTTGTTTTGATAGAAAGAAACAAGTAGTCCTAAAGCCTTCAGGCCATAATGGGTATACAAATCTTTACTTTCGATTTGAACAAGAGTGAGCTTCGATCACAATGGTTATTATGCATTGTAGTTTTCACGAGCCTAGGCTTTGAGAGAGAAAGCAAAGGAGAAAGGATTGGATTCACGGAGGAAGGTAGAAAGCGTAAGATGACCACAGTTACAGGCGACGAACATCGGACAAATAAATCTGACGATCGTGGGATTAGATCCGCGGAACTCCTGATCTGGAGACCAACGCTCTACCACTTGAGCCAGTTCCCTCCATTGTGTTTGTAGTACGCAAACAGTTGTGAGACTTTATAGGTATCGGGACCCGTCGTCGTGAGTGATCCTTCTTGTGAACATAATAGTAGACGTAAACCAAGTATGTACATGTACACACACACAAAATCCACCCGTTAGCCCATTAGGATCTCCTGTCGCGAAAATGGTCTCGTTTAGGACTCCTAGACCACTTTAGGGCATAGATGCAAAGATTACACTTACACAACTACAGATAACTTAAACAAAGCATTATACTATATGAGCCTTAAAACCTGTCACCGCATTATTGTGATCTTCCTTGGTAATCATGGAAACTATAAGAGAGCTTGGGGAGAATCGTCCCAAGCGTGGAGCGTTGGTCTCGCAATCCGAAGTTCCCCAGTTCGGAACCCATGATTGGACAATAATCTGTTTTAATTCTTTTTGTTTTAAATTGTTTTAAATTTTTAATTCGTCCCCTGATGGTTGGATCGGTGTCAGTACAATGCAGCCTGATCAGAGAGGATTCATGGTATCCGCGCACTGTCATTTTGTGTCAGTGCATGAAATTTTTAGACTTTAGTCTTAGTACCCATCCACGACATAACTTTGAGCCCTGTTGCCTACAATGGACATTAAAAAAATCAACCCCCACTCTCGTAAAAAAGGTTCATACTATATTCCCTCCTGACGTCTGAGGAGTTGTCTCCGTATAGAACTCCTATGAAAACTTAGGGGACGTGAGCTAATGAAGGAATATTGTTTTAGGTGTGCATGTATAAACGAACGTGCGCGCTGCGACTCAGAGTTGTGAGCTAGTTTTGGGCAGAGAGCTGCCACTCGTGGAGAAATCTAATTACAAATGGCTCCCCCAAAAATCGATAGCATTTCTCATTTAAGGTTGTGGCCAGAGAGGTTAACACACAGAGAGAAAGGTGCAGATAATTAGATAGAGAGAGAGAGAGAGAGAGAGAGAGAGAGAGAGAGAGAGAGAGAGAGAGAGAGAGAGAGAGAGAGAGAGAGAGAGAGCTCATACAATTATATGTCAAAAATTGCGGAGAACATTTATATGCCATAGGGTGTTTAAAATAAAAGAAAGGAAGACAAAAGTTTTACTGGACTATGGAAACTTCAATTCACTCTTAAACATTAACTGGTATATCAATCATCTATTCAACTTCAAGGTGTTTTGAGGACCAGACTTTAAACTGTGAGTCAACTTATAGTACTTTTTTACTTTAAAGTAACCTTGAAAGCAATTCTAAACTTCATCACTTTACTACACACATTTGGGTAAATGTTTTTAACAATAAAAACCCCTAACACATGGTCGTCTGCTTGTACGATACATTGTATTTAACTGACAAAAATTACATGTATGAGGCTGTGTGACTAGTAAAATGTTATGTCTATAGTTTCAAACACACAGTAGGTCATGAACATCTTCTATTCACACCGGCTTGTGTATTGTCAAAGAGATTCTTTTCACTATTAAAATCGAGGACAGTAAAATTATACAAGGTAATAACTTACAGAGATACAACAAATAGGTATACATAGTCGTGCGTGAACTTTTCATGGAAAATCATGCAAACATAACATGGGCTTGGTATTAGCAAAACGACTAACATTTGGAACTAAAAAATTGAACATTAGAATTATCACAGTATTTAGCTTAATTATTAAATGTTAGTTTCGATTAATAAACAAATCAACAAGATATTTTTAATAATATGTCACATTCATTTTTGACGTTTGGAAGTACATTTGTATTTCATTTTTTACACAATAATATGCATAGTCTGATATGCGTCGTCATTATTCTCCTGTAAAATATCTACCTTTCAAACCTGTATAAAAACGCTCATAGGCACATACCTTACTAACAATCAATTTGAGAACATTTTAGAAATAACTTGTAAGATATAGAGCTTGGCTTCCATAAATAAATGGCAAAGTCATCGGCGTAGACACAATATTGCAAAAGTAGTCTGCGTGAGCTATATCATTGAACATCTATGCTCTTTCTATATCAAATCTCCATCTTTTGTGCATTAAAAAATATTCCAAAATATAAAATAGTTGGTATAAGGTTAGGGTTGTGAAATTTATTTCAGAGTAAGCTTAGAGTTGGATGGAAAAAAATCTCTAAGTATGATTCTGATCAAACTATGCTAAATAACTTTGTACTTTGTATTAATTTATCAAAGTTGCCCTTGTTATGCAAACATATTCGCATTTTATTCAATCCCTGACTTTTTTTAAGTCAAGGGCTAGGAAGCTTATTGAGTACGTTTCAGTTTAGAGTAGCGTTTTGCTTACAACCTTCAAGTAAGTTCACTCTGACTTTCTGTCTCACTCCGTCATGAGGTTGATGATAGTCTCTGATCTTTGCGGGTCACCGAAAGTTCTTGCCCCCGCTGTTCCTTCATCTCCCTCTCCCTTGAGCATCTCCTGGGTCCAGGTCTCGACTGTTTGCTCCAGGTTGGCGCTCTCTGGCACCAGCATCAGCCGGATAGGCTGGTACTCTCCCCTGATTCCGATGGCGGCCATGTTGCCGTCTGGGGTGAGGTGGGCACAGGTCACACCAGCGGGAAACGTGTGGCTGGCAAGCACGGACCCTTGGGATGAAAAGATAAGTAAACAAATCTAGAGGAACAATTTAGACAAGCACAGCACTCACTTAAGTCATTATGTAATAAATGTCGCCGAGTTTGTTTTTCTATTCCTTTCTTGGTTGCTTCTTTTGTTTAATTAGTATGCAACGAGTGAGATAAATACGATAGATTTTTTATTCGTACAGAAATTTGAAAGTTAGACAAGCTTCTCTCAAACCAATGAATTAAGTGTCTATGAATGTAATTTAGCCTACGAAATTCTAAAAAGAAAGTGTTACATTTCATTGATGCATTTCATTACTATCTTCTTGCCAGTCATTGGCTAACCTCGTGGATGTAGAACCAATCAATGCTTTGGTTGTTTTCATCCATGTATAGCTTTATTATGTGAAACTTAATGAGATTTGAAACAATAGAACGGGAATTCAGCCATCAAGTACATGCACCGCGTTATGTAAAGCTTTTGACCATGCCGTCCATTCCTCCAATTTCTTGAGCTAAGCGATTTTTTTTTTGTCCGTTCAGCCTTGTCTCTTTGTTTTCCCCCTGCTGGGCGCCTACAAAAATTCTACGTATTTATAAGTGATCTCTCGAAGATTAGTTTGTGTGCCCACTAGAGTGGGCATGGGAAAACATGTCTTACCTTTGTATAGATCCCACAAGACCACTGTGTGAGAGCTGATGGACATGCTGTCCTTTTTGAAGGTCAAGCACCGCTTCCCGTTAGGCGTCGCTACTATAGTGTTCATCGACACCTGGACTCCGCCAAGCAGAAACCTGATGGAGGATAGAAAAGCAGTTCAATGTTGATTCGATACTTGGGGCTAGCGGGTCTTGTTGCATCACCGCTTCAGTTCTTCGTAATGAATAAGTTGAGATTAACCGTGGAACTGATTAGAAGCCAATGCAAGATTTTTTTGCCTTGGAAGCCTAAGAAAAACTTCGCTCTCTCTCTCTCTCTCTCTCTCTCTCTCTCTCTCTCTCTCTCTCTCTCTCTCTGTCTCTCTCTCTCTCTCTCTCTCTCTCTCTCTCTCTCTCTCTCTCTCTCTTTTCCCTCTCTATCTTATTTTCTCTCTCTATTTCTTTCTCTCGCTCTTTCTATCCCCCTTTTTTCTTCGCTCTCTTCCTCTCCAGGAAAACATGTAACAGGCGTTTTTGTTACGAGCAATATATTCAAGGCACAAACTGGTCTAACGTATAAATTAGATTTGCGATTGGTATTTTAAGATGTGTAATGACTAGTTGGTATTGATTTCGAATTTCAAGTAAGGCTATTGATCAATAGAGAGGTTCATAGAACTACTGCCAACGTTTACCTTTGGTTGCCGGAGACCAGGTCCCACACCGCCAGCTGACCGCTGCCCAGCCCTACCAACACAGTCATAGAGCTGGGCGGTATAGCCACCGCCACGCACAGGGCCGCCATTTTGATCTTCTTGAACAGGTGGCCGCTTATTAGGTCATAGATGACCACAAAGTTGGAGCTGTGGTCATCAACTTCCTGGTAAAAAAGAAGTCGTTAAAAGCTTATTGTCGCGGTAGTGGTAAAGCTGGTCCCATGAAAACGCAAATACATAATTATATAGACCATGAAAAAAGAAGACAGTGTTTTGAGCGCGATTTTAGGGAGCCATGACGAACTGCATGTACATTGAACGCTTATCAAAATCGAGTCGCTTGGAATTAATTCATGTTAATGATAATAACGGACTGTAAGTACAACGTCGCAGTGGCTTACGACTCGTCGTACCACGTGGCAAAATCTAACGCGACCTTTTACGTACATCTATAGATCTTTGCACCGTCAAACATTAAACTGAGCGCCATATATTATAATATGTAACACAAAAACGATGTTTAAAGTCCACATAATACGCGTCTTATCTACGCCCGTTGTATCGAAATGTGCCTCGTATCTTCCTCACTCGGCGGGGAGGTGTGTGTGTGTGTGTGTGTTTGTATGTGTGGGGACGGGGGTACCTAGGGTAGTGCTTCGGCTCCAAATGCAACAGGTCCAAGTTTCGAGCATTGCTCTGGCGGCCGCGCTTTTTCCTATTGGCTGGGTCTGTAAGACCAACCAAGTCCCGGGTACCCGGCTCTGAAACCTTGTTGCCGCATAGGAGCTCTTAAGACTTAGGACGCGTTAACTAAGAGATAGCTTCGCTTTCCGCGGACATACAGTGATACACAGCAGTTGCTCACCCGACACGCGCAGGCAAGACAGTTTCCCTTGTGTGTGATGGCCGCCATGTTGGGCAGGAACTCGTGCTGGGCTAACCGGATGTCATGCAGCAGCTTCCGCTGCTCTAGGCTCCACACAAGCAGAGGAGACGGTTTCTGGGTCTCGTCTCCGCACACCAGGATCCTCCCGTCTCCGCTCACTAGCAGGCTGTTCAGGAAACGCGTCTCGCCCGCCTGGGGGTGAGGTGGTGGTGGTGGGGGGGGTGGTTAGGGGGGGGGGGGGGGGCGGGGTTGGGACAAGGGGGTGTTAGGGGGGGGGGGGTGATAGTGTTAGTATAAAGAGGTAAGGAGAGAGGAAGAGATGAAAAGGGCAATGGGTGAGATAAGTTTTTAACAAAAGGCTAGCTCTGCGCTAAGTACATGTACATTATTGAATTTTTGCCAAGAAGTGGACAGTATCACAGAATACTGTATTTTATGTGAGTGTATCAGTATCAGTATTGGGAGGCTAATTCGTTTTTAAAATGTCCAATGAATGATGTTATTCAAGAAGCAAGCTCTTAAGGCAAAGATTTCCTTTCTTCATTGTTTCTTTTTTATGTGTTTTATTTTTAAACATGGGCAGAAATTAGCATTTTTCCCTTTCTATAATCTACCGCAGAGTGTATTGTTGGGTGGAATTAAAAGTTATTAACAAATTAGAGCATTGTGAGGACAAACTAAGATAAACTATAACGATATCAGCAAAATTTTAGGCTTCAAAAAGGTCTTTTTATTTAATGGGGTCATGCTCTGTAGGAACCGTAATTATCCAAATTACTTTGCATTGCCTTTGCAAGGAAACCGTTTAGACTGGAACCCCTACCTTGAAGCTCGTAACAATCCCGCCAGTTTCTATGTCTAGGACCTGCGCCACCATGCGGTCACGTGACAGTGCCACGACGTGCTTGTTGTTCTGCAGTGCGAAGAGCGGCAGGCGCAGGTTGAGCACGCTGCGCAGCTTGGTGACCATCTTGCCGGCGTCAAGGTCAAGGACGTATAGCTCCCGGTTACACAACACCACCGCCCGCGTGGAATCCAACATGGCGAGGCGCTGGGGGTGGTCTGCCCCTGTCAGTGTTCTAACGGTTTTGTTGGTGACGATGTTCGTGATTTTGATTTCACCCTCAGAGCGGAGCAGCGCGGCCATAAAGATCTCGTTGTTGGCGCTGGTGACGGGTATGATATCGTCAATGGCCGGGAGGGGGATGGTGCTGCTGTAGAACCGGTCTGTCCCCGCATCCTTCAACTCGTCCATGGGATACAGGAAAGATCCCTTAGGGCGGGACAAGGACGCGTAGAACTGTTTGAGGCCGTTCTTCCTGGACTTTGACTTTGACTTTTTGGCGGACGATGAGAAGCTCCTGGTGTGAGGCTTGAGGGTCGTGTGGAGACATTTGTAGATCTCTCGACTGTCCACGTTGAGGACACTGCTCGAGTTGAAGATCGCCTGTTGTATCAGCCGAATCTCCTCCGTCAACGGCGTTTCCATGGCGATGGCTTTCTCCAAGTCGCACAGGATCTGCAGGACTGAGTTGGCTTTGACTTTCCCCTCGAGCCATGAGAGACTTAGGATGCAAGTGTCTATAGCATAGGAGTCCTTGTTCCCGCTGAGCATGAGATGTGTTGGTAAACACATGTAGCGCCGGGTGTTTGGGTACGCACCAAAGCTGTCTGGTTGCGACATGATAAATCGGTCTTGCAGCAACTCGATTTCTTCCTCAGGGTCAGGATACGGTTTCTTCTTGCCGGCCCACCTACCAAGAAACTTATCGGCAAGTTCCCGCTGCAGTGTCGTGTTGGAGGTTCGGCTCGCCAGGTATCGGCTCTGAGCACACCTGCGCATGGCTCCGCTAGACCAGGTGTGGGTGTAGAAGTTTGCCGAGACGAAGACATGAAGGAAGCCTTTCAGCGCCGTCCGAACTACCCGCCAATAGATGGGCGGAGCTCTGTGGATGGGTGGGTCCCGGACGTCTGAGTAGATTGACAGGAGGACCGTGTCGTTGACGGAGAGTAAGTCTCCCATCTCCCAGGGCGTGACCCCGCCCACTGCGCATGTCAGGTAGGCCATTATTGCGGAGAAGCAGTCGCCTGGGACGATGGATGAGGACGGCTCTAGAAGCCTGACCAAGATTTCCTCCAGAGACCCGGGGAGGTCGTCCTCGCTGACCTTGTCCGAGGATCGCCATGTCAGGGCGATGTGGGCGGAGACCAGGGCATACAGCGGGAGCGGGCAGGCGCGCAGGGCAGCCGTGGCTATAGGCGTCTGGCTCTCGGTGAGGCGGTGTCTCTGGTCCTGCAGACAGTCGTTGAATATGTCAATGATCTGCTCCTTCTCCCATGGAGTCGTCTTTACATAGTTAGCACCTTTGATCTGCATGGAATTAGATAAAAAAAAAACTTTGTTTAGCCCATAAAGCTTATTTAACTTGAAAAAAAGTATGAATTTCAATTTCCGTAAGAGATAACATTGTTTCATTCTTTAACCAGAGTCTAAACAATGCAACATATATACTTTTAAAAACGTATTTTAATTATTATTTTGAAACAATAGGTTATAATATTTTTTTTTTACATTCGCACTACTTCAGTTTCAAAACATGACCACACTTATTGCTTAAAAAGCTGTCACGACCAAATTAGTTTTATAATAAACATTGAAAGCACTAATAAAAGGGAACAAATTTTTAAGTGGTAAGATTTGTTGAAAAAAGAATTAACAGGCATGACAGCATACCGCAAAATAGTTATATCAAGCCTACAATTAAAAAAGAAATACTTTTAGGTGGTTGTTAACAAGGACGAGTGCCTGCCTTAGCTCTCAGACCCCCGATGACGTCGGCGTCGCTGCTAAGCAACACTATCTTTGTTGTCTTTGGAAGAGGACAGCTCAAGGTCATCACTTCCAGCTCGGATAACTTCCGGCTGTAGAGTGTTACGCCCTCCAGGAAGAGGAAAATAGGCATATGGTTGGTGCTTCGTCTGGTGATGTCTTGCAAGAGGTTTTCTGTTGATAGGGACTACGGTGACAACAGAACAAGAGAAAAAAAAGGAATTGACATTAATAAAGGACTCTCTTGAAAACAATAGCGAATAGGCTTCTCAATACAAGCAGGCAGTAAATATTGTTGAACTTTTAAAGCAGCGATTTGAATGTTCACTGCATAGTAAATTAATGCTGATTAGTTTAAACAGCAGATTACGTGATACATTGTGAATAAATCGTTATCAGAATTTTTTTAAAGCAATTCCAACAAGCACAAGATATTAAAGTGCAAACATTTTTTATCGTTGTAAATAAAAAATACAAGCTGTCCAGAGATCTTCATTCATTGTGTCGAGGTTCAAGCATCTGGAGTACTTGGGCTGGATTCTATGGAACGATTAAGTAGGTCTGGAGCATGACCTTCAACCCAAGCAGATAATTGGTTAAGGTTGAAACGAGGGTTAGCGTGCAGTTACGCCATGACAATTCAATTAATTTACACATGTAGTACGTTAAATCGTGCTTTGTTGAAGCGCCATAGACCTGAAGGGGGGTTGGGGTTGGGTTGGTTTAACGTCCAACAGCAGCACTATATATGCTATATTGTGGACGGGCCCAAAGACAGACGTCTGACAATTTTATGTGCTGCCACACACGAGACAGGGGGAATACCATGACTCCTGTCTCAATTGGTCACATTATACTGACACCGACCCAACCAGTAGGGAAAGCAACAGCCAGGATTCGAACTCGGGACCTTTTACGTCG
>RQTK01000124.1:242773-297045 GCA_003991915.1 Elysia chlorotica | reverse complement strand
CTACTACTACTACTACTACTACTACTACTACTACTACTACTACTACTACTACTACTACTACTACTACTACTACTACTACTACTACTACTACTACTACTACTACTACTACTACTACTACTACTACTACTACTACTACTACTACTGTCAATGGAGAATCAGTATCAGGTCTGTATCAAGTTTGTGTCAGTAACTACAGTACTATCATAATTTTGATCTCTTTGGGATACGTTCAATACATAAATTAATTTAACTGCTGAATTATAAAGCCATGCTTGTAAGAAAAAAGTAATAAATAGTTATGTACTTGTGAAAAAAAGAAATTCAGACCATATTGAAAAGGGTTGCATAATTCATAAGGATAAGTTTTTACTGCTTTGAAGCATTTATTTTCATCGAGCAGTTCCATCCTACCAAGACGCCGAATTATGTCGTAAAAGCATCATAAAAAATGGAAAAAAATACAATTAGAGATTAACACCAGAAAGGTATGTTTCGATTTGTTTACTAATGTTCGAGAAAAATGAACGGATGTAAACCTTACCTTAGAAACATTGACCTTTATCTAGATATCAAGCTCTAAAGGTAACTTTCTATTTCAGAATTACGATTTTTAGTTTTCCTTTTTTAAATTTGTTCCGAGACATTTGTGTGTGAATTTTATATCCAGTTTAGATATCTTGATGTGTAAAAACTACTTGATTTAAGTACTGTACAAAACTGTATGTAGATCTCTACCAATGCTTGCCACAAATAGATCAAGACTAGAGACGTTGTTGATGATCTCTGGGTCTAGACTTAACCCCACATTGTCATTAATTTTGTTGTATAGAATATTACAACCACTTTTTTGTTTTGTTTTTCACTCCAATTAAATAGTTTGTAGTTTGATTTAGAGGGTGAAACAATAAACCGCTGGCTCACCCAAACGACATGTAAAACACTTTGTAAACAAACAACTCATTGACCAATCATGGGAGGAAGTAAGGGGACCCCCACCAGAGCTGGTCCCCGGCTCCTCTGCAACCTAAATCCGGCACTGGTTATCATCCCTTAAGATCTTATGATCTTATGATCAACATCCAGCCAGCAGCGCTCCCTGACCCGCTTGAACCAATCCCTTGTTCTATGTCCTTCTAAGTGTATTCTCCTCGACCTTCCCCACAGCCCAGCCCTGTGAACCATCTACACACCATGGAGGGCTACGTGTTCGCCCTGCTGGCCAACAGCGGCACCGACCCCGACCTGGAGGAGGAGGACGCGCAGAGGGAGAGGGAACAGCAAGACAAGGAGAGGAAGCTACGGGAGAAGGAGCTTCAGCTCCGATACCTGGTGGAGCTCAACGTTTGCAAGAAGAAAGCTAAGGCGACCAGATCTCTAGAAAGGATGCTGGAGAGAGCGGACGCTGATCTCGACTCCAAATCGCCAGTGCAAGGTCAGTGGCAATATCTTGTGCAACCCTGCAAGGATTATCTATACATGCTTCTTTAGGAATGTGTATCTCAGTGCTTAGTCAGAATGATTTTTTGTAGGGATAACCCTGGACCTCATGCGTCGGAAGCCGATGCTTCCACCTCAGGGCGACTGCTCCCCAACCCCAAACCAGCACTTTGCGATTTTATCTTTGAGGTTGTTCGGTTACCAAACAATATGAATCTCCTGATAATACTAATAAATACTCTCCTAATCGTAATGTGTTCGGTTATCTTCCTGTCCAGATCACTACGCGGCGTGTTGGCCTTGGGAAACGGGGTCGCAAACTCCATGTAAAAAGTCCCACAGGTTGGTTGATTGGTTTGCTGCTTTGACCAACTAAGCAATTTTTTGGCTGGGGTCTTAGACTTTTACTTCATGACATACAGAGTCCGGGCGGAGGAACCAGAACTTCTTTCTCACCGGTCATATCATACTGGCAGTGACACCGACCAAACCGTTAGTGCCATAATCGGGCACTAATAACCAGAACAATGTCCACGATTACATGGGTTCGGACCCATTGGGAATCCAATACTCTGCCACTTGCGCCAGCTCTCTCCCTCGTCTCTAAGGTTGGTTGGTTGGGTGCTTCCTTATCGTCCAAAGTTCAGCAGCTAGGCTATAGCGTAGACGGTACTCTCTTAAACTTTTGAATTGTAAAGAACCAAAATTATTAACCAGAGCAGTCAATTCAGTCTACTACCTTTTTGAGCAAATTGTTGCAGCAATTGGTTGAAAAATAACAATGATAGTGGCAAAAACAACTTTAGTAACTACAAATACAAACACAACAACATCATAAAAAGAGCAACAGCTCAACAACTAACACCATCACCACTACCACCACTACCACCTGTTACATGTATGTTTCTGCTTGTATAAATTAATCAGATATAAAATTTTTCTACTTGCATTAATTCATCACATTTATGGTTTTTCCACTTGTATTCATTTGTTACATGCATATATTTTGCCACCTGTGTTGGCTTAAAGAACTATTTCACGTGAGGCGCCTGTAGCGGAGTTAGCCTTGGAGTCCATTGGGATTTCGGCGAATCAGAAGGAAGTACTCCCCGAGATTCCAATGCGGAATACGCGACCGGCGCCATTCGAGGCAGGCAGCACGGCGGAGTCCTACTCGACCATCCCGCCGCTGCGCATGTCAATTCTCGGCTTCCCCCGGAACAACTTCCCGCGGACGTCAGCGAAGACGTCGTCTCGCCGGGCCTCTCTGATGCTGCAGCAAAAGAAGATCATGGGTGAGCTCAATAGGCGATTGGTTTTAAATAAACTACAAGAAGACGAACTGGTTTGGTCGGTGCTGGTGCTATGTGGCCAACCAAAATCCGGGTACTCCGCTCTAAGGTCCCGTTGCGGTACAGGACTCCACTGAAGACCTAGGAGACGTTAAACCCTGGACTTTTTTTTTTAGGATTTGAGAATGAAGTTGAGTTGAGTTGGTTTAACGTCCAAAGTCATCACTGTATAGCCCATAGTGTGGATGGACCCCAAGACTAACGTCTGACAATGTTATGTGTTGCCACACACGAGACAGGGCGAAGATACCCTGTCTAGGTCAGTCACAGTATACTGACACCAACCCTACCAGTTACAGGGGACGAAATTAAACCAAAGAAAATTGAGAATAAATAAGCCCAGTTTTATTTATCTTTACTATTTTCATGGGAAGCACAGGTGTGGTCCGGAATGTTGTTTTCGGTCCCAACTCGCTTTGGTTTGTTGCTTGGGTGTTTTTCTAAACGTTCATAGACAGCAGTATGGCTATCTCGTGATGGGGTTTATGCTTAACGTCTGACAGTTTTAAATGCTGCCATACCACACAGAGCGGGGATACCAGGACTTGTGCTTTGATCCAACTTTCTAAAATATTTCAGAAATTACGATACTGGCATTGTTGAGCTATCCCCTCCACCCGCCCCTCCCTAGCCAATAAATATCACTTAATAAAGCAGACCCTCAAAACAGGACAACCATCGAACAAATAAAAACCATGTCGAGCCATTACAAGGTATACATTTTTCCAAGAAATGTAGAATATTAGGTCCACACTAAATGCTTCTCGAGCATTTCAGTTCACAAAAACTATACTGTATTTTTTTAATTAATTCTTCGCACCAAAATTAATGGTATTTTTCTGTGTATACTGTAGCATTTACTTTCACTGATCCCTGTCAATAAATATGTCTGGCGTATTTCAGTTCAATCCATGTGCTGCAAGCCGCCACATCACCCAATGGAGGGACTTTACTTCCAGTCGTACGAGGTCCTTAAGCGGCATTACGACTCGCTCAGCAATCTCTGCACATAGTAACATCAACACGGTGTCATCCAGTTTGAACCTTTGGAAACATCTGAATACAGTGTATACACCAACATTGACACACTCATAAAACTCACTGACTGTGTAACGTCTAGAATGATCTTGTCATGAAAAATGAATTCCTTATGAACATATGCTTTTATTGACCATCTATTATCAGTAATCGTATGCTCTTTGAGTACTTTTATGTATACATACTTGAATAAAACACTACCTGTTTGACATCATTCAAAGTTTTTGTCATCCAAAGTGTCCGTGTATGTCAATACTCAACCAGAGTAATAAGCTATTAGCCAACTAAGACTAACATCAACCACACGCTGTCTTATATCACGATGAGGTCTTGCCATCTCAAGTGTCAGACCATTATTCAAAGAGCCATAAGCTATGTGAGTTATTCGATTGATTTATACCATCACAAACACAATAAGGGTGACGGGGTTACCATTCATCTAAAATAAAAAATCATCTCTTTTTTTTATAATCTTCAAAATAGAAAGCTAGTCTTTTCACCATGACACAAATTCGTTAATTTCTTCAAAGTAAAAATCTTCTTTGTTTGTTATTATTCCGATTAACCAATTAATTAGTTGTGTGTTTGTGTAGGCAATGTATAAAATTGGTGTAAGCACACAGCCTTGTAGTGCTCCTGTGTTTGTGATAAGATTTGGATTTAACACCATCTATATTAACATTTTGTGGTCTCAATGTAAGAAAATAAAAAATCCTGACAATAACATTGCCATCAACAGGCAAGTTACATTTTTTTATCAAAAGATGGGGCTGGATAGTATTAAAAGCAGATGAAAAATCAACAAATAAACTTCTGGCAAAAACTAGATGTCTCATGATGTTATAGGATGGCATTTAAAAACATTGACATGGCATCTTCAACATTTCTTCCATTTTTTATAGGCAAACTGAAAATATCAAGCTGCTCATTTGTAGCTATTAAGACAAATCTCTATACCAGTTTTTCGAAACATTTAGAAACAACAGATGTAAAAGCAACAGGTCTTAGTTCGTTCATTTTTATGACACATTACTTTTTAGGGACAGGAATAATTTTCGAAGTTTTCCACACTGTTGGTACTGTGTATGTTTGTAATGTCATATTGAAAATAAAAAAGATAGGAGTAAAGACCAGAGAATATAAATATGAATATAAAGAAAGAGTTCATTTATGTCATCACATAAGTCTTTAAAAACGCCTCAGTCTGTACTTTCAGAATACAAACAAAACTGTTCTGTTATTCGACAGTTTGGGTGATGAGTTTTTTGGTCTTCAGTGCAGGTAGATATTTTATCTCCAATAGTCACATTGTTTTTGTAAGCCCAAAGTTCATTCACATAAAGACAAACGCCACCACCTTTGGACTTCTTTTTTAGGCCTGAATTTTGTCCCATCTCACAACAGAAAAAACGTCACATGCCATAGCCAAGTCTGAGGTATCATTGTTCAGCCAGGTCTCGACAAAGCCGAGAAATGAGGACTCACGGTCTTCATGAAGTTATTTAGAACAGATTGACACTTTGTCCTTGATGTGATGAACCAATGATAATACTGATGATGCAAATCTAAGAGCTGAAGGTGAAAGTAAACTGAAGCTGAATCCATCATAACTGCGCTGTATTTAGCCTGTAGGCATCAATAAAAAGACTTTTATATTATGACTCACTATACTTTCAAAAGAATCATGTTTATTCTTCGACCCATTGCAATACGAACCATAGCACTTTCATTTTTTTTTCTTAGTTTACCAACTCTTGCTCTTTTTTAAATAGTAGCACTCTGGACTTGTGAGCAATGAGTCCGAGATTCGATCCCCTCCGACGCTCTCATCTACAATAGAATTCTCAAGGACACATTAAAGTTTATGCTGCCCCAGCTCCTGGGAGCCTTTCAAGTTAGGAGCAACTCAGCTTGCGAAAGGCTTGTATTTTTTCACGTGACATAGGCTCTTGTTGTCAATACTAAGGTGAGATAACTTTTTGCCCAATGCTTTATATATTGCCCGCCTAAATATGAAAATGAAAGCTTGAGCCCATCCATATCCTTGGAATAGCCCAAAAAGAAAAATGAGTCAAGCACTAAAGTTAAATAGAAACTGAAATAATGTATTTTTCTCTCATATTGTTCAACATGGCAGAATGTAATTAGACAGACTAGCTTGGTGTGGTTTCCTTCTGTTCATATATTATATTGTATGCTTTTTGTGATGCTTTTAGTGATTTTTGTTTTATCAATTGTCAAAGATGATTAGGAAAATAGGGCGAACCAGACCAAGAAAAATCTCCTGAAATTGCAAGACAAATATGCACCTTTTCCAAGCACATTTTCCTATTTTTTTTCTTTTCCTTTGTTTTGTGTAGCTTTGGTAAGGCCAAGAGTTTACTATCTTTATAAAACACATTTGTCTACAGTAACTCAGAACATAAAGTATGAAAAATATTCCAGTTTCTAATCATCCTTTGCACCGCTTTTCTTTTCCACACACTCACCCTTCCCAGACATGATCATCTTTTTTCAGTATTTTACTAACGCAACTTAAATTAGAATAAGAGATTTAGTTATACTATGGCAGCCTCAGGAATGGAGTCTCCATTACAAGAAAGTTTCTTATCTCTGATGCTTTTATTTATAACCACATGTTGTTTTCTCAAACACATAGATCCGTACCTACACATAAAAACTGTGTAGTGTTTAACTCAAAAGTGTAGTTTAGTGTTTAGATAAAAAAAAAAAAAAAAGAAAATGAAGATATGTATTTGGAAATATTTGTCCATAAAGAGTATGTTTTATTTTTTTAGGGTAAAATCCCAAGTGCAGTCAATATCTGTTGACACATATCTTACATTATATTGACAATATTGAGAATATAGATATTTTAGGTGCTGAGCAGACCTATTGCAATGAGAACATTGTATAAAGGGCAGAATAACAACCGTCAACTTTTCATTGAAATTGACAGTGAAATTAACAATTATAACACTTTCCATGCTCCTCTTTGTCATTTCCATTATTATTTTGAGATGGTTCTCTCTACCATTTATGTTTCATATATTACGAAATACATAAAGCTACACAAAGTAAAACAAAAACTTTTACAATTAAACACAACTTTATTTCATGAAAAAAAACAATAAGGTTTATGAAAGACCACCTTGTCAATGCTCATCTCTTAACTTATTATGAAGACCCCAGACAGTAAAATACATACTTGGATTCTACACTTAAGCCTCAAGTCTCCCATTCTACATACACCATACCAGGTACACATCTTATACACCAACAAAAATGGTGCCTCTCTACTCACAAAATCAACCTTCTTCAATGAATATTACTTTTTTTTTAAAAGGATGACCAAAATCTATTATGGTACTTGTTTAAAAAAATTGCTGTGGTACACACAAAAGAAGAAAAAATCGTGGCAACTAACTTTTCATTTTTTTTTTTCAAACTGACATAGTTATTTTTCAAGATTGCTTAAACAATACAACTTCTTTTACTTCAAAGTTGGGATTTAGTGCTCACAGTGCAACCACTGTAAGTCTTAGAGAAGACCTTTTCAACTTCAGGAGCTGGTCTTGATCAAATCTGAAGTGAAAACCATTTTCTGTTCAAAGTTTGGGGCACAGGAGATGCATACAGATATTGGAATGAGAGACAAATCCCAAATGGCTACTATATTGTAGTTTAATTGTAGTTATATTGTAGTTTAATTTAACTATAGGCTGATGAAAGTTGTCTTAAAGAAGAAATTAAACCTCAGTCAGTCAGGAAGGATATTACTTCAAAGATTATAACTATGCCAGGGAAGCTGTAATTGGTTTATGAACAAAACATTTATTAATAGGCTTTCCAGAAGGATGCTTCTACACACCTACCCACATACTTCTCTCACACCCATTATACATTACGGTACAACAAACAAAATTCTGGTTGTGTTCACAGCAGACCTGTAAATCCATAAGACACATCTTAAAAAGCTTGATAAAGCATATGTCGTTTATGCTTTTGTTTGCCTACAATAGCAAAGGTTTTTCTGTGCACTCTTAGACCACTCTTGGACAACATTGATGGAGAAGTAGGAAATCTTGACACGCCTACAGATACACAGGCAAACCCACAGAGAGACTAACAGACACTCAGACAGACAGACAGACAGACAGACAGACACAAGCGTCTACCAGAACCTCAATACTGCAACACTTATTGTACATAACATTTTTTAAAAATAAATTTTGCCTTTGATACTATGATTCTGCAGCCCGCCCTGAAGATTTTTCGTCCTCTTTATCTTTGTCTTTGTCTTTGTCTTTCTCCTGCTCTTTGTTCCAGCTTTCCAAACCCTTTGGTAACGTTGTGTCTTCCTCAAAAGATCCTGCACAAAGTATAAAAAAACTTAGGTTGAAGTAAATAGATAGAAAACTAAGGTCTTGAATAAAATAATGTCTAAACTAGATTTTTTCTAATGAGTTGATGACAATGAAAATGTCTTAGAAATTGAGACCAGCGCTATCAAACTTGATGCTCTCATTGACATAATTGTGTTTCTTCTACTTTCCGTATTAGTAGTGCAGCCAATGCTTCGCTTGCTGGCCGCTACTACTGCTGCTGATCTTGTGTCTGCTGCAGAGTTGCCAACCCTATGCCAAAAAAATGTATAATTATATAAACTTTTTCATACACTTTTTGGTCTATATGCACTCTTTGATGGATGGTTGGATTGGCTTGCTGCCAGATCAGCTCTTAAGTTTGAGATGCCAACAGCTGTGTCAGTGATAGCTTGATTGAAAGTTAAGTTGTCAAGAGGATGCCTTGTATTCTCTCTCCTTAATGTCTTCACATATATGCAATAGTTTTCAGAAGGAAATCTCAATCCTTGCTATATACTGATCTGCACCATATGCATGACTCTTCATTTGAGCACTGCAGTGTTGAAACGACGAACCATTTCAGATACAAATTTAATTTACTACTGCCAATTTTTCCTGAAGTAGAACTGGTGATAACATAATTATGATGAACTAAAATCTGTTTTTGACAGAGAAAATACAAAAAAAATCCTGTCAAAATTCTTTTATATCTAACCTGAAGTTTTATAAACTTGGAAATGTCTTGTGAAGAGTAATTTTGCAAATACATAGGCTTCCCTTCAAAGGCAGTATATAGGGTTATAAATAACATGTCAGAAATAATTCATCAGCAATGCATGAAAGTGTCTATCTGAAATTGATTATATACAATATTAAGAATGAGGTACCTGTTCCAGCCACAAACTCTTCGTATGTTGACTTCTCTGCAAATGGTCTTGGTCCCAGAAGCTCCACCATATCTTCTTTGTCAAGTTTTTCCTTCTCCAGAAGCCTTTGCGCAACCTGTGAATAATCAAAGATGAAATTTATAACATGAGGAGATGGAAATTCTCTGTGAACTTTAATGTTTTTATGTGTACTCTAAATCTCCCGAATAATTCTGTAAAGACCAAAAAAAAGAGCATGCGCACAGAAGTCAAATGTCAATGCTCCTGCTTGTGAACCAAGCATAAACTTAGTTATCCAGTAAGCAAATGTCCACTTTTTATCTTTTTACAGGGTATGCTTTACATCTGAATGAAATTATCTGTAAGACATTTTTTTCTTTGATTTCTACAACTGAATAGTTCTGCTGTACCAAAAGTATTATTAATAATAGGACTGACAGGCTATAAACAAATAGTGAGACCCAGGGGAGAACATTTTACATAATAAATTATATCTTCAACTTTAAACTAGACCTAGATCTAGATTTGATGTCAGAAATTTTTTAGATTGAGTCATTGAATACCTGAGGATATAAATTTTTCTTTTCCTTCAATAGATTGAAACTTAGTTGTCTTTCAATGTCTTGTATGGAAGTATAAAAGAGGAAATTAACTTGAAGCCATCAATATTCATACAAATAATCAGTAATAAGAACCTCCCCGAGAAATTAATTTTTTCTTCTTGTAAAAATATATGTTATTTCTACTTTTGGTTTCTCCATGGCTGAAAATTGTGCATTGAACGTAAAGGGTTCAGTAAACTGATCTTTGTCTGCATCCTCCTAATTCAAGAATAATAATAACAACACTCCTAATTTTTTTTTAATATATATAAAATGAAAAAAAATCACGAAAGAGTAGTCATAAAAAAATAAGAAAATATTCTTCCCAAACACATACATATACAAATTGGTCATAGTAAGAAAATAACCTTAAGTGTATCGGAAATACAGAAGTGCTAGAAGCCTTTCATATGTTTCAGTTGCCATGTCATCAAATAATAAAATAACAAGAAGGGCACCCTTGGATGCAGATTAGTGGCTTCTGCATCCCTACCTCAAATCTCTCAAATCTGAGGTGGAGTCACTCCTTTCGAGTTATCCCATTGTTTGCATGCAAGTACAACATGCACACCTCTATGATGAACTGACCACAAGCATCATAGACATAGAGTCGGATCATGGACCACAGGAACGTGACTGCTTGTTGAGTGGAACTAGAAGGCTGCCAAAGACACTCTGATATCACAACATTCATCAATGCAAAGCTTTGCCTTCTTAATGACAAATTAAATAGTACCTGGACGCCCATGAGAAAATGTAATTATCGATGCACATTTAACAAACTAAACTAATACTAGTCTAATAACATTGTATGGGTGAATGTGATTATAACATCGATAGGTCCTGGTCACTGTTACCACCCAAACCATTTTTATTTTTAAAGTTAAAACCCAGTATTTACAAGAAGCCGACAAGTGGTCTTGTGAAATCTCTACAGGCCCATGAAATTGTGATCAGATTTTGAAGGGCAGTAACATCACAGAAATGGATTTACAGCCCATCTAGTTGGCCTTCATCAGTTTTGAGGGTGGGTTAAATTGGATCTACCAAACTTCTGATCATAGACGTGGATGTAAGCCTCAACAAGATTGCCTGAAAATTTTAAGTTGTGAAAAGAAGACGGGTCCAGGGCGCAGTTCAGGCAGCAGGTTAATCCCCTACTAGGACAGTCAGAACCGGGCTTGTACTCGGACCTACTGCATTGAAAGCTGACACTCTAGTCCCAGAACTATCATGCTCCCATATCTAGTGCAGTGATCCGCAGTTTGCCAGATATTATTCAAAGAACTCAGGAGTTACTGGAGAAACTAAAGACAGCAGTAAAGAATGCTGGTGGTGCTAGACAACTGGTTTAGTGATCAGCAGTTTAGATGATAAGCACCACCCACCTATTCCACTGCTGACTTGAATTTCTCCAGCAAATTGAGTAAATTGGAATTTCTCCAGTAAGTTGAGTAAATTGGACTTCTCTGAATTATACCTTCTAAACTGCTGATCACTAAACCAGTAAGTTGTCTAGCATTCAGACAGCTTCGCATTCTCCAAACTAAGATTACACCAGATGACAGGCAAACCCCCACCTTCTCCACTGTCACCGTGTCTTTCTCCAGATACATAAGAGCTCTGAACTATATCTAATTCTAACAAACTGGTGATCACCACACCAGATGGCAGGCAAACCCCCACCTTTTCCACTGCTGCCTTGTGTTTCTCCAGTAAATCCCAATTTCTTTAAATAATATTTAACAAACTGCTGCATTTTATCCTAGTGATTGGATTGATCTCAGTGTAATGTGACCAGGCAAGTTGTGGGTATCCTCTAATCCTCTGGAGCTTTAGGAACTTTCTTTAGACACAAGAGAAGTTTGCCTTCAAACTAAAACTACATCATATGACAAGCCCCACCTTCTCCACTGCATCCTTGTGTTTCTCCAGCAGCTGCAGGGTTCTCTGGTAGGCGTCTTGGACGATGTTCCGCACCTCCTCGTCGATGAGCTGGGCCGTGGCCTCGCTGTACGGCTTTGTGAACGCCATTTCTCCCTGCTGGCCCATGTCGAAGGAGAGCTGGCCCACCTTCTCATTCATGCCAAACATTACAACCTGGGACAGGGGAAAATTTAGATAAGATGAGATATTAGTTGATTAGTCCAAATGGGAAATTCTCTATGGTTAAAGAATTACACAGATACATATGTTCAGAGATCACAAGTGTACAAACTTTTGAACATACGCATACACAAACAACCAACTGACATTGTACAGTCTTCATTTTAAAAAGAATATGTGTCATAAGTTAACAATTTGACTGTCCATTCAAACAATGGAATATTCTATCTATTCTATGGGATTTATGGAAACCTTTTTTTACATAGAGAGACAGAGTAAAATCGTACAATAAGTAAACAATCCAAAAACATACTTTCACAGTAACAAGTAAAAAAAAAAAAAAATTCATCCGATAAAATCACAAAAACTTTTATCAATGACCTCCTTCAAGTATATCAAGACAAAATATATGGAAATTTTGAAGAAAAATATATCACAAATCAATATGATCAATGGTTTGTTATCCTTAAAAAGAAATTAAAAACAAGTGTTGTATTTTCAAACATTATTAATGCAAAGTTAGTTATTATTATAGAAATACTTATACCCAATCCACTATAAAAGGTGATCTCAGGGTTTGAGTGCAGGGTTTTCCCTACCACAAACTTTTTAAAAAATATGTGAGGAGCCTGAAGTCTCACCTGTGAGTAGGCTGTCTGTGTGACCTTCCTCAAATCATCCTGAGCACCAGTCGTGATCTTCCCAAAGAAGATCTGCTCTGAAACGCGACCACCCAACATCATGCACATGCGATCCAGGAGCTGAAAAATGAGCCGAAGCAATGGTGAAGAGCAGCTCACATGATTGATGTAAAAAACAAGGATCTGATTTACTTCTAAACCTAGTTCACACATGGATTAAACAGACAGTATTTGATACTGCAGTAGGCATAATTTTTTTTTCCTACTTACACTACAAAGCAGTTTCCCAAATAAAGGAATCTAGGGTCAGAGTGGTGGTAATAGAACATTAATTTTTACAATGGCTGGCGCTGTCCCCTACTTATCGACAAACATCGCTAACATATTTCTAAAATCTAAGTACAAAAAGGATGTATGGCATGCCCACTCAAATAAGATATGTTAATAGCTATGCTTATTTCAGTACTTGTCGATAACAGTTTTGTGAAAAGGTAGATTTTGGTGATTGAAGAGAGAACCTCTATATGAAGAGAGGTAACATTTCATTACGACAAAATCTAATGAATTAAGAGGGTTTTTTTTTTTTGTTTTTTTTAGATATAGAAGAAACGAATATTATTTCTCTTAACATTTTTAACAAGTCCAAATTATATCATATTGTGCGAACTAACGGGTCTCACACTGCGGCTACTTGGTTTTAAAAAGTTAACTTAAAAATGTTTGTGCTATACATTAATATTATACAAAAAATAGATGGACCCTAAATAAATTTCCACAGACTAATGGCAAGGCTTGATCCATCCTTTAAATAACATCTATATTGATAATGTATGTTCAATATTTATTTCTTGATATATGTACACTTTTTTCTAATTATTAAGACAAGCAAAAACAAAGAGAAGATGAATTTCTCTCAGCGCACCTGTTCTTGGGTGTACAAATATTGTTCTTTGGGCAAGTACTGTGCATATCCAAGTCCTTTTCCTCGAGGTATAATTGACACCTGAAATAAAAAAAAATATATATATATAAGGAGCAGGAAAATATGACAATTTCTAAAACTATGTAGTAAAATATTGTACTACAATTATGTTAAAATCTCATCAAAATATCTTCATCTCTCATTGACCCAATGAATTATTTCGCATATATGAACAAAGATACATGAAGATAGAGAGAGAGAGAGAGAGAGAGAGAGAGAGAGAGAGAGAGAGAGAGAGAGAGAGAGAGAGAGAGAGAGAAAGAGAGAGAGAGAGAGAGAGAGAGAGAGAGAGAGAGAGAGAGAGAGAGAGAGAGAGAGAGAGAGAGAGAGAGAGAAAGAGAGAGAGAGAGAGATGGAGGAAGAGATAGAGAGAGAGTAGAAAGACACAGAGAAACAATGAGAGAAGGAGAGAGAAGTATGAAGGAAGGAAGGAATCCTACCTTCAACAAAGGATCTGCGTGCTCCAAGAACCAGCCAGTGACGGCGTGCCCTGCCTCGTGATAGGCCACAGTCTTCTTCTCCTCTGGCTGCAGCACCTGAGTTTTCTTCTCCAGACCTGACCCAGATATGAAACATTAAACATTCAACTCTTGGTAACATCAATAAGTCAGTAAATTTGATGAACCCAGGAGAGGAAAATGTTTTACAACACTCAGCCATTTGGATGATTTTAAGGTAAAATGGTTTACATAAAAAAAAATTTTTTGAAAAAAAACAAAAACAATCTCAATCAGATGAGTTCAGTGAGTGAACATCTCATTCATTCTAAATTTGTAGGAAATAAGGTTTATGTAGCATATCAGCATTTTAAAATTGTAGACAACATTACTGAACTTAATTATAAGGCATATAAAGACTGGATGTAAGCCTCAACAAGATTGCCTGAAAACTATAAGTTGTTATACAAGAAGACGGGTTCAGGGTGTAGCCCTGGTAGGGGGTCAGGGGGACGAAGCATAACACAAGGCAAAACCAGTCTGGAGATACAATTTACTGAAATTACGCCAATATATATTACACGACTCTAAGACCTATCCTGAAACGTAAGATTCATAATAAAGAAGATTCACTAAGTTCAAATCCAGTAGGTTGACTCATTTTAGAACAAAAAATAATTTGATTATAATATCCCCTGTATATATAATCTCCTGGCCACATAGCAATAAAAACAAGATGCAAAGCCTGGTTTTTTTAATTTTCTAACCAACCGGAAGGGAAATGTTTTAGCACTCTCACTTCAGGAATTTGGAATGCGCGAGTGCAAGAAAAAACTTACCTGCGACAACTCTCTCTATGGCCTGCTCGAAATGTTTCTGCATGATGGACTTATTAAGGTCTCTGGCTGCTATGAGCGCTGCCTCGTTACATACGTTGGCTATATCAGCACCTGGACAACACACATGGTGAAAAAAACCCATTAAAACAGCTTTTTGTTTCATGCTTTCTACCTTGGTCGTAAGTTTCTTCCAAACATTAAAGCAACTGGTTTCCCAGAGATCATATTATATTGCACTCATAACTTTTTTCCCAGTTTTGACATTATTCACGAAGAGCACTTTCAGATAGTGAATTGAATGTTAAATCTATTTCTACTTTTTTTTTTCTAATTAAATTTACATTTGAATGAAATTTCACAAAATAAAAACTGTACCTGTTCCAAGGAATACAAACATTTGTTTTTATTGTTTTTTGAACTGAACATGTTTTTTTGCCACTCCAAAAACCAGAAGCAGGTGAATTTATTAATTTGGAGCTAATTAATTTTTCTTTTCCCCTTTCGTGTTTTTATAAGACACACAACTTTATATAAAACTGAAATTAACAGAGAAAGGTAAAGTATGATCCCCTTGACAATTCAAACACCAATCTTGAAGAAATATAAGAAACTTAAGGCTAGATTTACTGCAAGACTAAATACTACTATGAACATAATAAATGTTGCACTATAACTAAAAACTGGTAAATAGTAAAAGCAGTTAACTAATTCTAAAATACAGAATAGGCACAAGAAAATTACCAGAAAAACCAGGTGTCAAAGCTGCCATTTTCCTTGCCAATTCATTTATCACAATCTCTGTTTTTAGGTTATTTAAGTGGACTTTAAATATGGATGCCCTGAAAATAAAAAGATTTATACACATACACATTTTTACTTCAAATTAAGTAAAAAAAGACAGGTATTTGTAATATCTAATGTTAGATATGAACACTTCTGACAAATTAGAATAAGATTTAAATACTAGGTTTACCAATAGCAATATTAAATCCAAGACAGTTAGAATTGAATATTTATCAAGAGCACCATTAAAGTTGATGCAGCAACTCTGTAAAAATAGTTATTCAAATAATGGGAGTATTAAATATGTAATGAAATGTTCTTCCTGAATACTGCTTTACAATTATTACATACACAAAACAAATTGGTAGTAGTATACGTAAACTGTTAAAGCTAAAAGCTAGTCACAAAATGACAATTAACTTTTTCTTCGGGTAGCTATAAAACATTGTTTACAAGGTACTGCAATATAACATCAAGCCACAACAATACTTAGAAAGGAATGAAGTGAAGTCTCCATTATTTTTTCCGATGGGTTTCCAATTGCATGGGAACAGTGTCTCAAAAAGACCACTTGAACAGTACCAGTACTGTGTTTCTACTCATTTTCTGCCCACCAGTATCTATTCTTTCTTACACCATTTTAAAAACTAAAACCGTATAAACTGACTAGCATCATCATCAATAACCCTTAAAGTTTTTTATCCTCTTACCTTCCTTTGATATCAGGTAAAGGCACAAAGATCTGCCTGTCAAACCTGCCAGGTCGAAGTAATGCTGCGTCTAGAATGTCCACTCTGTTGGTCGCAGCCAGGACCACCACGCCAGTCTGAGTATTGAACCCTGGACGTTCATGATACAGAGCATAGAAATTTTATTAAAGTACTGTGCATAAAAAGTGCTGGAGAATATAAGAGGAATTGAACAATTTTTAAGTTTTCCAGGAGTCATATATTTACTTTATGCAAGATAACAAATTTTTTTAAAATGTCTTACTAATTAAAAGCTCTTAAAAGCCTTTACAGAACGTAAAAAATACAGCTCCAAATCAGGTAGGGAAAAAGTATTAAAATTTTAAAAGCATCGAAGGACAAATTTACTTGACAAATTAAAATGAGAGCCCAAGACAGATATTTAAATGTAGCTTAAAGTCAAACACTAATTTCTCTGGTACAATCAAAGCTGTAAACAACATTTATTATAGCACCCTTGATTTAATAAAAAGCAATACCTAAAACTTCCAATAATATAGTTTATGTATCAGGGATACATGAAAACCCAAACCAATGTTCTAATAGGCTTTTTAAGCAGTAAACATAAACAATGAAGCATGCCAAGAGACGTTTATTTTATCCACCTATTCATTTCAGTCATACTGCTTTATGTCACTCCTGATTTAACATAAAATATCAAAGTCGTTAGACCTTTAGACCTGTACATGTAATTTAGACCTGTACATGTAATTCTAGAGTTTATCAACATGGTTATGGTTTACAAATATAGCCTTTAATTACTCCAAGGATAACAGATATTTTATTTGTGCACCCGTTTTTTAATTTTGATGAAATGAATAGAATTGTCACCCTTCTATGAAAATTATGATAATAAAGCAACTTAGTGGTTAGTCTTCAAAAGCCTATCACAGATTGCGCCTGAAATCTCTTAAACCTGACGAGCTACAATGCAGATCTAAATATAAAAATAGAATTACTAAACATAACTCTCGGACTTGATTATCACTCTGCTAGATCTAGATTAAGTTTCAAAGTGGGGGAAGCTGGCGATGATATTCTAGATTGTAAATTTAGTTTGCCTACTCGTTTATAAAATCACATCTGAGAACATGAAAGATAACATGACTGTTGTGTTGATCAAGTAAGATCACAAACTTCAATTCAGAAATAGAACTTTATTTTAGATATTGATCTATCCATTGTTGGAAATGACAACAAGTAAGAAGGTAAGGATAGACAGATTGCCGAGATCAGTGTTGTTTACATGAATATACTCAATAACATACCACAGTGAACTAATATTGTGGATCATTCCTACCGATAGTTATCAAAGAAATATGTATAGATGAAACATTAACATCCCGTCCGATTTTCTAATGTGCACTTATTTTTCTCCATTCGATTTTTGTTCTGTTTTTTTTTTAATGTGGCCGTAAGATTACTTAAACGTATATGAAAAAACAGGTACACTTCATCATAACAATTAGCTATCCAAAATACAGTCAAGAAACTTTGCGGATGTCACCTTGACTGAATGATCAATATATTTATGATGGTAAATCAAGACACTGACAAAAAAGATAGTTTAAAAGTCAATTAAAGCATATGATATCAATATTTATAAAAGAAAATTCTGTCAACTTAATTTTTATTTTATTGTTTTGTCTTGGACTCTACGATCTGCATTCTAAAATAATATACATTTTTGTTTTTTTATCATTGTCATAAGAATAATTTTTAATTAGTTTTTGACATAATTATATTTACATCTCTAGAATTTTATTTTACTCTCATGTTGCGTAAGGTGTTGAATGCTGTAATCTTTAGTTTATTGTGTGTTGTATTTTACATTCATGTTTTAAACAATTTTATTGGCACATAGAGCATTAGAGCATTGCTTTTTTTTTTAATATGTGCGATATAAATGCCATTCATTATTATTATTAAATATGCAATAACGACACATGATCCTGGCATGCATACTGAAAATCTCAATAAAATTTGTTATGTTTAGTTGAATATTAGCATGACAAATGCCTGTTAGGAATCAGATTTAGATCAAAGTGAGCAGGTTAAGGGTTAAAGATGTATGAGGATGCACAGACCATCCATCTCCACCAGTAGCTGGTTGAGTGTGTTCTCCTGCTCGCTGTTGCCGCCCCAGTTTCTGCCGCTTCGCTTCCGCCCCACAGCATCAATCTCATCAATGAATAGAATGCATGGGGCTTTCTTTCTTGCCAGGGCAAACATGTCTCTTACCTACAGGGAATAATATTATCATAACTATGAATTGCTTTAATACTGAAAAGTTTATAATTATACTTTGCAATTCATTTCGACTTCAAAAAATTTGAAAATATCTAAAATTTATTTGCAAGAAAGAAAAAAAACAACATTCATTTAAAAGAGAAGTATTAGTACTACACTCGCAAGAAGACTAATAACATCAAAATGCTAGAGCAAACAACAACAAAAATTAAAGACCCAAAAACACTCAAACAAGATATGATAGTCAAAACAGTTTCAGAAAGGCAAGTACTAATGTCAAAATACTCATTAAATATACATTAATATATGCAACAGTCCTGTCCTATCAGTTGTGCACAATAAAATTACACATTCTAGATAAACTTAGGTTTATTAAGGAGGCAAAATTAAGTTCTGCATTTACATAAAATTAAGTTTCTATCATTATTATTGCTGGCTCCATGTCAAATTACGTATTGATAGAACAGAGTGAAGGGACACCTACCCGCGATGGACCGACTCCTACAAACATCTCTAGAAACTCTGAACCTGATACTGTGATGAAAGGCACGTTGGCCTCCCCAGCTGTTGCTTTCGCCAGAAGTGTTTTTCCTGTTCCTGGTGGGCCTGTCAACATGGCACCTGCAAACAAATGCCAGTCAGAAAATAGAACCAGACACAAAATCTATTTGAATTGAAAAATATCTTAGATATTAGTCTAAGATTAATTTTTGCACACAGGAAGAAATAACAATAAAATCAAAGTTCATGTTAGCTTGACGAACTAAAGATAATTCATCATGCAGTGTATTACAGAAATTCAAATAATATAAATCTATTGCAGTAGTAAAAATAAATTTGATGTTTAAAATTTAATTTCCGTATGCACAAACTTCTGTCTTGAAAGAAGTAAATTCAAATGCAACAATGTTATGAAGGAGGAAATGAATTTTAATCTAAGCCCTACCCTTTGGAATCTTGGCACCCAAGTCCAGATACTGTTGTGGGTTTTTCAAAAAATTCACAAACTCCATGATTTCAAGCTTCGCTTCTTCACAGCCAGCCACATCCCTTGATAATAAAAACAAATACCAACATGAAAGAATAATGTCTGAATCATATATTATGCACATATAATCTATATATCTCTCAATTTCTGAACCTCATAAAAAATCAACATGGTAGCTCCTGCTCATTACTTTATAACATTACAACAAGTTGATTTATAATTATTGAGCCCATCTCCCCCAATAATACAAGGTGTATTTCACTTAACAATGTTATTTTAAAACAAACATGGCTTAGAGCAACAACTCTTATTAAATAACAAAAGTAAATAAAAGCACATTTACTCATAAAAGAATGTGATTTTATATATTTTAGTAAAGCTCATTGGTGGTACAAATGTGTTTACAGTAATAAAACATTAAAAGATATTTTATTTAAACTTTTCCAATCACACTGCACACATATTTTGCGCATCTCTGGTGCTAGCATATCTTTGCATGAAACTGAACACCTTCAATTTTAAATATTGAATATTGAAGCTTTTAACGGTTATAAATTCTAAAGAAAATCTAAAAATAGTGAGTAAATCTTGGGATGTGAAAAGTGAAAACCTACTAAAAACACTACTGCAATAATCAAAGTCTGAATGTAATCAGTGTCATAGCTGCTTCCGTCAAAACAATACTAGGCAGATAAATGTAATGTGCAGATCCTTACGCAAACTTGACCCCAATATCCTTCTCAAGGACCTTTGCTGTCGTCTGTGAGAAGCCACCAAACATTCCACCAACTCCACCGCCGCCCCCAGTTTTACCCATTGGCTGAAAACACACAAAACAGTAGGTGAGTAATACTGTAATACTTACAGGATTGGCAGGATAACCATTATTTATAGAAAGATGGAAGATAGGCTGTGTATATTGCAGATTAAAGAGACAGTACATCATAATTTTGTATACTCAAATATCACTCTTTATTCCAAAATAAAAACTTTTAAAAAGATTTTTATTGGCCAATTCAAAAAGTCAGGAATAAAGTGTTTCTCTGTGTGAATGTGTGTCACTGTACTTACCCCTCGTCGAAAAAGCCAGATCATTATGCCTATTGGTATGAGCCACCCAAGAGAATTTAATATCAAACTTCCCCTGCAGAGAAATGAAAAAAACAATGTTATGGATAGCCTCTATCTTTATGTCTACTTGTCTGACTTTCTTTTTAAATCAATTTAATTATCATTTTATTGCTGACACTTACCCACCTTTACATAAAACACTGAAATTTAACTATATAATCCTAGCAAATTCATTATCAAAGTCAGGTCTGTTTTATCAATGTTGATGACAGTAATCATGAGTAATGAGGGAATTGCAGAGGATCAAAATTGTTCTATCCCATTAAATAAAATACCTTGGTGTAAGAAACTTATCACAGCATTTACACAAGCCCTTAATTCAAGAAGTGAAAATATATACATTGACAACCTTTCAATTTATCCTTTCAGAAAAAAATTGTCTTAGATATGGGGCAATAATTGGGACCAAAACAAGAAAAAGATACTCACCAGTCACTCTCTTTTTTATAAACAACTGTAATAAAATTTGATGGTTCCATATTCATCTCGATTTGCGCTTTCTCAAGATTCCTTTCAAATGTCTCCACACTTCCAATGGTAAACCAGATTGCATGCTGAAATGAATTTTTTTTAAAGTCACCATGAGTCTATATCTTTCTAATGGTACTTTTTGGGCAAAGCTATATCAAGCTGTGCAAAATTCCAATATACAAAGCAATACTGATCACAATAGAGCACATCAATCTCTTTCTCATATAACCTTGATGATCAAACAATATAAAATGGACTATCATGTATTTCAATATAAATACTTTCTACCAAGCATTGTAATAAAAAAAAGGGTGTTGAATGAATATGTTACTCTTATAATAATAATAATAATAATAATAATAATAATAATATTTATTTATAGAGCGCTTTCCCTATAAAAAGCTCAAAGCGCTTTACAGCAATTTTAAACATACTCACAAAAGTGTTAAAAAGAAACATTTACACACACAATTCCCTAAAGTGACTTTTTTTTTAAAGCAAAAGATTGCATAGAAATATAATAAAAGGCTCTTAAGGTTATACACAAATAGTTGTTATAAATACATGTTATTAAAACTTAGAAAAACAATGATATTTAAAACACATTGATATTATTAAACATTTCTATAGATATATCACAGAGTCAGAAATTGTTTTTAAAAAATCGAGTACTGATCCTCGGATAAGAAAGAGAGTGGAGAAAAAAGGATGATGAGCGTACGAGATAAAACCAAATTGTCAATTCGAGGAATTTTAATATTAAAATGAGACTTTAAAAAGATGCGTCTTTAGTTTAGACTTGAATAGTGTTAATGAATTAACATTTTTCAATTCGTCCGGAAGGTTGTTCCAAAGGTTTGCACTTTGGAAAGTGAAGGTTCTTAGACCGAAAGTTTTTAAGTTGTATCTAGGTTTGACTAGGAGGTTCTTGCCAGCTGAGCGTAGGTCTCTAGATGGTGTGTAGGGTATAACTAAATCTTTTAGGTATTCTGGAAAGTCGGACACATATTGGCACTGAAAGAGAATCTAGCTTATAATTTATCTGGAAAGTCGGACACATATTGGCACTGAAAGAGAATAGAAGCTAGCTTATAATTTATCCTAGAGCTGACAGGAAGCCAATGAAGATTTTTATATAAATACTTTCTACCAAGCATTGTAATAAAAAAAAGGGTGTTGAATGAATATGTTGGCTCTTGTTTACTGACACTATTCATCAGGTTGTAAGACCCTTGAGTGAGACATAAAAAAAAAGCTGCACCTCTGAATCTATCTATGAGATTAAAATTCTTATCATTCTTTTTCTTAATAATTTATTAAGTGCTACAAAAAGAAACAAAAAAGGGTATAACAGATTTAAAAAAAGGGTACAAAAGATCTAATGAAATTAGAAGAGAATGCTACTACTTGAAAATCTTGGATCCTGGCTGTTGAACACATTTAAAATATTAAATGTCTAAACCCAGAATTGAAAATTTCAAAGAGAACTGAAAAAATTTATGAAAAAGCCACTATATTTTCAAGATTTAGTAGATTCATTTTTAACAAGGCTGATCAACCAACAAATTGTTTCGGATAGAGAGAACAAAAGTTCAACTTACAATATGAAAATGTTCAAAAATAAAATATATATATATGTGTGTATATATACTAGTTAAAGGCCAGCAAATTCGCGGGATTAAAAGTTTAAATCAATAGCCATGTTGGCATTGATGTTATGTTAACAGAAAATATTGTACTCACCATTATAATATTAATACTGATTTGAAGACAACATTATTGGTGTAGCTTGTCATAGCCATAGAGTTCACTGATGGCAGTGCCAATGCGAATTGCAAACCATTATAGCTTTTAACTCTTGACATAGCTAAATACAACTGATCAGTAGGCCTAGATGTGGATGGTTGATCAAGTGCTGTATTGTCATTGTTTGGGGCAGTTGGCAGTATAACTGTAGAAGCTGCCTGACTAAATTAAATGTCAGGTGGGGGCATTAGTCGTTATGTAAATCTAGATCTAATCCGTGTGGGTCTATCTTTTTTTGGGGGTGGTGTAGCAGATCTAAAGCTGGGTCTACGTTGTGGAGATCTAGATCTATATCTGTTATTACTTTGTCGTAGATCTAGATATAGATTTGCCATCGTAATAGTTCCAATCTAGATCTTCCACAATTATATTTCGCTCATGCTACAGTTGAGTCATGCTTCTTGGTCAAATTATTCAGATCTAGATTCTAGATTATTCCTGAGTCAGTTGTCTTTCTTTTTAAGTGATCGGGTAAATCTGCGGTGATAAACTTTTAAGAACTACCACTCTTAAGTGCAAAAGCACACACCGTTTTTCCCCTAAACACCCTACTTTTACAAAAAGGAAAAGGAAACCGATTGAAACAGATTGGCCTTTGCGGGAGAGGTACATTGAATTTTTATATAATATCAAATGTCTAATAAAACATTGATTTTTAAAAAGTGGAGGTCAGCATGTCCCTAATCTGAAGTATAGTGGTTCATAAAAAAAATGTTTTGTAATTTTCAAGTGATTGAGTAAGTCTGTGAAGATGGGCAAAAATCGAGGAGGGGAGCCTACAATGAGCACTAATTTTTTTTACATTTAGATATATAATCATAATTTTACCATGCAACTTTATTAAAACCTATTTGAAATGTTGTCTCATATATTCATTATTCCTAAAAATTTACTTACAGAGGCATCAATCTGTGAACCTGGAACAAATCTGACCCGCACCCATTTATTGTTCACAACTTCCACTTGATCAACCTGAGGGGGCAAAAATTGAAATAAAAAATAAAAAAGATGCTTCCAGGAATCAATCAAATTGGAAATGTCAAACTGAAATAAATTACAAGTACCTTCTATTATAATCAATATCTGAAAGGATCATATATACCTTGTCAGCAATACAAAAAACACTTGAAAAAAATGATGTAGTTTTAATATTTATGATGAAATTCTATTTCAACAGAGTTTAACAATGATTTAGGGGAGAACATACCATTCCTGAAGATAAGTATGTCTGGAAGAACTCTTTCATGGTTATTTCTTTGTATTGGCTGGTGTAGAGCATGTACAGAAGAACAGCGGCAACAACGTTCCCCAGGATAAGTAGCTGCATATCAGGAGGGCCATTGGGCTTCTTGCCACCCTTTCCTCCGCCATCCCTGGACAGAGAAATTCATATAAGGGAATTAAGCAAGGAAAAGAAAAAGAACTTTTAGAAGATAAATCAAAATTAAGTTACTCAATGGACAAAGCATGCAATAATAGTAATATTATATTCAATAATAATGCAATGTTACATCAACTCAAAAACCAATATCTAGACCATCAAAACAAATTATGAAGAAAGAATATTTCTCCTCCATTTTTTATAAAAATGACTGGACGGGGTTTCTAAAAATCTAGAAAAATGAAATTTAGTTTGAAGAGTGGTTAACTTTTTTCTTTTTCATGGTGAATTCAATTCTTAACAATTATATATTGTATATTGTATATCCAAGACTATTAGACACGCAGGGAAGAAATCCACAGCAATTATCATTTTGACTTTCAAGAAAAAAATGGCAGCAAGAACAATTTGATAACAAATACATGAAAAGTAGGGGTCTATCACATGTACTTGCCTGTTGAATTTATAGTCTCCAAGTTCAAACCGAAATTTTAAGGTGTAGTCTGAGTCTTCATCTTTTGTTGCCTTTGAATCTGTGGAACAATTAAGTTTGAATTACATGTTTTTATTTAAATATTTTAAATGAAAAAAGAAAACAAACATGCAAAACCTAGAAAAATTAACAATAAAAAGCCAAAATAAATTGAATAAACAGTGATGCCAAGCCCAAGTAGATTTATAAATATTTTTCACTGAACCTTCATGCTTAAAACTTATTGAATAAAAAAAACCAAATCCCTAATACTGAACCTGCCATTTTTTTTTTCAAACTGAAAGTCTGTATATCTACGGAAATTGTAACCATTATATCATAGTATAAAACGTTGACATTGATACATTACATACCTTTAGATTTTGAGGGTTCTTTTGAAGACTTCTCTGATTTGTCTGAAAAGAGTCTGCAAAGGCAATGTTTATTGGCAGCCAGGTGGCGCGCCGAGAGAAGCTTCTGTGATTTGTTTCTTGCTACAGAATGAATGTCATTTTTAATCTGAAAACCAGAACAAAAGGTACATAGATTATAGATTGCATTTATAACATAAAAGTTATGGTTAGAAAATCTTTGATGAAAAGATAAGGCAGAAAATAAGATAGGATCTTTGAGCATTTACTTGAAAAAGTCAGATTTTAGCAACCCAACTGAACACCACCATTAAGTACTTAAGGTTTCAGTATGCACCACAAAATAGCTTTAATTACATAATCAACACTATATTTTATGCAAGGGAGATAATTTTAGCAGATGAATATAACACAAAGTAAAGATTAGTGATGCCATTCACAATTTTTGTGCCTAAATTGAATTTATAACGTATAAAAAATATAAAATTAAGTAAACTGTAAAGGGTATACATGAAAATAAACAATTTATGTCACATATAGCCACAACAACAAAAAAAAGACTGCATACAAAATAGAAAATCGACATGTACAGTCTCTGCACTGATACATTTTGATATTTTTTTGTCTATTTATAATCAGGAGACGGTGTAAATAATGTCTTTCTCATATTCCTTTTCAAACACATGTATCATTATGTAATACTGTAAGCATAAGGTCATTTATTTTAAGTGGACCTGAGAAAAACTCGGGAAATAAATAACCTGACTTTTTTCTTTCCACAATTCACTCTGGGCCCTTATCTGCATGTTGCTCAACCTGACTCATCTTTTTACTCACATGTCTGTTATATTTGCTGTTCTCCCTCTTACTTTTCTTTTAAAATATTTTCTCTTGCTTTTACACTTTTTTTTCAGGCATGAGATGCCAACTGGCCCTGTCAAAATTTCCGGAACTTAGGTAGTGGGGAAAAAGGAGGAGAAAAAGGAGGGAGCAGGGGGGCGTCACCCTCCTGGGACTGAAAATTTTCAAGATTTTTGTCCGACTAGAAAAGCTCTGAGAAAGTCCCTGAGGTGACAAATGGTTACACATATTATTAATGGAAAGAGATTTAATAATGTAAACTATTAATTGCTAACAGAATGTACAGCAGATTTTCTTCTTTACTGGGTTCCACGAAGATTGTACATGCATTTTTTTAATATGTTGGGTTCCACGAAGATTGAAAATGCATTTTTTTAATATGTATCAAAACTTGTCTCAATAAAGTTTATTTGTACCCTACATCATCTTGTTTCATATTGATCAAAATTTGGGTGAAATTTCAAATGTGCAGTGTGCGTCCATTTCATGAAGAAAAAAAAACGGTTTTGTGGATGAAGAGCTCATCTTGAAACTGAAAGGTGGTAACTAACTGTCAAAGCAAATATCAGATACTATAAACATAATTTGTAAATTTTGTCTTAATTTTTTTTATAAAAGGAAAAGATTAAAACTATAGTCTCGTTTTGTTTTAACTCATTAAGCCCTCATGCCTATTTCATGTTTTGACGTAGGTTTCAGATAGATCTATAAAATGGAAAGAGTATTTTTTCCGTTTTACGTCCTTTTCTTTTGTGTGCTTTAACTGATCGCACACTATGGTTACTCGGGTTTAAAGAGTTGATAAAAACATTAATTAGATTTACTGTTTTGTTTCCAACTGTTGTCATTTTTTTATGTATCTTGGAAAGAGAGGGTGTGTTCTTTCTAACAAGTGGAATGACTGGGAATAGCATTCGGTGTTATAAGTAGATGGGAAAACAGAGCTCTCTCTTACCTGAATACATAAAGAAGTGAAAGTAACGTTAACATTTATTTTGCTACATCCTTAGATTAAGGCTTCAATTTCTATTGATTTAAATCCAGAATAACGTAGTCTACATGTGCATGCTTTGTAGCTGAATTTGGTCAAGAACGAAACCGAATAAAAAGTATATTTGGCCTACTTTGTTCAGTCGCCACTAATTTTAACAATTGCCTTTATTTTTTATGAAAGAAAAATAAATGTTAATAAAAAGTGTGGATTTGATTTTTTTTTTTTTTAAAGATAAGATACAAGTATGAAGGAATATTTAAGGGGTTTGACTTTGGAATTTAAAGGCGTAGTCTGAAGACTACCAAAATTAAATTTTTCAGTACAAATACATTGGCAAGCATATTAAAGTTTAAACAATCATTAAAATCCGCTGGTGGAAAAGAAAATGAGAACAGAAGATTTACTGCAAACACGTAAAACGGCTGAAGCCAACAAAATTGTCATTTTAAAAGAAATATTAAAAATACAATTTACTTTCTTTTATGAAAACAGATTATAATGAATCAACATTATAAAAAAAACTAGTAAGCACACAAAGACATAAAAATATTGACTCAAATATGAAATTTAGATCTTATTTAAACCTATGTGAGTTGTCGACACGTCGCGCTGATTATGGCGTCCTTTGTAAACTTATGTCTTATCTCAATCAATATGAAAAAAATAATATTTAGCAAACTAATGAAATGACACAATTTTAGTATATAGGGGTTAAAACAAAACTTAAACAATATTGTTAGTATAAATCCGTTTACTTGTAACCTCATAAATCCATGTACGAAATTCTTACTATATTTGGTGTCGACATTTTGAGGGCCGCACTACTTACTATCGTCGTGATTATAATATTCTACAAAATTTGACAAAAATTGTATGTTAACACTGCTTCCAGAATAGTTGAACAAACGATGATTTCGATGATTTTCTTTTCTTTATATGATGTTAGCAAATTAGCTGCAAAATGAAAAGAGTTTTTTCGTTTCTTTGTCTTCAAACTTGTACCTAATTTTTTTTGTACTCTCAGGATCAATTGATTTGTATAATTTGACGTAGCCTTTATCTATACATACACAATCTTGCAGGACATAATTTAGGCCTATGGATGCATGTTGTTGACAGCCTTTGTCTTTTAAAAACTTTAATCTGAAATAAAATAACTTAGCCTTAAAGGTAATTGAAAAATCTATATATGATCCGGGGGAAAAAAATATGAATAATTATGTATGCAAATTAGCTAATTTGAATATCTAAAAATAGAAAACGACATGCTAAAAATAGACAAAAATTGATATTCTGACTCAAATAAACATTGTATTACCCACCAATATCTTTCTTTATTGCTTTTTACATTTGTGCTTGTCAATACAAGTTCCATGCAGCCCTTTGTGACACTTATTGCAGGCTGTACGGGCCCTTTTGCAACCACCAGTCTGTTTTCGATCTGAGCATACGCCTCTTTTTCTTTGTAAATCAGGTTCTAACCCAAGGGTTTGCATGTCTTAGATCTAGATCTAATTCTACCTCACTTTTGACTTTCACCTTCTACTTCTTCTGAACTACTGACATCATCTTCAAATTCATCTAAAGCAAAATCAGACTCATCTAAAGTTAGATCTATATCAGGGGAATCTTCCTCCATCCTAAAATCACTATTGTAAGCAGAAGTTAGAGCTCAAAATCGTAACAACTTTTCTGGCCTAAGTGGAATACTATTTTTGTCAGAACCGGAAGTGCTTGGTCATAAAAAAGGCGAATAAATCATATTAGTAAACGTACAAAACGTACTTCATTTGTATAACAATTCAGGTCCACATTAAAATGGTCCAATCTCAGGGCCGATGTATCGGCCCTATAGTTGTCTTGACACCAGACATGTTGGCCGATATATCGGCCATGTAAAAAACAAAGAGTTCAAAGGGTTAATTCTTATATTGTCAAGAATCAATTGTCACCAGTAGAGCCGCCTTGCTAAAATGAGAGAAGTCCTTATTCACCTCAAACGCAATTTTAATCCTCTTTTGCAAGGCACCAGGTGGCCACCAGAAACCCGATTAATGATCAAATTCCATGATAGATGCCTATTCATCATCATGTTGGCTTGTTGGTACTGTCTGACGTTTGGTTTTAACGTCCAACATCAGCACTATATAGACTATATTGTGGCCGGACCCCAAGACGGACGTCTGACAATAATTGTATACATGTGCTGCCACACACAAGATAGGGCGGGGATACCATGACTCCTGTCTCAGCCGGTAGCCTACCGTACAATCTGCCTGAAGAGCCTATAGGTGCAATCCTTCCTGCCTCCTTTGATATTCTTTTATTTATTTACGCTGAGCATTTGCAGTTTCCGTCAATCCTGGAATCTAGGTACATTCAAAGTGATCTAGATCTGTATGCTCCACCTTTCTCCCCAATTAGATACATAAAAGTCTGGGTTAGATGAATCTAATCTCGTTCTCTCAGTCTTGCTTGGTTACTTAATGGCAATATTGGATTGGTATGTCCTAGAGTGGGGCAGATCTCAAGCGTTCTTGCAACAGTTACAGTGAAACTTACCAGTTGCCAAGAATTTCCTCTCAACAAAATGCGGTTCAGTGGCTCACCAAGGCTTATTTTGGTGATGAACCGGTAAGCCATTACTGCAACCTAACTCCAGATCAGAAGGCTCTTATTTTAGTAGATGCCTTCACTTGGTTCTTACGAGATTCTATCTTCATCAAACCGAAAGCAGCAGCAAGTTCGGTTTACAAGGTTGTTCTGTGTTGCGTTAGCCAAGGGATGAGTTTGCATGAATCGTCCCCCTTTGTGTCCCCCTTTGACCCTTATAAAACACTTCTTACTTCTTAGGTAATTTTAAAAACTTGGATGGCAGTAACCATGAAAAGACGAAACTCATTTTCAACTGTTAGCGACTGCAAGAACTCTAAAACAATGTCAACTCAAAACATCAAAACATTCTGAACCACTACTTCCCTGTTTTACTATCTCTAGATTTAGATATGACGTTACAATCTATGTTTTAACTATTTTGGAGAAAGAAGATCTAGGTTTAAAATTCTTAAGTCTTCATCTTGAATCCAGATGTAAACATATGTAAATATATCTTGTAACAATTATATTTATATATTAACAAAAAATTATATTTATAGATAACAAAATTAATAAAGGTTAGAATGGAATGAAAAAGCATTCTGACCTTTTTCTGTAGATATACTTTTATATTGTTTAAGACACTTTTGAAAATTCGAATCGAGCATCATTCAAGATATTGGTCCAACTGCCGCTCAAGTAGCCAAGCTGTAGGCCTTGCTCTGTGCACTGTGAAATCAGAAAGAAATATACACAACAAATTTACAACAAGATATAGCTTACGTAGCATTTTAGGCACTCCTTGAGTTTTGTGGTCCCTAGCCTTTGGGCGATCAAATGGGTGGGCGGCCGGAATTCGATTATTAAAATTAAATAAAATACTAGCCAGCTGCACTCCCTGTCTTGTTATTTTTTTCTATTAAAATTGATTAAAATACTTGCTAGCTGTACTCCCTCAGTCCCTGTCTTAAATTTCTTATTTTATTGGCATGTTTTGTTAGATTAAAAAAGACAGGACGCGATTTGATTGTATTCAATTGTTTAGGCCTATTTGAACACTGGTAGAGTGCGGGTGGAGAAGGGGGGTGTAATTCGAATCGAGCATCATTCAAGATATTGGTCCAACTGCCGCTCAAGTAGCCAAGCTGTAGGCCTTGCTCTGTGCACTGTGAAATCAGAAAGAATACACAACAAATGGCACTCCTTGAGTTTTGTGGTCCCTAGCCTGTGGGCGATCAAATGGGTGGGCGGCCATATTCGGTTAATTGAATAAAATATCAGTCAGCTGCATTCCCTGTCTTTTTTTCTATTAAAATTGATTAAAATACCTGCCAGCTGCACTCCCTGTCTTTTTGTTGCTTTTTATTGTATTGGCATGATTTGTTTTATTCAAAAAGACAGAAAGCAATTTGGTTGTATTCAATTGCTAAATTTGAACACTGGTAGAATGTGGACGGGGAAGGGGGATGGGGACAACTTACACTGTAAGCATAAAAATTAAGATTGATCTGTTTTAAGCAATTAAAACTTTAGATTTATATCTCTCACAGACTCACACTCACTTGCTCTTTCTGTCTGTCAATGTGTCTCTCTCCCTCCCTCTCTCTCTCTCTCTTCTCTCTTCACAGTTTGACTGACTCCAATGTAATCGAATCCTACCCACCCACCCCTCGAATCCCGCCCACCAAGCCCATTTGATCGCCCACAGGCTAGGGACCACGAAACTCAAGGAGTGCCCAACAAATTTACACACGCTAATCAGAATGGCGTGAACACTCTGGACCTGGTTTGGTGCATGTCGAAATCAGAGTGGAAAAACTACATATGTTCTGAACGCTCTTGATGCTTGTTTATGTCTATTTTTTTACTCTGATATACACTGTATGCAAATTGGGTGATCAGAGTGGTGTGACAAAAAAATATGCACTTCGAAAAATACATGTGGGAATCATATTCGTGTGTACACTCACTTACTAGATTTATAGACATAGAGGCCTAAGAGGGAGTGGCACTATAGCCTTTATCTCTGTGTACGATACAGTGGAGTCTATACACATTTTGCGATATAGATAGAATCTAGACCTACCTTAAGATGCAAAATGTGCAGAGCCATTATTTGAGGATTCTGGCAAGCCTTCTTCTTCTTTTTCTTCTTCTTCTTCAGTATTACTGCTCAAATTCAACTTGAAAAGTATAAGCAGGTTTGGTTCACAGGCACCTAGATATTTTTAACCTCTCTTGAGTTGAAAATGGGCGGAGTAGAATGGGCCATCTGGGCAAATGAAAATGCAGTCGCCAGCGCTGTTGGTAAGTTTATATCTAAATTTATTTAAAATACATAGTTATATCTAGTCTATACCTGGCTAGGAAACAAGGTCTATGGGATTTTATTGGGGGGCTGTTTCTGTTTCGTTTTGTTATTCATGTCATAATTATGAAGTAACAAGTAACAGTAGAAGCCCAAAAACTTGATTTAGTACTCATTACAGTTTCTTGAAAAATACTTCAAATTTTTATGATTCCAGTTTTGTGCTTAAGGTTAAGAAACATTTTTAAAATTCTAAAGCAGCTTTCGGATTCAAGCCTAAATAAAGTGTTAAATAATTAGTCTAAAATTGATGACAGATCCCCTGTTGCTTGAATTTGCTTTGGGTTGAATTTTGCAAATGTAATAAATGCACTTAGCAAACTTAAAATCATAGATCAGCACTTTTTATATCTTTGTTATTATTGTTGGCTCTTGCTCTTATTAGTTATCTGATATGCATTGCTCTTAAAACCAGGAAGAAGTCTATACATCTAAAATGCTAGTATTATTGATGCCTTAGATATGTTCCAAAAAGTAAAGGACGGATTTAATTAATCAACGCGCTGTCTTGTTCTTATTTAAGTGACTCTGCTTGGAGGAATACTTGCAGTTGCTGGACTGTATGACATGTGGCAAATAGGAATATATGCCATGTATCCTTTGAGTGTATGCCAATTCTTTACTGTAAGGATTTTTAAAAATGAACTTCTCTTTGTAACATTCCATGCTTACTTCTTAATAAATTTGTGGTAGTATTTTGCTATCAATATCATCTACATTATCATCCGCATTATGTATTATCTTGCTTTCTGTTCAAAACCACAAAGTTTTGTGACAAATTTTTAACCTCTGTTGTACATAAACTGAGACGTGCTCCAACCAAACCCTTAGTTTCAAAGGTCATAAAATGTGTTTCATTTTTATAGGCATAGACAAGGATTTTCCATTAAGATTTTTCAGTTCCAATGTTGAAGTCCTTGATACCTATGCAGAGTGATTGGTCTGATTACTCTGTTACTAGAGTATCCACGGAGCAAACGTAAGAAAGGCAAGCATGATCATGAGCGAAGGTATTATTTGTTTATGTTTTCTTTGTTTCTTTGCACATAATGTAGGAAAAAAATGGAAAAAAAATTATTTCATCACTTAAAATTCTAATGGTTTCCCCAATACATGTACTGACTAGAATACAGAAAGTGTTCTTAGAAAGGAAATAATTTGAAGCCATTGACATTAATTTGTGTAAATTTTAAAGATGTAAATGTGCACTTTTGTTTTGTTATGCTTTCAATCTCACAAAACTGTTTCAGATTCCAGTACCCTGCTACAGTCATTGTGGCCAAAGGAGGGCTTTTCACTAGAAACTACTTCATACGTTTTGTGTTTTACTTAGTGTGAGTACACTATCATATTATTTGGATGGGGCGTGTACTTACTTTTTTAGATGTTGTAAACCCAACCTTAGGTTGGCTTTTTTTTTTGTTTTTTTTTCTGTTTTAATTATTTTTTTAATTGTTTTTTTTGTTTTATTTTCTGTTTTAATTATTTTTTTAATTTTTGTTGCTCTTTTGTAAAATGTGTGTTTTGTTTTGTTTTTGTTTGAATTTGTTGGATTACAAGTATAAAATCTAAACATATTTTATCTGTTGTTGTTTTTTTTTATAAAAATGTTCCATCATGTTTTAATTTCTTCGCTCAGATTAGATCAAATAAGATATTCGTGAGCATATATTAAAAAATAAACCAAACAGATGAATCATTTTTAGAATGTAGGACATTTGAGCATTGTTCTAAACTTCCAACTTCCTATTTTAACTTTCCATAGAATAGCTCTCTTGTTTTCTATACAAGGTGATAAGTTATAATGAGTAATACATCAAAGTTGTATGAAGACTGTTGAAAGATTTGATTTTGATTTCCCTTTATGGGGTGGTAGTAATTGACTTCTTACTTAATATTTTGAAAAAAATCACAAGTATTTATGTAGGGTTATTATTATTCTTTAAATATTTCAGGCCACCAGCCATCATGCTACCTTCAATGTTTACACTTTAATTGACTATACTAAGATACACTGAAAATGCTCTACTTTATTTCTTTTAACTACTTTTGTTTTGTTTTTTTGTTTTTTTTTGCATATATCATGTTGCATTACATTCTATGTAGATATATTCTTTTCATTGCAATGGATCTCCATGCCTTTTCCTGCGATACAGGAGCAGAAGCAAAATTATAAGATAAAATGATTCAGACAAAATGCCAAATGCATCCTAAATAATTTATTTTTTTACAGATAAATCAAATATTGTAGTTCTTTTGCATTGAAAAATGCCAGTAGGCCTAAATTAAATCGGTGGGGTTAAACCATAATCAAAGGAACAAGATTGTAACATTTTAGAAATAAGGGTAAAAAGAGCTTAAATATCTCTTTTGTTTGATTGTTTCTTTTCAGAATAAGTGTTCCCTGTTGCTTCAGTCTGCAAACGGTCCTAGGAGCAGTAAGCTTTATAATTACAAGTTTCATTTACTTAACAGTAAGTATACATGTCCTCTCAAACCTTGTGAGGCACACTCATAGTATACCTATAGATTGTAACTAAGTTTTTACTTTCAAAAATAAATTATTGCATTTGATCTGACTTTTACTAGTAACCTGTTTCTTGCTGTTCATTATCCTTACCTACACCTATTCTTAGACTGTTGCATGTATATTAAATTGTACTATCATTTTATACATAACTTTAGGCAAAAATCTTCTAAGGAGAACAATATGTTATGAGATGTGATGGAGCAGCAAAATTAATTGTGATGTCCCTTGTATACAGTAGTCCCCATTTTCAACGATGTCTCTAATAACGAGAACTGTTGCAAATAGCAACAGTTTTGAAAATACCCATTTTTTCTCTATTACTGTATTAGCGCCCTTTTTTTCAGACCTGTACATGAGCGCAGTGTTTGATTATTCCCCTGTACCCCATCCCAATAATTGGCCCCACACATTTCCATGCTGACGCTTACATTAACGACATTCCTGCCCGACCCTATGCAGCTCTTGATGTATTATCACCATAAAAAAAGGCTGTCTAATGCAAATCGAGGCATTGGAACAGCTAAGCCCATCCTGAGTGCTGTACCATAATCCCTATCTAGAGGTCCACACAATAATGTTGTTAAAGCTTAAGTTTGATCTCCTTGCATCACCCTCTTACCTCTCTTGGGTAACAGCCTAACTTATTTTATTGATAGAGTGTAAATGATAGATGTAGATCTAAAGGACTTAGTGGCATTGCCTCGCATCATACACTTTTAGGTTGCAATTTTGAAAGGGATTTGAATCAAGGTAACTAGTCATAGGCCTATTTTAATTAAGTCCTCTCTGTGTCTTTTTTAGGGGAATAACGAAAACCCTTGCTATAACGAGAGTTTTAAAGAAAAGCAAGAACTCTTATTATTACTAATTTGACTGTACTAACAACGATTTCATCAAAGTTGCATTTTGAGGTTTCTTGTCTTCATAAGATAATAATTACATGTGGACTGTATAGAAATATGAAGCTAGAAGGCAGTTACCTAGACATAAACTTGATTTCCTAGGGGGAATAAATAATCAATCTAAATCAAAGCTACGACAACATGTCTTGTTTCAGGCAGGGGTCAAAGGTGAAGAGTGGCAGCCCATCCAACCCACACAGGCCGTGCAAGGTCCAAAGGTTATAGCGGAGCCGACACGCTTCTTGTTTCAGGCAGGGGTCAAAGGTGAAGAGTGGCAGGCCATCCAACCCACACAGGCCGTGCAAGGTCCAAAGGTTATAGCGGAGCCGACACGCCCGCCTCCACGGAGGCCCAACTTGGCAGTGGTCGGAGGGGGAGACCACTCTAGCAGCCCACAGGACAGCAGAGTGTGACAGTGTTATCCCTGTTTGGACATTCTTTTTATTTTTAGTTTTCATTATCATTTTATGCTTTTTACAATCGGTGCTTTGTATATTTTTTTGGGTGGCTAGTTTCATATGAATAAGTTTAATGATCCTGTTATTATTTCTTTCATTTAGGAATATTTTTTCATGCCATGACAACAATATTGTACCTTGAAATATTTTATGTAAAAAGATTATGAATACAATGTACCTCCCCCATATTATTTAAATGTTCATTTATTTGTTTGATATATTCTTGCAGTTTTTTGTTTGTTTAGAAATAACACACAAGAATTTTTTCAAATGAAAATTAACGTTTTCTGAGATATCCTTTTGCTGCTATAGACAGTATTTTTATTTGCATAGAATAAAGGATGTTTTATTATGTCAGCATTTTTAGCTGATGAATACAAAAATACCTTTTTTAATTATTTGTGCTCAATTATAAAATTTTGTTAAATTTTAACATTTTTTTGTTTACAGCATCTTTTCATTTTACATATACATCCACGAATAAACTATGCAATTTTTGTTTAAAAAAAACAATTTTTTATACGTTCTTATGTCCCCTATGTTCCTAATCAAATTTTTAAGTAGACATGGTTACGGGTGCGCGGTGGCCCTGGGGTAGAACATAAGCTTCCGACGCAAAAGCTCCAAGTTTGAGCCCTGCCGATTTCACTCCCTACTTGGGTGTCAGTTTAATGTGACCGACTGAGACAGGAGTCATGGCATCCCCGCCCTGTTTCGTGTGTGGCAGCATATAAAATTGTCAGATGCAGTCTTGGGGATTGTTTCATTTTAATGACAGCATATTACCACAAATACGCACATATCTATTTATTACTTGTGTTCAATTTTAAAAATAAACTTTCTACAATACTTTCATGCTCTCATGATAGTACTTTACAATTATTTATGACCAAAACAATATCTCTTTTCACCTCATTGTTTTTAAATAAATAATCAACATGGACCTACTATCTGTGATATTTAATAGCAAAGCCTATGTAAACCATTTAATTGACTGTTGTCCTAATGTTTAAATGTATACACTTGAGAAGCTTGATAATTTGGTAGTTTAAAAGAAAAGAAAGCTTTATAACCTCATTGTCCTGAAGTTAATTTCAAAATCATATCATATATCTATTTAAAGCATTAGATTCCATTTATTAAAACTATTTTCTCGCAAATTAACAAACCATGATGTAGGAACACTGGACTGATCCAACTGAAGCATGAAATAGTTTAGGAAAATACTATGGTGTTAAGCTAAGATCCTTTATTAAATATTTTAAATCATTTCATCATGCTTTGTCATTAATTCATTATATAAACCAGACTCGGTTACTAGTATCATTATTTGCTCCCTAGGTCTAGCTCCATCTGTTAAAGCCTATATTATAGATGTTGAACTGCTTTTCTGTTTCTAATTATATTATTAATTCTGGATAACTTGAATCCTTGCGGATCCTATAAACTAGTTTTTTAAGTTCTGTAAAAACACTTGGACAGATCTTACTCCGCGAATGATTTCTCAGTCAAGGCAAGCCCTCTGACAAAAAGCTTTCATTTTTGTGAAAGCTGTTGGCATAGTGGTAGAGCACTCTGGTCTTCGCCGAGTAGAAGGTGGGGGTTTGATCCCCGTCCATGTCATCAGTCTAAAATTTGTCTTATCTGTCGGTCTCAAACTAGATCTAGGTTTGTGGCTGCCCCTTCTAATGAGAAAGCACTAAAGTACGGACCTTAAAAAATGTTGCTTTTATATACATGTATGTACATTCCATTATAGACGTCATGTTTTTACATAAAAATAATAATACAAACGAGAAAGCACTAAAGTAATGACCTTAATCAATAACTGTTCATTATGTATGAACATTCCGTTTACAGACATGTAATGTACATGTATACTATTGTTTCCTTACATGGCAAGTGCTTTAAAGTTTAATATAATCATGTTTTTTGTTCTTTAAAAACATCAAACTGTATAGTTTCAGTATGGTCGATGTACATGGTACTTGTGTCATACTCTGATCTACCTATACAGCTTTAATTTGTTCTGTGAGTTTTTGTGTTGTTTCTTCTTATGCCTAATTTTCTTGCCTGGCATATCACAGATTTGTCTTTCATGATGTTTTCTTGTATCAAGCATAGCCTATTCCATGATTATTTCAGAGCAACAGCAACCTCAGTCTCTGTGCATAATATGAAAATCTTTAATTATTAAATTTTTTGCAAAATGAAAGGCTTGCGTGTTTTCATTGATTCATGTTTTATGTAATGGTCTGATTTGATGCATTGGATATATTTTTGAATCATTCACTCATTACTTTGTAGACAGGGTGAAGCTTGTTGGTCTCTGTTATTAACCAACAGTGCAAAATAAAATTAAAATCATGCTGTGGTCAAACCTATCTAAAAATAAATATGGCAACCATGCTTTACATTGTCACTCCAACATATTCTTTGATTCAACATTATCAGAATAAGCCAACACATGACAAAAGATTGAGTTTTATCTTGAAATAACCAGTTCAGATGAGCAAAATTCCAACTCGCGAAAACACATATTTGTTGCTTGATCTGATCTTTGAATAAAACACGGTTGCCAGGGGAAGAAAAATATTTTAGTCTTAATAAAATTTTCCGGCCTTCAAAACATTGATGTGACTCTAGCATTGAGAAAGATAAAGAAGCAAGGACTTGATCCAACTTAACCGTGAATACAAGAATGTTACTGCATCTGGATGAAAATTACTGTGCTCACGACACTTCTTTTCTTACAGGTATTTTATGCAGCTTAGTGGATCTGGGTCATGGAAATAGAATGAATTTTTTTCATCTAATCCATATATATTTAAATATAAATAGAGTCGTCACGGTTTGAAATGGATTGATTTCAATTGTTAACCCGGATTTGGTAGAGGTGATTATTAATAATGTGGTACTTGGATGACTGAATCATCATCGCATGAGAGTCACTTTTACAAATAACCCAATGTCTCCAGCAATGGGATGCAACTAGCTAGTGTGTACGTTAGTGCTCTGAACTGAGGAGAAAAATGTCCTATCGTTCGAATCACAGCTGGTGTCCTATTATTTAAAATTCCTTGAGAAACGAAGGCGGCGTGAACTGAAACTGATCAAAGACTTTCTCCTCCCACTACAAACGTGTGGTCATGTACATGTATGCACACTCAAAACTTCATGATCCTTCGGCCATGCCGGGTGAAAGTGTTGACCAGCAATATCATCATCATATTATTTATGATAAAGCTGTGCTATTTTGTAATTTGACATTTATTTGGCTTCAAATTGGTGAGAAATGCCAAAGGAATCTAATAATTAAGCATTTAAAATACAAATTTCACACCAGAACGATGACCAACTTCTTTTTTTGTCTTTCTCTACCTTCTTGAGTTTTTCTCTTTTCCCTTTAACTGTTCCCCACCCACTTCATCGTGCTGCTTTCCTTGTAGAAGTAGAACTCCATAGATTTCGGTGTCCTTGAGCACTTCACAGCTGAGAAGAGGTAACGACACATAACAGCAGCCGTGTGTACTTGGCAAGAAAACGGTTGAGGTTTGTTGGTATTTCTTATTCACATCAACAGCTGTGTGAATCAAAGAACATCAATGGCTATGCGAATCAACGAATATTTTTTCGTGACTTTAGCTGTATGATGTTCCCAATCGCACCTTTTTGGTGTTGTTTTGTGATGGTGGTGGTGGTAGTGGTGTTTTGTTGTTTAGTTTCCTTTTGCCTTGTTTTTAATTGTAATACATGTATATTAAACATTTTAATAATCGTTGATACCGTTTATGAACTATGTACCCCATCTCCCCCACCCATCTTTATCTGTTTCTCCCTTTCTCCCCCTCTCACACTCTTTCACTCACTTTCTCTCTCTACCCTCTCTTTCATCTCTCTCTCTCTCTCTCTCTCTCTCTCTCTCTCTCTCTCTCTCTCTCTCTCTCTCTTTCTCGCTACTCTACTCTCGTACTCTGGATTGTCGGGAGGGTCATAGGTTCGAATCTCAGGCTATGCTCTCGTTCCCACAACAATACGATACTAAGAGTAAGAGATGTCGACCTGTCTCCACTAACGGCCACTGCAATCTTGTGGAAACCTGTAGGCCTCTAGTGGTCTGATGAAGAAACCAATCTCAAGAATCACTCGGGCGTTCGAGTTGTATGGCTAAAACTCGCTATTGCAGGTTTGTAAAAGATGCTCCATGGAAAATTAAGGGATGCTGAAAACGATGTGGGCCTAGGCAGTATAAGATTTAAGGCGGACTAAGCCCCAACCCCAACAGAAACGATTAATTTGTGAAATTATGCATCCTAGGTAAATCATAAGGGAGTAAGGTACCCTACACCTAAACTGTGCCCAGACCCCCCTGCAACATAACTGTGCCTAGGCCTTCTTTCTTTTGCTTTGATTATAATTATGGCTTAAGGTTTCTCTGATTTATGCCACAATTACGTCAACATTGACAAGCTAATACGCAAATTATACACAAACACCAAAACTATAATCAAGTCAGTACATTTTTCACCTACTTGAGTTCTTTTCTTTCCACCATTCTAGTCCTAGTTTTTATCTTGTTTATATAATGTATATTAATCCATCCATGCCAACTTCTTTTCACCTTCATCCTGCCCAGTGATGGGTTTAAGCGCGCCCCCAGCCCTACCTAATGGGCTCCCCACTAGAAGTAACCTTCTCTCTCTCTCTCTCTCTCTCTCTCTCTCTCTCTAGTACTCTGGATTGTCGGGAGGGTCATAGGTTCGAATCTCAGGCTATGCTCTCACCCCAACACCCATACGATACTAAGAGATGTCGACTTATCTACACTTACCCCCACTGCAATCTTGTGGAAAACTTGTAGGTCTCTAGTGGTCTGATGAAGTAACCAATCTCAAGGATCACACCTTCATCCTGCCCACACCCCTACCTAATGGGCTCCCCACTAGAAGTGACCCCCCTTTAAAACGCTTTGTAACTTTGTGCATCTTAGGACAATCACAAGGGAGTCAGGGGCCCCTCGCCTCAGCTGGGCCCAGGACCTCCTGCAACCTAAATCCGGCACTGATCCCACCAGCACATAATATGTTCCTACTTCTTTTCTGTTGTAAGGAAGTAGAACCAAGACAGACAACTCCATGCGGTTTGCGAGTCCTTTAGTTCTTCACAGGTCAAGTGAAATGACCTTCAGAGAGGAGGATGACGCACTTCGACAGGTTCCATTCAACAAGAGAACTGTCGTGAACTTTTCACATGCACACAGCACCTTTGCAATGACAAACCTTATGTGCTGAGAATAAGGTGGTCATGGCAAGAGTTAATCAAATACAGGACTGTGCAAGCTTATAGATTAACTACATCGCATTGCGCTGAAAGTTACTGAAACACTTATCGATTTGAATAAAAGAAATAACCTTAGGTCGGAAAAAGCGAAACTGTTTCCTGAAGTCTCCTTGGTCTACAGAAACATGGCGACGGGTCCACAGACCAGCATACACGAGACATTACCGTTCACTGTAGATTGGAACCGACCCGATCAGTAGAAAGCATGGTGACTGGAGCGGGATTCGAAATCGGACTGCTGTTTCGGAGGATAACGCTTCAACCCTAGCGCCCCTAGGCTTATCAAACCAAAAAACGTTTGGACCAAACATAACCATGATTGTGTAGGCCTTAAACTCAACAATGCTCAAGTGCCTTGAACGCCGAAGAAATTGAAAAGGATTCACAAAACTGCTGCCAAGGTTTTTACTTTTCATGCCATGTGCTAAATGAGTAACCTTTGTAAAAAAAATGTAAATCCATGTGATTACACAAAATTATGTATAATATATAATGCAAAGTTTTCATTTTATTCTATACGATTCATTGCTAATTTCATCTCGCTTTCGGCTCTGCAAGGGTGTATAGAAATCAAACTTTTTTTTTAAATTAAAAATTAAAAGTGCAGTTATGCTTGCAGTTTGGGATGGTGATACTTGAGAGAGGTAAAGACAGGAACATACTGTTTAACTGCAATATGAAGCAAGAATTAGGTAGACGTACTTGTGTTTGCCTTTCTTAATCTCAATAATACCTGTATGAATACACGAAGGCCTTTTCGAGACGACGTTAGCTGTCGAGTAATCTTTTTTTTCAGATAGACGTCTCTTTTAACTTTTTTAATTATATTATAATACTAGAATGGTTGATACCTTTCATAAAATGTGTCCCAGTATTTATGGATTTTTTTTTAAATTCCATCCTTCTTCCCCCGACCTACAGACTCAACATCCCTCTCTCTATCTCTTTCTCTCTCTCTCTCTCTCTCTCTCTCTCTCTCTCTCTCTCTTTTTTTTTCTTTCTCTCTCTCCTTCTCGTCCCTTCTCTCTCTCTCTCTCACCGACTCTTGTCTTTATAATTAACAGAAACATCGACACCGTAATCACGTGCATCCAGTTTAATTGGAGGCGTCATCTTGGGAATGTACCTCACTGCCCTTTCACTCTGACGTAGTTGCTTGTTTGACTCTAGTCATCTAGTTCTTCACCTAGGCATGATTTGAGATGATTTGCTTAATCGCTGAGTTAAATCTGGTTTCTTTTGAAGTGGTTCGCCTAATTCGGATGTCGCGACAGCCATTACAGCGGGCTGGAGCACCGGGAGCTCTGTACAGACTGGCAAAGTAAACAGCCATTTATTCTCAGCATCACAAGGAAGGCGGATGAGTAAGAGAGAGAGAGAGAGAGAGAGAGAGAGAGAGAGAGAGAGAGAGAGAGAGAGAGAGAGAAGGGTGGAGAGGACAGGAGATAGAGAGCAGGAGAGGTGGTTGTTGGGAGGATGTATAAACAGGTTTTCACTGCAAGTGCCAAATGTGATGGTGTGAATCAGACTCAGAGTCAGAGCCGTCCATGGGGTCTCGAATAGACCCAGAGCCCATTCTTCCCAACACAGGAAAAGTGGGAGGGGGGGGGGGCATCCAAAATTACACGTACATGTTCTTATTGTGCCCTCGTGTCAAAATTGTTTGGCACACTTGCTAAACAATCGACAAGCAACCGAAGCACACACAAAAAAAAAAAAAACTTGGCACTATTTCCGGTTTCACGTTGGCAAGATGTTTTCATCTGCTATGATTTCTGATTTTGTTTTTTTTCTCCAATCATTTTCTATCCTACATGTCTGGCAAGTATACATATAATGGAGTCAAACAATGAATTTTGGAGAAAGACAAATTTTCAAAATAATTTATTCCGTGTGCCAGTCATTCTCTTAACCTGCTGCTGTTGATTCATGCGTGGGGGCAGTCGATTTCTTTGGGATCATTAATGAATTAAACACCATTTCTTGTGTGCGTCAACAAAACGGTGAGTAGCGCTGAAAAACCTCTTATCACCGGAGTCAAGAATCGTCCAACATTTTTCTGATACAATGTGGGAGGCGCATGCAAAAGGTACGTCTGCATTTAAGGATCGCTATCTTCAACAAATAGAAGCTTTGCAAAGCATTCAAGATGACACCGTGGAAAATGGTGACACGAGACTACAGGTCAGAAATCTGCACACACACAAAAACGGAAGAACTGGAATTTGTCTTCATGTTACACATTCGGCAGTCCTGCTAGAAAATTTTCACAAAGTCAGCAAGACATTGCAGGACCCTCGGATCACACTGAATACCTGTGGAAATCTGTATTCTTCTCTACAACATTTGTTCTCAACAACTCGTCATAATTTCCGAGCATGTGCACAGTTAATATTGCCAGGTGTCGACTACAAAGCGGACAGAAGAAAGAGAAAAACACATCCTGGTGATGGCCCTTCTCCTGACGCACTAGACAACGTGCCAGCAGGTGAAATTTCTTTGTAACCATTGATGCTCTTCCAACCAATCTTATAAAAAGAGCAACTGTATACAATAAAGATCAGGGCAATTTTTTTTTTTTGCAAGAACTGACTGCACAAGAACCCGAATGGTGTGGATGAGCTTGTACACTCTCAGAGATATCTGAAAGAATACACTTTGAAAAGCAAAAACATGGCTACCAGAGATATGTATAACGTGCTCACAAAAGGCAACATTCAAGCAGCTTTCCCCAACATCGAGATCACTGCCAGAATATTTCTTACCCTCATGGTGACAAACTGCTGTGGTGAACGATCGTTTCCAAGACTCAAAAGAAAAAAAAACGAAGCAAGATCCACAGTGGCCCGTGGGAGGTTGTCAGATCCTAGCACCTTGTGCACTGAGGCAGACATGCTCAGGAAAATGGATTTCAATGACATTATTGAGGCCTTCGCAGAAAAAAAAAACAAAAACAAAAACGGAAAAAGCCTAAGATTTGTTCATAACTCATATGTGCAACTATCAAAAACAGTGGAAGCAGCGGCAACAACAGCAACAACAACAGCAGCAACAGCAGCAACAACAAAAATTTGAGCAATTTATTTCCTCGATGACTGGGGCATGAAAAAAGTAGAGAGAGGCCTCAAGCCCATCAGTAGTACAGGGCCTTGAGTTGCCTAAATCCGGACCTGCGATTGCCCCATATTTAGCACCGAACAAACACTAAGTAAGGACACGTTCAAACTCAACTAGGAAGTGTTCATGATCACGCTTAGAACTAAGCAAACATATCTTTGATTTTTTTAAGTAAATGAGGTGGAGCAGCTAAATGGAAAATTTGTTTTATTACTTAAAATAAAAGTGGCTACGCTAAATGATCTGTGACGGTTAATTTTTGTCGACCACGCGTGACTTCCGGGATATCAGTTCTGTTGTACATAATATAAATATTATTCTCTAAATTAATGTAAAAACTCCAGCATCAGACGCCGGTTCCAGTGTAAAGGTTGGGACAAATTCTAGATTCTAGTTTGTTGTGTGTGATAGACTATACTAGGGTCTACATAGACCGAAGAAAAAGTTTTGAAAATATCGAAGTTGGTTTCAAACTTTTTAAAATCTCATAATCTATATTGGAGATTTTAGAAAATCTATGCAAAGACCCGTTCATATCATGTGCAACTACACTTAGTACACTGGGGCGTTCAAGGATATTAGGTGCGTTCCTCGATTAAATTGTTTGCTTAGAAATGAGGTGCAATAATTAGGAGTGATTAGACCACAGGTTATAGAGGTAGCAGATCAAAATGACACGAGTAATTACGCCATCAAAAATATACACACGAGCTGAACCGTCTCTAAGGATTCCGGTAAAAACAACCGTTCCCTTTCCATGACAACAAGTTAAGAACGCTTAATCGATTGATATTTTCCTCAATCCATACCAAAAAGTCTCTCTCGCATGATTTTTCGGACTTCATAACACTTTTAAACGCTTCATTATGCATGTATGACTCACAATAATTTTTATTGAACATAATTATGAGTCCGTTTATGTAATGTGCCGGACAAGACGCTTTGTATATTTTTATCTACTGACTGAGGGCTTATGTGATAAATCCAAATCGCATTTTAACCTAGATTTATATTTAGATGTAAATTCAAATTGCCGCCTTTCTTTATTATACTTTAGTTAAATACAGAATGTATATAGAGGGTACGTTTTTTGTGGGTTTTTTTATAAGTACACTGTTATTCAGTAAAGCGTGCCTCATACGATTGACTTGGTACCGGTGGGCGTGGTTTGCACGAGCCGTAGACAGTCACGTGATCGGTTGGGATCAGAGTTTTGACGTCACCCACCTGCATTCCCGCAACAGGCGCATGGCAGTCTAAGTAAACTAACCCTTGTAATTTAATATTGCAGAGTACACAACCCTTCCTAGATGTCAATGCGCCGTTCTGATTTCATTTCGGTCTTTTTCGCGACTTTCTGAGTGCAAACCTACGGCGTAATGCGGATATTAATGCTAGGCTGGATAGGCAAGCTTTTTCCTTTTTTGTAATACAAACTCAGACTAAGAAACTATACATCATTTATGTGCTATTCTTGTTGAGTTGATTCATTGTATAGAGGAATGTATGGTTTAAAATGCATTACTTAAAGTAGCTGAGCTGAATGGCTTATAAACGTTTTCTAAAAATAAATAAAAAAAACAAAAAACAAAAACAAAAAACGCCAATATATATATATATATATACATACACATGTATGATGATGATTCACATTTAAATGTGCTTAGAATTTTGCGTTGTGAAACGTCCATTGTTGAGCTTAAGTGTTTATTTAGCTTTCAATGATAGAATGAGAATGGCGGAATCTATCGCACAGTTCTCAGATCCAAACTAAACAAAGCGGTGTCTCAGTTTTTATTCTTGAGCAGATACTTTTAATAGTAAGACAAACAAAGGCTCTAATTATTTGACCATAACAACACTCCCGTTTTTAACGCGTCGTGCACGTTTTTGGATATTCAGTGTTGCTATTCAAACGTCTCAAGGAAAGAGTCAACACTTTTCCTGCTTACATTGAACACTTGAAATATGCTGGGATACGCCAATGTTTTACATATCATTATTTCCTGGCAGTAAATGTGGATTCCAAACGCTATGACCAACTTCGTGAGTTTGGACATGGAGTCCCGAACCAGAGCTAAATCTGGCGGCTGTGTCATGATCTGTCACGCCGCTTAACCAACGGCATCGAGACCTAGAAAGTTCGGGCGAAAATTCAATCACACGCTGGTTTATATGCTCCAATGGCTGATTCATCTTGGTGCGGACACTCGAGGGGTCATGGATTGGCCTAGATAACAGAATTTGGTAGAGATGAGACTGTTTAAGGTACGCAAATTAAGAAATCTGTTTCTCTGCAGTTGTAAAAGTCCTTGATGAAAAGACCGTGCGAGTTACACTTCCTAATCTCTATCTATCTATCTCTCTCCCTACCTCTCTATTTCTCTCTCTCTTTCTCTCTCTCTCTTCTGTTTTCTTTGTCCACATGCATGTAGTTCCCATGTGAGCAAGAAACCTCGAGACAATACGCTCCAACGGACACTGTTGAAGCTGCTAACTGTTTTTAATAAATTTCTCTAAAATCACTCGGATTTTCATGACTGTGAAGACGCTCTATAAATTATTTGTAACAATCTGTAAAAGGTTCGAAATAAAACGCCCCCAAAATTAAGTGATGGCAACATAGATCTCAGAGTTGTAAAATTAACATCATTCTGAAGGAATCACAACTGTTAAAAAAATGATACACACATTGGCTACATTCAACAAATAGATGCTTTTGTAAGTATTTTATGTACCTGTAATATACTAATTGAAATAATATCTGTATAATTATGTTTTCCTTACACACAACTACAAGGACCCGCATTTCACTGTAATAGGCTTTGGGTTGGAATATGTACCAAGTCGCACCAGAGTATATATTGCTTGGGAACTGCTATGTCAATTCATTCCTTTACATATTCCCTTCATGCCCTTTGTCATCTTCTGACCCACTTTCTTCAACAGCACGCCTATCTCCAGAGTGCAGTCTCGTCCATCTGATCAGCAATTGATGACAAAACATATCAACAAATTCCTCTTCTCCAACTCTTTCATCATCAACATATTATTCTTTTCGTCTATGACAATCCAGGGAGGGGAGGTGGAATAAGCAGAGCTAGACTTCTATTCTGAAGGTCGCTAGTTCGATCCCAGACCCGGGCAAAAATATTTATTGGATCTCGTCTCCTACTGGTTACACATGTATGCAATGTATGTGTCAGTATGATGTGACGATCCGGGGCGGTCCTTGCATTCTCGCAATGTGCCCGCGTGGCGGCAGTTAAATTGTTAGACGTTAGTCTTGAGATCCATCCGCATCAAGGACGTTATCTCTCAATGTGGGCTTTTCAATCTTCCTCGGCTACACACCACATTAATTTTAAATCAAGTAAAAAAAAATCCTCTTCACAGCTCTTGCGGCGGCGGGTCCCTGGTTTCCTGGTGTGAGCCTGCCAACCAATCACCTGGCCAGCCAGTTTGACAAACCCATCTTTCCTGGTCCTGGTGCCCTCCCGTTTTTCTCCGTTTGTTGACTAAGAGTAAGAGAAGACATCAGGCCGAATGCCTCGGCTCACTTTACTTTGGCTGCCAACCCAAATAGACGCTAAAAAGTACATTATTAGGTAAAAACGTGTAAGGAAATGCATCCCATACACGTCTTTGGGTAAAGGTTGTAAGGTTCGCTTCACACCCTCGCCGTGTGTGTATTTATATAAAACACCTCGCCAGGGTATGCATAATGCCACCCGTCCTGCTATTCCTGTTCCTCTTCTTCTCTCAACATCCACTTACCTAACTATTTCCTAAGTAGGCTTGTGACGTCCGGCTCTCGTTGTCAATGTGCACCTTTCAGCTTCTATAACCTTTCCAAAGCTAAGAGAGAGGCGAAAACATGAAATAAAAAAGATGATGTAACCAAGTAACTACCAACGTATCATGTCTGCTGTCGTATAATATCGGAATCACCACGATACGCTCAATCTTCACCTAGACACATTTTTAGAGAAGCCAGAAAATCACAAATGGTTAGAAAAGAATAATTTACTTTACATGAAAATGTAACAGGAAAAAATAGGATGTGACTTCTGACGAAAGATATAAAGAATCAAGTGTGAATTTAAAAGTGATTCGTGACTTTATTTTTTCGGAGGATAAGTATAATCTGTGGTTAAATACGGCGTCGACAGAAAAAAAAAGTGTTGCTTACATTCATGCCTCTCGGGATAACGGAGGTACTCACTCCCCAGTCAGGCGTGAAAACCAAAGTTCAAAGTTCGAACTGGGAATATCCACATAAAGGTATTGAACTGCATATGCACTAGGGTAAGTTGTTAGTGTTATCAGGTTAATTTTTCTATTTCTGACTTTAACTTACTTCATAGCATTTTTTTATTCATGCATTCTTATATTTTAGTCATGACGGTTGGAGAAAGAGACGATCTGGTTGAAAAAGTTCAAAGCTAGTATACTGCGACTTTTGCAGTCACCATCTCTACCACAATGTTGACAAAACTGCATCGATCGCAATGAGAACTACATTGAAAATAGATAAGAGCTTTTTAGCTGGCATTTCCTGCATAATTTTCCTGCATACCTCGTCCATTTGTTTAGGTCGTGCTCGCTAGCTTCACTTGTTATGTATTGGCAGCATCATATCAGGTTTAATAACAGTCTGACGACCAGTTGAGGAAGTGGAGCAGTTATAACCAGATGTCTCTAGTTTGATTCCCCAGCCTCTGGTGCACATTAGCTCGTTGAAAAATTAAAGACTATTCGTGCATCCGATTCGAAATGTCAATCACATAGAAGAACATTTTAAAAGTAAAAATCAGGCCCATTCAGATTTTACCTAAAACCTAAAAAAAAACAAGACCAAAACCATAAAAAGCCCCAGAAATACAAGCTACAAATTTGAACATATTTTATTTTCATTTGTAAAAAAGTAATAATAAAAGCACATGGGCTCGTGTCAGGGTAATGTGATTAGGGAGCACATCAAATATTATTACCAGACTGTAGTCTTAGCACACGTTCACGAGATAGTCCTATTGCTCACGATATCGATAGACTTGAAGAAACCATCAAGCTTTACGTCCTGGGTGAAATCAAAACAGAAGAAAAATGTGTACACGTGTATCTCGATCACAGCGAATGGCCATGAAATAATTATTAGCTATCTAAACAAAACATTATAGGCCATAGTTATGTATCAGCGACAATGAACCCAAGTTTTAAGTTTGATTCGATATATTGGCCATCGATACTTATTGAATCGAAATATCGATTTAAATCTGATCTAAAGTATATTTAAATAAACACCACCGTTACTACCAGAACTATATATAAAAATTATGTATTTATACTTATAAAAATGTTGCTTTTGTTTGTTTTGTTGCTTAACATCCAAAGTCCGCGCTACATAGCCTTTATTGTTGACGGGCCACGCACGAGCTAGTACAGGGAAACATGGGCTCCTGTCTCAGACGGTAACATTATTCTAATACCGACACACCGAGTAGGGGACGAAATCGGGCAAACAAAATTTCGAACGATCGTCGATTTCGAACCGAGCCACTTCAGCTACCTTGTGTACACAAATCAACAGTGTCCATTTATTTATCTATGTATCTACCTATCCGTGTATCTTTTTTTGTTCATCTATGATATAATATATCTTGTAATAGAAGATATCTTTCCGTCCTTATGCTTTTTTTTTTTAATCTAAAACTCGATCCACTGCCCCTGTGTGTGAGTGTGTGTGTGTGTGTGTGTGTATGTCTTTGTCGTTTTAGTTTTACGAATAAAAGTGAATATATGCCTGCGTAAGGCCTAAATTATTTTAGAATAATTATAGATTTGCGTACAACTTAAACCTCAAAGCCTCATATTTTTGCGACGTAAAATTTAAAATTCCTAGATTGAAATGATGTTTTCATTATTTCGTTTAGTACTGAGACATTGAACAAGGTTTATATACCAAAGAATTTAAAAAAATGTTTTACTACATAATAATAGGTTGGACCAAACTGAAAGATTACAAATAAAATTCAAGTTTGCTAAAACAAAAAACTATGTCTCTTCAAAATCTATACCTTTAAGAATCAAAAATTATTTTTATGAAGAGATATTCTACTTGTTTCTGTGCTGATGTTAAAGAAACTGAAAAGTCTGTAGGTAAAGAACAAGACATAACACTGCATTGCAAGGGCGCATTGTCAAGCGTGTGATAACAAAAGGGAGAAATGCCTCGAGTCCGAAAGAAAGGACAGAACACGTTGACAGATTGACACCAGAAAAGGAGCATAGATCATAGATGCGGCTTCCATATTTTTTATTCCAAGGACCATGGCCTCAAGATTTTTTTAAAACAAACTGACGAGTTTTCTTAGGGGGTTAAGCTTTTTTTTTTTTAATGAGTATTAACTTTCGAGGCAAAATAGTGAATTTTGGCCTGCAATCTAGTGCTTTTGAAAAAAAAATCCTATCTGGCAAACATGAGATTTTATTTCTAAGAAATAGTGGTTTTAGAGCCGATTGGATGAGCAGCTTCTATGCGATATTCATTAGAAATTTCATCCTATCGTTTAATATAGATTGTATGATTGTTATTTTTCAAGCATTCTCTGATTGGTCAACAGATACTTTACCTCGCCCAAAGACTCTTTTGCATGCATTTTCTTGATTATAATTATAGAAATCTTGCTTCACTACGTTCATTAGAATCTTTTGAAACTGTGATGGTCATTTTGCAATACTTTAAACCAATTGAGCTTGTCTTAAAATTAATTTCAATAATTACAATTAAGACTGAGTTAATTTTAAACCATTGCAGAACGTTCGAAGCAAATCTGTTTTGTAAGCTAGAACTTCAATCCCACTCCTATCCTCAAGAAGCTTTAATCGAAGACTCCTGAACTCAATCTAGCAACATTTGATTAGGTTTAAGTAATTTATCAATTGGAAGGTTTTAACTGTATTGAAAGTAACCAAAATCTTAAGATAAGTTCATGTAATGTCCGCGGATACAGAACACAGTTGTCTGTTTTAAAAATTAGGGGAGATATTATCTAAATAGTAACAATCATAATGTCATCTGATAGCATCGCCTGGCTCGCTATATAATAATTATTGGTCTTGAAAAGCTGTAGCAGAACATTCCAACGAGATCTTCAAATAGTGACATATTTGCGCTTTCAATTCGTCCATTATGTAAGATTGGGTCTTTAGAAAAGTTTGCCCCGGTCAAGCCAAAAAGGTAGTAGCTAAGAATTTCGGCCTTATAATGAATAATTATTTTGGTAGATGCCCAAAATTATTTGCATTCTTTTGAAACCCGAAGCCCTCCCCCTCCCCTCTCATCCTCGCCACATAAGAAGCCTCTCCTCGATTACAAATTGTATAGTGGATGGAGTGAAAGATAAAATCGTACCTGCTTCTCCAGAATATCTCCTCTCAGATGGCTTGCTTGCCAACGCCAAATGCTTTAAAAGACAAGTCTGTTGACATTGCCTACATTTCCGGAGGATGATCTGCTCTTGTCCATGCCTTGAGAAAGTGAATTCCGGATAGTTTGAACAGATTCTTAACCACAGTTAAATGTTTACAACTTACCCTAAGTCCTCAGGGCTTTTTTTTTGTCATTAATGTGTGAGAATGGTGTACCATCAGTTCTGAAAAACTGCGGTGGAAAGGTAAGGAATGCACTTCCTTACTGGTCGCTTTTGGCCAAACGTTAGAAAACACACTTGAATAACGTATGAGCAAATCTGCTTTTTGTGTGGATCTCCTTGCACAAGACCCAAGCATGTGATTGCTGAAAACATAGAGAGAGAGAGAGAGAGAGAGAGAGAGAGAGAGAGAGAAAGAAGGGGAAGAGAGACAGACAGAGAGAGAGAGAGAGAGAGAGAGAGAGAGAGAGAGAGAGAGAGCCGGAGAGAGAGAGAGAGAGAAGGGAGAGAGAGAGGGGAAAGAGAGAAAATGAGAGAGAGAGATAGAGAGAGAGAGGGAAAGAAAAAGAGGAGTGACTGTACAGAGTTAAACAAACCATAATAATGCGAGGATATCCACCTTTTCCGTCAAGAGGCGCAATCTTGAAATGCATGAAACTTTTTTTTTTTCGCACACGATTCTGAGGTTTATGTCTCAAACCCAAAAGATGATCTTTTTAATCTTTTTTAATTTTGTCTATCAAATATCTCGTTTTTTCCGTCAACTTTTCGGTCAACTATGGGGGTGAGGGTATTTAATTTACCTATCGATCTGATTCGCCTTCTGTTCTTCATAGATATGTTAGGTTCTAAAAGTACACACATACATAATTGATATTTTTCTTTCATAAAAACAAATCTAGATAAGAGGATCGGAATGTGGTGCTTAGCTGCAGAAAGTCGGAAAGTAACAAAATTTAAAAAAATTGTTTATGGGCCTTACAGCCTCCAGCCCTCATCCAATAAAAATAAATTATTTTTGACCGCGGTTCGCCATGATAGCGGAGGTAGTGATCGGTGTCTGATAATGCTGGCTCTAGAAAACATTTACACCTTGGTGACGTCTCTAAACGTCGATGTAAACTTATTCGATGTTGCGTTGAATGTCGTAATATGTGTTTGTGTCCCGTTTCTCGTTTCTGTATTAAATGTCTGAATGTTCGTTTTATTTTCTTTTTTGTTTTGTTTTTGTTAATTGTATTGCGTGGGATTTTTTTTTTTGGTATTAAGTTTTAGCTCTTGTCTCTTTATTTCATGGTGTATTCAACAATGTGGTGTACTTGTTAACACCGTTTCTATTTTTTATGATGTCTCTGATTTTCTTTGTTGAAATGTCATTATTTACTTAATTATTTGTTTAAGTCTTATCGTGTTGTATTATTTCATTTTCTGCATTTTTCAACTTGGAAAAACAATTTTAATACTATCATTGCGACAGACAGCGTGTGTTATGTTTCATTCCTAACGTCTCCATTCGGTGCTCATGGTACAACTGTTACACTGTTACTAACATTCCTTAGGTCACTAGCTATGCTAGATTTACTTGCAATTTAAATGAAAATCAGCATTTTAAATACATGAACTATTTCTTCTAACTGCGTAGCACCCTATTTGCTACCGGTAACTGTTAAAAATTTGTATTGCTACTACATTCGACGATTAAATGGTTCATTACCAGAATGTTTAACTACTTTGTGGCGATAAGTTCTATCTACAATAGCAAGAAAAGAGAGGGATTTGTATCTTGTTTGATTACATGGCTTTAGTATAAAAATAATAATGTAATGATTCTCTGAGAATGTGAAGGTGAATGAGCAATCACGTGACTATGGAACCCAGAGAGAAGCATAGAAGCGTTATTCTATTAACATCAATTTGCTTTTTATGAAACAAAAAGACGATGCCAGAAAAAATGTTCTAGTTGTAGGAATATTGGAGTTTGATTTGGCGCCCACTTTCGATAGATGGGTTTCATCGTTGACGTATCGCCAGATTAACATTTTGTGCTGATTTTACCAGGTTTGACATAGCAACAGAGCAGGGATACCATTTTTGCCAGCGGGGGGAAAAACTGTATGGTCGTGATTCGAACCCGGGTCTTCCTAATGAGGTGCCACGCGATGTTTTCACTGGTCCACTTGCTTTCTCGATTCTTTGAGTGATGAAATGTCTATAGATTTACACCTCAAACAGGCTTATAACTAGTAAAAAGACGATGTTCCTGATTTTAAAAAGTGAATAAAAGTTCTTAAAAAAATTTATTATCTTATTACCAGGTCAAAAAATATAGAGGAGAAACAATAGACTTTAGAGGATTTTGTTTTGCTCAAAACAAGTATCACCAAGATGCTAAAATGTTATATAGGTCTATGTTAGATATAGAGTCTAGACACCGGCAAAAATCTAGAACTCTTGCATTGAGCTTTTGAAGGGAAAGCGCTCAATAAATAAATATTGTTATTATTATTATTTATTATTATTATTATTATTATTATTATTATTATTATTATTATTATTATTATTATTATTATTATTATTATTATTA
>RQTK01000124.1:162682-215142 GCA_003991915.1 Elysia chlorotica | reverse complement strand
AGTAGTAGTAGTAGTAGTAGTAGTAGTAGTAGTAGTAGTAGTAGTAGTAGTAGTAGTAGTAGTAGTAGTAGTAGCAGGAGCAGCACCTGCAACATTAATTATTAGCAGCTCTGTTTTCGATAGGATGGTTAATGTAATGCATCTACAAATTTTCATTAAAAATGCGAAGCTGTGATTGAAGCTAAACCAAAGATATGCTAGACTACATAACAGTGTTGTCGCTATCTCTTTCCCAGCGCTCTGTCGAGGCCAACATGCACCGCGATGACTGGACTATTCTTTACACATCGTCAGTCAGCAACGCAGAAGTTGTGCGCCTCCGTAACTGGACTTGAAACCAGTGCTCACTAACCGGCTAATTCTGTTTTCACGTGCGACCGGACCCTAGAAAATTGGTACAACTGGGCGCCGTGTTTCCCGTCGGATGGTCCAGTTTTACCTACACTGCATGAAGACAAAGCAAAGTTGATAACGATTTTACTAGAATACGGCATAGTGCATTCTTTCAGGTTAGCAAGATTCATTCAGTGCAAACAGATGGATTAGCGATCTACAAGGCGCAATTTCACATATTATTTTTGTTGTAATTAGATATACATTTCCTTTTTATTGCGCCATAGGTCTCGGTGTTCTTTATTAAAATAACTTCTTAAACAATTTTTTCACCATGCACAAGAAAAACAACACTTGCAGCAACAATAACAAGTGTCAAGTATTTGATTTTAAATAAAAAATGGATCTGTGATATAATGTGTATGGTCATTCCTAATGCAGTTAACTTAGTTGTTCTATTTTTGTGGATATCATGACAAGCCTGTATAAAGGAAACCGTGTTTTGGTGTCGGTTTTCTGTGGTTTATTCCTCTTGCTAGATCAATGTTCTGCACAGACAGGTAAGGAAATTTCTCCCATAACATGGAACATTGATACATATATAAAAAACTGAAATATGGTGCCGTGCATTTAAAATAATATATAATTATATTTATCTGATTTTTTTTTCTCCTCATCCTCTCTCTACCTATTATTACTATTATTATTATTATTATTATTATCATTATTATTATTATTATTATTATTATTATTATTATTATTATTATTATTATTATTATTATTATTATTAGTCATAATACACTACATTTATATAGTGCTGTCCATTTTAAAATATAAGAAAATTACCAAACCGATTTACCTGCTGTACACTAAATAAACATATTCGAACCAATATACATCAAATTGATCTGTAAAATAGCATTCAATTAAAAAAATTTAACTGAATAAATATTGCTCTTCAAATGTCATGAAGTAAACATAATTATTCGAACAAAAGTACGTAAAATATATATGCCAATATCATGCAGTAAATACTTTACGGAACATGAACAAATGTGATAACAATTATATAAAACGCAACCTTTTAATGCTGTGTAACAAGTTTAATATCTAGTTTAAATGGAATTGAATTATAAAATCTAGTAGCAACTTAAAAACCGAAAACACAGGTTACAAGAGAACTTTTTTAAAGTCTCAAAGATTGCACTCTCCCTTATCTCTCGTGGAAGAGAAGTCCAAAAATATGCTCCATGAAACTGAAAAGAAAAAAAAAACACAAAAGAATTTACATTTGTTAATTCAGTTTATCTTTTAGTTCTGTAATCCATGAGTATTTCTATCTATCGATCTTTATGTATATTTTTTTTAGTTTTCGATCTATCTTTTGTTCCGTCAATATGCGTTTCTTTCTTTTCATTTTTTTGCTATTCATGTCCTTTTTTCTACATTTTCATTCAATCCTTCCCTCAAATGTGCGTGTGTGTGTTTGTAGTTGTGTGTTTTTAAGTGAATGAATTATACATTTGGAATGATTCTTATTGCCAATGTTCCTTTCTAACTTGCTACATCTAACTGCAGTGGCAATGAACGATCTTTTGGACAAGAAGTATATTTGGTAATCTTATAAAAGTGGGAATGGAGAACCAGTGGTGAGAGAGTTCTAATACCTTAACACATAGATTAAAAGTTAAATGATCAATCATGGTAGAGAATGCACAATACCGACTCTCGAGTCTGGGCTTCTTTTTATTTCAGTTATGTTATTTACGGTTGCTGTTCTTATGGTTTTGGATATGATGTTGCTTATATTTTTTTCTTTGCTCTTTCCTGTCCTCCTTTCTTAAAATTCCATATGCCAACACTCAAATTAATTGCAATTTTTCAAAAAAAAAGAAACTATTTTATTATTTAAACTATACTATTATTTGAAACAACAATTGCCGCTGTTTCTCAGACCCCTGCGATCCGGGAGTGTACGACATTCTCGACGATCACAGGCGTGACGTCAGCAACCAAGGGCACGGCTCTCTGTTATGCGACCTTGACCTTTCCTCTGGGTGGTACCGGTTCCTTCTGAATGGCTCCAACGCCGAGATTCCCACATCCTGTGTCCAGGTTGGTCTGGGGGCTGAATGATTTTCTGGGAGAGAAATAGCGTGGAATGTGATGATGATGGTGATGATGATGATGATGATGATGATGATGATGATGATGATGATGATGATGATGATGATGATGATGATGATGATGATGATGATGATGATGATGATGATGATGATGATGATGATGATGATGATGATGATGATGACGATGTTTCAGACTCTTTTCAGGTTTAAACTATCAAATTTAAGAACCGTACGATGCGATTAGCGCCAATGTTTTTGGGCAAAGTAAATCAAACATCGCTCAAACTAATCTGTTCCCTATATTTTTTTTCCTCTTTGGGGCAACGTGATTTGTGTAAAAAAAAATCTATTCATGTCTCTATAATTATTTAATTTTTTTTTACCATTAAATGTATGCGTAACTTTGTATCGTACATCTCCCTCCTACGGCCAAAACCCAGCCGAACCACTGCGGCACGCAGGCCCCTATATGGCTTCACCTTGACCCCTTGCCTGAGGCTGGACAGGAAGTGACATCTGTGGCGTGCTCCAGCTGGGCAGGTCAAGGTCAGAAGGTCAACTGCTGCTTCTACCCCTACAGAGTGTCCGTGAAGAACTGCGGGATGTACTTGGTGTACAAGCTCGGGTCCTCTCTTGCCTGCAACATCGCACACTGCGCTCAAGGTGACTTGTGCCGTTCTGGGGCGTGTGTCCAGATTGGGAATATATTGTTACCCAAAAAAGATAATTCCGATTTTTTCCCCTTTTTTTACTTTTATAAACGGAATTTTTTTTTAAAAGACCCTGCAGGTATATTATTTTTAAATAATTTATTAAAAATAATTTTTTGTGTTTCTCTATAAGGATTTGGAATTTTATTCCTCACGTATCTATAAACATATGGTTCTTTTGTGACTTTTATATTTCTTTTTGACACTTCGCATTTTGGACATAGGTTAATAACTAATAAATATAACTTTCACATTATTGCTTCTTCTTGTTATTATACGTTTCCAAAAAGGAAGATACATGTGTAATCGCATTACTCTATATGGACCAAATATAACTTGTTATACTGTTGAACACGAGTGTGTTTTTTGTTGTTGAAATGGCGTTATAGAAAATTGAGATTAAAAATGTTTGGTCGTGCGGTTTTTACATTGGTTGCTTTGATATTGTAACGAAGTTCTAAAATATATGTATACGTTTTCTTAAGTGATGTCGCGATGATTTTTAAAAAATTAACAGATTCAATACATTTCGCAAGAGTTCACTAAAAATCTAAAGTTACAAACTTTCAGTATCAAAGAATTCCATATCATGTAATTATTATCTAATATTTTATATACTTTCTCAGAATTGCACCTGTCATAATAACAAATGGTAACTGTTTTATCATCACCGTGTGCAACTACTTCCTTATCAAATTATACGTGTCCATCAAAGGTTGTGTTTTTTATTTCAATTTTCCTAGTTGTAATGATAAATCCTCCGACGACGGCGACGACAACAACAACAACTACTACTACTACTACCACTAGTACTACCACTACACCAGACACAACGACCTCGGGGACTACAGCTACAGCAACTCCATCTGCTATAGCGTCAACAACTGAGGCTCCATCTTCTACAACGACTACAAAGACTTCAACAACTGCAACAATCCTAACAAGATCACCAATAGCATCGCCAATAACAACAAGGGCAACAACAGCAGAAACAAAACCAACTACAGTAGACAACACAATATCCACGGCAGCAAAAACAATAGCAACAGAATCAACAGCAACGTCTACAGCAGCAGCAACATTGGCAGTACCAGAAAGGTCCGCAAGAACAACAAAAACAGCAGAAGTTGTAGCATCAGCATCAACAACAAATGTACCAACACCATTCTCAGCCGTTAGTACAACGGTTGCGAACACACCTACCACTGCTGATGGGCTACCACCATCTATCGATGAGACGAACGGAGATCCAGGATGTGAGGACGGCGCCATATTAGATCCCAGGTCCCAGCGCTGCCTAGGTGAATGTTGGCGAAGAATCTTTAAAATAACCTTTCTTTAAACTTGATGGTATTGTCTTCATAAACGCTATGCACCAATACGGGACTTCGAAGTAAAGTGTGACCCCTTGACAGCTTAAAATTGAATATCGTTAGTGATATTTTATGCTTCACTTTCATTCTGTCCTTACTAAGCATGAAATGCTAAAATGGAGAGGAATAAACTACATGCATTTAATAGCGTATTTGTTGACAATAATTACCTAAATGATATCACCCACTGGCAATAAATGTTTCATCAACGAAACATATAATATATTAATTTTAGAAAATCCAAAATGAAGGCAAAAAAATCACTAAAATAAGGTTTTATCATTCATAGATATGCATGTGAACGGCTTAATGAAAGAAAAACAGATGTCATTTAGTATTAGTTTTAGAAACGTAATTATTAGGTATTCTTGGTCATTTCGGTTTCATATGTCGTTTCATTAATAAAACATATCTCCAGAATCTCCAGAATTAGATCTTCACAAAGGTGTAACATTTATCACTGGAAAATACATAGATCCACACTAAAAAATACAAAAGTGCAGAGCTATAAGAAGTGCTGCCTACTGGCGCAACAACACACTACACACTTCATGTCATTCTTGGTCATTTCGGTTTCTATGTCGTTTCATAGGTCGACAATTTTTTTTTTTTATAAAAGGAACATAGATGGTCAAATTATTTTGCACAGATTCCATGAAATGGCACCTGTAGGTTTTTTCCCATTGAGCCTTTCGTGTGCACAAATTATTTCATATCGGCTCCTTACATATAAAAAGGTTTCACAGCTTTGCGAACGAGTTTTCCCGATCCGAATATGACTTGGTTGAATTCGTTAATTTGATAAAGGCTGTGCTATGGTTTATGTGTGTTGTTTTGTTCCATTTTTTTTTAATTATTGTTACCGCACAGGTACCGCAAAAATACTGGTGGAAATGCGGGCGGACGATATTCTCCTGATGTGTAACGTGAGCAGCTCTGGGTTCAGTGGGCTTAATGCCAGCAACATGCAACGCACCCAGGTCACATGGTGTGAGCAGGCGCATTTCGACTCGGTGAGTCTTTGCTGGTCTTTGTCATGATGGTGATGATGATGATGATGAGGATAATGATGATGATGATGGAGGATGATGATGATGATGATGAGGAGGATGAGGAGGAGATGATGATGATGATGATGATGATGATGATGACGATGATGGTGATGATAAAGATGACGAGGATAAGGAGAATTCAGAGGAGGAGGATTAATTCGCTTAATGAGAGATATGGACTGAAATACAGTGAGTGAGATAGTCCTAGGCCAGATGGTGTGAGCAGGTCTCTGCTGGTGTTTCGGATTATTAGTGTATTGCAGTCTTTTGTCTAAGCGTCCACTGCAAGTCGCACCGGGTCCCAGGCTGGTCTCAAATATCACATGACCGTCCAACCAAGCCAGTGATTGGCTTAAAATGTCTTAATTGCTATGGAGTTCAGCCTGCGATCAGTAGTGGGCGTGCTGGTGTGCTTAATAGCCGAGTAGAGGGTGCAAGGTTTAATTCCCAAGGGATGGTCAATGCTTGGCTTGATGTGAATCCACCGCGTCTGTATATGGTCTCCAAGCCTAAAACTTAGCTTCTTTTAAAACCCTATTTCTACTATTGGGAAGAAAAGTGGAAGGGCGAAGAGTTAAGATAGTTGAGTAGATACATGTCACCTGTAGTTTTGGGGGTATTTCGATTTCAACTACAGTTATATCTTATTCATTTCTTTTTCTTATCCGCAGACTGGAGTAGATTGTCTTACCATTAACTCTGTCAGCGAAAAGTTGCTTCTAGGCGAGTCCGTGTTCGCAGGACAGACGGTAGGTCTAGTACAATGGGTTTTGTTTTTTGTTTTGTTTTTATAATAAACATTAAGCCATTTCTAAGGTAAATCTGAAGTTCCTAGCATCGGTCACTTTTAGTGACATTATTATAGCTCTATATTTTGTCGAGTGGTGTGAGTGATTCATATTTTAATGCATTCGGTAAATATCGTATCAGTTTTAAAGATTGGTTCGTAGTGTTGCAAATCGTATCGTGGTTATCAACAAAGAGCATTGCCAATTTAGCTTTTTTTCGTTTTGTTGTGATTATTGTTTCGTTTGTGTTGGTTTTAACCTAACTGATTCGTAGTTTTACAAAATACATTTACAACTTCAATATTCTTTTTCTTCTTTTTATGTGTGTTTTTAAATAAGACATTCTTTTTTCAGATCGTGTGTGAAGTTGAGGTTGTGTCTAGCGAGGGAGGTGTGAAGGTTTTCCGCAGTGACCCGTTTTTCGTTGGTCTGCAGGTTTGTCAGATATTATTGTGCGTCATGCTTTAGAAAACAAAATTTATATTTCTATTTTATGATATAATCTTGCATCATGTAGACGTTTTTTTTTTTTTGTTCATTTGTGGATCTTAAAAAGACATAGTTTTATACCAAAAAAAAATGCAAATAAGCTTTATGGCCATACATTTTTAGTTTACAAGAATTTAAAAGAACTGGTGGTGTTTATGAAACCCGATGGTAATTGACCATTGTTATAGTAAATCAAATCAGAATAATTTTCTTTTACATTAACATGTCTACCTTCCGGCCCAGATCAAAGAGAGAGAACTCTCGGTGTCTGACAACGGAACAGCGTCCACTCTGACCTTGACCTCCAGTGTCCCCATCCCATGCGGGTCAGGGTTCAATTCGAGCTTTTGCAGGTTGGGGGTCAACCTGCTTGTCTTTGATACAGGTAACTACAACTCAGTACTGGGACTTGAGAGCTTGGTGGGAGAGCTTTTCTACTGGGGAAAAGGACTGTTCATGCAATACCGGAAATTCAGGAGACATATCATACACGGGGGTAGCCGGTGCAATCCTGCTTCTCGTCTAAGCAGACGGAAAATGCATTAGAGACAGGGCTACTTTCGCTGCCTGAGAAAATCCAATCTTTTACAAGCGCACAGTGCAGGCGTGGATTCAGATAGCACTATGTGTCATAGTGCTTAGTTGTAACTACTCACATAACCAATGAGACTTGAGATCAACCTACTTTCATATTTGATACATGTGTTCAATATAAATAAGCACTAATCATGGCCTTTCTTTTAAAAAAAACGAGCTCTATCCTATTGGTGATGTCTCCTATACGGCGTCTAACTCTGCATATGATATGCCTGTACAGCGCTTATCCAGGTAGCAAGTTGTATGCAGTTTGAGCGTCTGTTGTAAAGAGAAATTTATCCCCCCCCCCCCTTTCCAAGAAAAAAATCCTACGAAAACAAACAAAACAACACATAAGGCATCATATCAATGGGAGACAACATTAATCAAAAGCTATGGTAGCTAAAAATGTTCTGAGATTTCTCCCCTGGATTTAATGTGGTTGCGTCCCTTGGTAGACATTTGACTCCACCTGACATAACAAAAATATTTTTTAGAAAGTATAATGGAAACCTGACAATTCACGGGGAAAAAATGAATGGCGATGAAGCTTTAAATAAAACATATTACGTCGTCGGTTAAGGCACTTAAGTTTATAGAAAAATTGGCCGCACGTTATTATAAATGGTAGCATATTAATTTATTTATCGGATTCCTTCCCCTACTGGTTGGTGTCAGCATTAAGTGATCAGCTGATGCAAAAGTCCTTGTATTCCCATTCCGTCACTGAGGGTATCACGTAAAGTTGTCAGGTGTTAGTCTTGGGGTCCGTTCAAGATTTAGCCTAGTTTGGACTTTGGGGTTGCGAAACAAACGGACAAACGAATTCAATGGAATAAAAAATAATAGTTCTCGTTTCGTTTCTCCAGACGGGCATTACCTGCCCCGCGTGCGGTTCTCGACGTGCTTCCTTGAGGTGCGGAGCTCCCAGTGCGGTGAGCAAGGCTGCGAGGAGATGACGGTAGAGATGGCCCTGTTTCCTGACCCTCAGGGCAAGCTGGCTCAGAGAGATGTGGTGCTAGTGGCTGGCATCACATACACAGGGCCCGGGGCCTGGGCTCAGTCATCACTGGATGTCAAGGTTTGGACTGAGAGAGAGAGAGAGAGAGAGAGAGAGAGAGAGAGAGAGAGAGATGGATAGAAGAGACAGGGAGACACACAAGAATGCAGATAAGGAAAAGGGTTTCCAAGGTCTTGTACAAGAAAAGGGGAATAGTGAAATTAACAGAAGAAAGAAAAATGTCGACTCACAGCTGTTAATATTTGTATCTGCTGTGTGAGATAAAATTGCAACATCTAATTTAAGACATAACAACATTGATTTTTGTAAATTGAATTTAACATTCTTTAACAAAGCTTACTCGACAAAATGTAAGGCATTGATCAAAGTAATGATCCCACCCAACTACAATCCTTCTCTCCACTGTTAATGTTTCATTCGAATCCCTGAATGTTCTGGTTTTCTGACAGGTCCACCTGGAGGAGTCGGACTTCGGGTCTTGTCACGTGATCACTGACCCGCATATCCTCACCTTTGACGGCAAGTAAGATTATAAATAATTTATTTACAATCTGTTTTGGTCTACAACATTACTGGGTAGGACTTACAGGGATTGATTCATTTCGCTTTCTTTAATCATGCAATGAAAACAGCCATTATGCGTCCGTGGCAGTAAACAAGCCACTTCTGATTTTGTCCAAGATTCATTTGACTTTTGAGCTCCACCAAAATCTTTTACCAATAATACAAGTTATCTAGTTTATTACAATGTTTTAACTATGCCTCGGTACCACTTTCATTTCCTCAGGTTGTTCGACTTGTATCGCACGGGTACATTCACATTGTACTACAGTTCTTTTCTGGACTTTACGGTATGTCTGAAATAATCTGCCAATAGTAATATATTGATGTATTTATAGCATTCATTGTTGTCGCAATTAAATTCCAGAAAAAAAATAGTCGACGCCAGTTAAAGCGCAAGCAGAAATATATCTACCCAACCAAAATACGAGAGCTAGAGATATCGGTGGGTGTACTCGTTCTAAAAAAGAAATATCCATGTAAAGACAAAAATATGGCCCACAATTTATGAGACATATTAGAGAAAGGACTACCTTCGCTTGTTGAAAACCTGTAAAAATGCAACGCTTCACGGCGTATTTTTTTTTAACAAGCGCAAAGATGCAAGCGTGGATTCGACGAGCGCTGCGTTATAGTTCTCTGTTGTCTCATCAGAACAGGGGTAAAACTCGGTGTGACACAAACTGTACTGTTACTAACACACAGTGCACGGAAACTTCAAAGCGATTACAATTATTTTCTTGTCACTTTTAGGTCACGAAAAACGGTATAAATTACATTTTTGCGAGCTGTGGAAACTTTTTAGAATAACATTAGATCTACACACATAGCTTTTGTTCATTGTTTTCCATATAAAATATCCCCCCTTGTTTATCTATTTATCTATCTAAATATATCCTAACTTTCTATATATTTATCTCTCAATCTTATTTATCTCTCAATCGATCGATCTATAAATCTTTCCGTCGATACCAATGTTTTCACACTGTCCCTTTTTAATGCATTTACTATATAGGACCTTATCTATATATCTATCTCTTTCCCCCCTCCCTCTTTGTATCTTTATCTAAATATGTGTGTATGTATCACCCTTCCTCTGTGTCTCCATCTGGCCCAGGTTGAGCTCCGCGTGGCGCCCTGCCCTGGCCTCTCTGCCACCAGCGCCAGTTCCAGCCCAGGGTTCTGCACATGCGGCCTGGTCGTGACGCAGGCTGATGACGTCATCTCTGTGGACAACTGCCACCTACGTCAGCGCCAAGGTCGCGTGGAGGTCACCTATCCGCTGGGCGCCATAAGCCGCGATGTCAGGCTGTACGAGCATGACACCAAGAGAGCAATCACCGTGAGGGTTGATGGTCTTGTTTTCTTTCAGTGGTTTGCTCTTGTTGTGTTGCCTTTTTTAGTAGTATCTAGTTATAAACGCACTGTCCCATATCTTTGTACCATTTGCACAAAATAAATATCAGGGTGCTGCAATGTTAGCACTCTCTGGTTATTAACTTCAAAACTATTTTAAACCTCCAGATTGTTTTTCTCAGCGGAAGACGACTGCGAATTTACGTGGAAACTTTCGGTCTCAACATCGGTTTGTTTATACCTAGCCTAGAACGAGGAAGGGGGCGTGGTCTGTGTGGTAACTATGACAACGACCCTTCAAATGACTTCATGATGCAAAACGGCGCCTCCGTGACCCAGTCTGTCAACGAGTTCATTCAGGCGCTGGAGTTCATAGAGAGCTGGAGGTGATTACCGCTCTTTGGTTTATTATGTTACATGCAAGATCTAGGAAATCCATTTCCCTGTAAAGGGGGTCTATGATTTTAGCATCGCTGTGGATACTACCCCTAGTAGTAGCTGTACTGGAAAAAAAAACAGCAGCACTTAATCCTACATCAATCTCAAAATGTCATTTAGTAGATTCTGACTATATTAACGTCCCCTGAATTTTCTCAAAAAATCATTCACGGAGACGGAGCTATTGTCAGCTGAGAATCGCACCATGAGCCTGCTTGCCAACAGAGGGCGAAACCGACTGAGCTAACTGACGATTTAGTCATTATTTTATTTTGGTTATTAAAAGACAGGGCTCGATATACATTCCCTGGTTCATTTGTAAATCTCAAAAGGGGTCAAGACAGGGGTCGATATACATTCCCTGGTTCATTTGTGAATCTCAAAAGGGGTCAAGACAGGGGTCGAAGACAGGGGTCGAAGACAGGGGTCGATATACATCAATGTGACATTATTCTGGTCTTAAACCCTTAAAATAAGTTTGTTTTATAACAATTGAGATTTTAAAATGTCACATAATTGTTACTTGGCGTGATACGTGGTCAAACTGCCCTCGCCCCCTGTCCAGAGTGCAGCCGTCGCGGTCCAGGTTTGAGCAGCCCCAGGTGGAGTGGAAGGTCAGCCCCGCGCCACTGCTGGGCCATGTCCGGTGCGACTGCTCGCCGTCCAGCGCGGGGGACGTGTGTCCGGTCACGCCGTTCTTCCAGGACACGCTCACCTCAGTACTGGCCACTAAGGAGGCCACGGACAGGTTCTACACACGCGCGACATTCCCCGGTGAGCTTTTGGTAATTAATTATGGCGGTGTAATGTTAATAAGCAAACAATTATCCTAAAATGAAGTTTGAGCTATAATAATAAATATAAAACATTAATTTTCTTATTCTAGTTTTCTAAATTAAACCTCCAAGAATACTTGTGAATAAAAACCCAGTGGTCAGAGGGAGAATACCCACAGGTCCACGTGAATGTTGGATTAAATTCAAATGTGGATAAGTTTTAGAGATTGTCGAGCGTATTAGTTCCAGGGATTGAATGTTTATACACCATAGTTAGTATCTCGATCTTGAAACACCATAGAATGGCCAGATCATCACTGACGAATTCGATAGCCTTATATTTACCGTATTTATATCGGTGCAGACTCAGTTTGCCATCCGTTTTACTGCAGCAGAGGATACGTCGTGAGAGGGGTTTATTTAGAGTACAGGCTGTGGGAATACACTTACCATTGTCTGAGTTTTTAAGGATGTCTTTTTCAGAACGTGCAAAAATCTTAAACTGAAAAAAATAATTGGGTAAAAATCTTTAGAAGCATTAAATTGTGGCGGAGCCATGATGTTTTGTCTGCTTTATTTGCCCCTTCCTCTCATCAGATCAAAGAGACAGTGAAACTGCCTCTGATGAAAATTCCAAGCGAAAGTCATACTATTTCCGTTGGGACCATTTGATATCCAGCCAGCTTTTCCTTCCCACATGGCCAACAGTCAGTGGCATACAAGAGGAAATGGCTGACGAGGCATGCGCACAGTTTCTATTCCAAGCTCCTTTGACTTTGATATGCGCAGACTACGGTTTTGTTGGGCTAGTTGTTTCTACAGCATTCGATCTGTGCAAGAAAGATATCCAGGTAAACTTCGATTTCTGTTACGTCTGCAATTGTTTCCGATCATTCCAAAATGTTGCATGGTTTGTGCAATGTCGGAGATGAGTTGGACCCTGTTGACATTCACCCGTGAGTAATTATCCTATGAGAGTACATGTACCCCATTTTCTGTAAAAAAAAAAATGGACGCCCGAATATTTGTTTTAGTTTTCTCAAACAATTGATACTATCTTTTTCAAAGATACCTATAAGTTTCAACGAGGTATAATTATGCATCTTGTTTTCAATTGGATTCGTCTTTACCAGGTGAAGGACGATATGTCTTGGGCCAATCACAGCACGCGTCTGATCGAGTCTTTCTGTGAATTCGCCATCTTGAGCCGAGCTGACAACTTTACGTCACAAGGCGACCGAACCACGCCCTCATCGCCCGCTTGGCCGATTGCTCTACGTGACGCCATTGGCTGTCCCGTTGGCTGTGGGCGGGGCAAATGTGACCAAGGGAGGTGTCTTTGTGAAGTTGGTTTCACGGGAGAAGCCTGCAACACTGTAATAGGTTGGCAATTCGTCGTTCTTTATTTTAGGAAGAAATAACGCACTAATATAGAAACAATTAATATTTTTCCAATGTTAAAAAGATACAGCGACTTTGAATCATTCAGTTTAAAACGTTTGTGAGTTTTGAGCGTCTTAACTAAAAATCCTCTGAGTATCAATCAATGTATCTAAGAGGTTTACTTTTTTGACAAACATTACAGCAGGAAGTCTTCTAATCAGCCCATTATTCAACATGACAATAGTATGGGTTTTTGTTGGTTTTTTTATGGTGGGTTTTTATTTTGTTTGTTGTTGTTGTTTTTTTCCAGTACTTTAAACCAATGAGTAATGTTTGTTGCCCTTATTGGAGATACATTTTTTCTTGAAATTTCTCCTATTCAAGGCGATTAACTTCTGCTTGTGTTTATAAAGCAGAAAATGGGTGAGATTCATCAATTGTATTTTCCTATCGTATATGACTTTTAACGAAAACGTTAATAATTATATATTTTAAGAATAAAACTACATGTATCGTCTGATCAGAGTACAAGCGCTGATCGAAACTTTTATTGCTTTTAACGTTTATAGGTAAAATTTAAAAAAAAACTGATGGGATATGACGAAGCTGTACGCTCGGTTACCACTGGGATACAAAAGACTTGAACGGCTACATTTTACTGACACTGACCAAACAGTTAGAAAAAAAATTTGGCATGATCGAAAATTGAATTAGGTATCTCCAATTAGAAACCGAGCGTTATATCCGTGGATAATCTCTTCCCCGATGTAAAGTTATAAAACCACCTAGCATATTGTAAGTTTCTAGGAATTCAACGCTATCGTTATGTTTCAACGAAAACTGCGTGTGATTGTCATCATGGTAATGTGATCAATAGTTTGCAATACATAGCATTGATATTGGTATAATTGTCTGTCTTCACAGAAGGCGTGGATTCCCTCACACCATCTACTTCATCCCGGACAGTCAACGACAGTCTTCAGTCGACACAGAGAGACATAGGCCGTGGGTCGTCTCTTCCACACTCCACCAAACAACCTTTACCCATTATACCAAAATCCACCAGTCGTGTACCCACTATGTTACACTCCACCCGCCAATCTGTTCTCACTGAGGGAAGTTCAGAGAGCACCACGAGAAAAGCAGTACCCCTAGTAACCACACATACTCCAGAAATCTCCTCTCGTTTTCCTACAAGCACAGTCCCAGGTGATGAGTTAACACATTCCTCCTCACGAAAGCCTATTGATGGCCATTTCAAACCAGGACTAGAAACGCGCAGGACTACACGCACAGTTTCAACCTGGCAGTACTTGCCGACCACACCAACGACACTGAGAGGTGACATACCAGGAACTTCTCTCTTTTCTTTAACAACAGAGACATCGGGAACGCGATCGCCATTAACACAAGTCAACAGAGACATCGGGAACGCTATCGCCATTAACACAAGCTGCATCAGATTCAACTGAAAGTGTTGATACATTCTCACCCTTGCCTTGGCTATTTCGATCACAACCAACATTAAAATCACCATGGCCTCCAAAATCATCAACAACCTCCTCCTCAGTGTTATCCTCAACATTATCATCCTCACCGTCGTCGTCCTCCTCCCCTTACTCATCATCATCATCATCATCATCATCATCATCATCATCATCATCATCATCATCATCATCATCATCATCATCATCATCATCATCATCATCATCATCATCATCATCATCATCATCATCATCATCATCATCATCATCATCATCATCATCATCATCATCATCATCGCCATCGTCATCATTACCATCAACAAGACCAACATCACCAACACCAAACCCACTACCATCATCATCACAACCACCGTCAGCATCAGACCTACCACCTCCCACCACTGTGACTGTCCCAGACCAGGTCGGCCCAGACGAGGCTGACTACCCCAGGGAGAGAGTGGTCCGGGTCCTGGACCCCAGGTTCACAGCATGTGACATCTCCCAGGAGAGATGCACGTCCATCTCCTTCCAGGGGCCGTTTCCATTGGACGCGCTGAGGTGCCGGCTCCGCCCGGTGAAGGTGAGAAGGTGCAGGGTTCCAATCTTAAAGTCATGTCTATGCCTCTGTCTTTGTATGTAGTTCTCTCAGGCTTTCTCTGACTCTTTCTCTCCCTCCCTCCCTCTCTTTCGTACCTTCGCCTCACTCTATCGCTATCTCTGGCTCTCTGGCTTTGTTTGTCTGTCTGTCTGTCTGTCTGTCTGTCTGTCTGTCTGTCTGTCTGTCTGTCTGTCTGTCTGTCTGTCTGTCTGTCTGTCTGTCTGTCTGTCTGTCTGTCTGTCTGTCTGTCTGTCTGTCTGTCTGTCTGTCTGTCTGTCTGTCTGTCTGTCTGTATGTCTGTCTGTCTATCTCTCTCTCTCTCTCTTTCTCTCTCTCTCTCTCTCTCTCTCTCTCTCTCTCTCTCTCTCTCTCTCTCACCCCCCCTTGTTCCCCTCCTCTCTCTCTGTCTCTGTCTTTTACAAATGGCAATATTTCCTGTCTCTGGAGATGAAATGAGACGTTGAAAAACTAAAAAAATATAGGTAGTCTGTGCCACATCGTCAAAAACACTACAGACCACTTCCCCATATAAAAACAATAAACTCCAATGCTAGGACTGGATGATTTGAAGAATGCTTGGTTCACATTTGAATATGCCTCTTAATTAAGTTATTTTTTGTTACTGTTTTTATTTTTGTTTTTGTTTTGCTTTGCTTTTGTTTATTTTTTATTCTCAAAACAGATAAAGCCGAGTAGTTTGCAGGAGTATGACGTCACAGTGGTCACCTCTAGCTTCCTGAGACCCCGTGGTCAGTTTCTATGTATGCTGCCGTTCTTCTCTTCCCTGCCTCAGATCTTTCCTGGGCTGGACAGTTTGAAGACCCTCAAAGTGGAGGTCAGTTTTAAGTTTGATGGAGATATGACATTCCAAATACACGTTATTGAGAAGGTTTGTCAAGAACAAGGCATTCAAAACTAAAAACTGTAATCAGAATTGGTATTTTGACATGTCTTTATGGGAAATCATTACTGATTTTTCTAAGTAAGTTTTTCAAAGATAAAGTTCGGAGAAATTTTCACCCGTCCTCGACATAGCTTAAATGCTGGACATTGGGCGTTATTGTGGCATTCCTTGATCAAAGTGTACCATAGAGAAGTCCAGAGAAGTCATATCTATCTACTCAACTGGAACAGTATTTCACGTAGAGTCCCAATGTGGGCTTTTAGCAAACTAAACAAACAAAACACAAGATTGACTATACCCTCTCTTTGCAGGTAATCACAGCGAAGAACGTGCTGGCCAAGGTAAAATACGTTACCATCTTCAACTCGACCTGCCTCACCTGTGACTATGGGGGGCAGTTTGGCTGTATCGTCAAGGTAATGCAACAATATGAATTTTATTTTTTTAGTACATGTATTATAATTTTCAAAATCACCAAATTGAGTAATGCAGTTAGAAAAATGTTCACCATGAGTATTACAGTGACTCTTCTGCTGCATATTTGTTGTTTTTTAAAGTGTGGGTGAAGGGGATATATTTTGAAGAAAAAGGACTATGTAGATTTTTATATACAAGTAGAACATACGGCTTTTCATCAAGAGGTCCCAGGTGCGAATCCTTTAGAAAGAGCTATCTCTTTAAACGGGTTAAAATGTATTAAAACCAATATCGGTGTAAACACGTCTGGTGTTACACACGTATATACATCTAAAACGGGATGAATGAATTAATGGCTATATCCAGCATTTTCTGTCTTCTCTTTGCTGACCAAAATATGTCCTTGGGCAGGCGGGCCACTGCTACATAGAGAACCAGTGCTGGGCGGAGTCAAGCCTCAAGCCCACAGACGAGTGTCTGCAATGTGTGCCCGCCTTCTCGCCGGTTCACTGGTCGCCCAGGCAAAGTACGTATGGGAGAGGGGGGGGGGGGGCACAGTACTGCCAATAGAGATCTAAGTGGGCAGAATCGTAATGAACTCTGCGAGCAGAACATATGAGACAAAAATCTAATTTTTAGGGCACGCCAGCGCAGTTAACCCTCTGATTGGAGGAGACGTAAAAGATTGAACAGCGAAGTGTTGGACTTTTTACCATCAGCGTATGATGGTAAAAAGTCCAGCACTTCGCTGGCAATCTTTCACAATCGCAAAGAGGCAAACGTGGATTTAGCAAGTACCTTTCATAATTATACTCTGTTGTATGGAGTTCTTGTAAGCTCTCTTCCAGAACTTTTAGTTGCTTAGTGCTTTGGAATGACTAGCAGGAGGTGCGTCGTTCGACTGCACTGCTGGTGCCGATGTTTATCCAGGGAACGCATAGCTTATTAATCATGTCCGGTTCAGACTCTGCGCTTTGAGCGCATAGTTTTAATTGTACTCCAAGGTTCTCCGAAAGTGTGTATATAATGCTTCCGGAGATGAACAGAATCTAGATATAACAAATATCATTATAAACAGTGAGTTTGTTTGTAAAAAATCCAGGACTGTTTTGCAGTTTAATTTTTCTCTCTGAAACAACGAAAACAACATAAATATGCCTAATAGGCAATACAATGCCACAAAGAACCGTACTATTTTACTGGAAGACATAAGTTCCGTTCAAATTATATTATTTAGTTGTAGATAGTGTTTTCGTTATTTCTCTGTCGTCAAAGTAATGACTTGAATTTTTGCGGGGTCCATGGCTGACATTACAAGTTTTCTGTTTATGAAATATCATTGCATTTTTTATCAGTGTGTTAAAGTCCTACTCAGTCTATGTACCCAATGCTAATGTTCGTTTCTTACATCACCTGCCGCCCCGTCCTCAGACAACCTGGCTCCAGTGATCTATGGCCAGAGCTCTGTGGCGATCTTCCAAGGTCAGGACGCCCGACTCGCAATCTCGGCACACGACCCCGAGGGGTCAAAGGTCGTATTCGGGGTCAACCGAACTGACGCTTTCATCAGCCAATCAGGAGAGTTTTTGTGGCGAGCGACGAACACTAGTAGGCGGAGCCACGCATTTTCTGACAGAGGGGCGGGGCGTAAAGATTGGAACGATGCCTTTACAGTGACTGCTAAGGATAAGTGCAACGCCACGACCTCTTTGAGGCTTGTGGTATGTTATAAACATATCATTTTATCTTACAGTATTAGAAGTAAACTATAACGCTATTCATCTTTAAAAAAAAAAAAGAAAAACTGTTTGTTCGGAGAAATCGACACTCCGTCGTAGTTTGACGGCTGGTGCCGAAAGAGACTATGACGCTACGGAATTTCAGACCCTGAGACATAATATTGACACCGAACATTATCAGAGAGCAAGGCAACTCCTGCAGGATTCGAATTCCGGACCTCATAGACATGTCGCATTAGCGGCATCTACATGAAAAAGCTCCGAAATCCCAACTATTAGTAGCTGGTGTGGTAAAGGTTTCAAATTTTAGAACTAAACAATCAAGATTAATGCACCCGATAAAACGGGTTAAGTGTAAAATGGAATAAACAATATACGATACAATATATTATGATTTAAAGGTGTCTGGTTTGTTATAGATCCCAAAACTATATCTTCTGATATGAAATAGTTCTTATACATTCTATCTTTATTATTTTTGCCATGTTACAGCGTACGGTAATACATTTGTACGGCTCACACCAATACATATTCATGGGTTGTTGTATGCAAAAATTCTATTTATCCATTCATTCCAACAAAGTTGTATTGACTTTCTCATTACTGATGACACAGGTCCGCAGTATGCCGTGCGAATGCGCTAACGGTGGTATCTGCCAGAACCCAAGGTTCAAATCCTCAGACCAGGGATCTGATGTGGAGTATGATTGTTCCTGTTCGGAGGGCTTTGTAGGTATGTTGAAGATGTTGGAGAGAAAGAGTGTGGGGGGAGGGGTGATTTTTTTCTGGGCAGGGGAAAGGGGGTTGAGACCACGAGAAGGTGGACTGGGAGCAGTGGGAGGGGGTTGGGAGAGAGAGGGTGAAAGAGAGAGATACCTCTTTTGCATATAATAGTATAAATAGCAGGGTTTTGTTGTGTTTTGTTCTTTTGTTTCGTTTCTCTTAATAAAGCATGTTGATCAGCTGACAAGTAGTAGGAAATTCCTCTACGGCCATCTCAAAAGGTAGTAGGTCACATTTTCACCGCAACTATCTAAAAAAGTATTAGATCAGATTCATACTGCCACCATTAAAAAGGTATAAATTCCTACAGCCATCACCCCCAAAAAGTATTTGGTAAAATCCCTTCCACTACCACCTAAAATTATTGAGTAATTTCCCTTCCATCACCATCTAAAAATACGAATGAGTAGAATACGAATCCCCGTTGTTACTGTATATCAACCATTAACGTGGTGGTAAGATCATGGGTAAGATCTTTTCCACAATCTCAATAAGGTTAAGATTCCTTACAGACAGTCGCGTCGGGGGACCAGTGCTCAGTACCATCAAAAGTTTTCGTTCTAGCCAACCTGTCCAATATAAGGCTCATTTGTCTTCGCTTAAGAAAGACTGTCGAGTAACACAATCAATGCAATTGTTTACATTGTCGACACTCGGCCCCACACCCTGGACCAGACGACGCCACTGCTTGCACATTAGCCTGTGTCTTTCTAGAACTAGTCAGCTGAGTTCTGTCCCTCCCCTAACTTTGACCAGGTGATCGGTGTGAGCAGAGAGAGGATCCCTGCTCGTCCAGACCCTGTGGTCGAGGCACGTGCATTGCCCGGGGTGGTCGCTACACATGTCGGTGTGAGCAGGGCTTCTCAGGTCAGTAGCACAGGCATTGCTTTCCTTACTTTAGTCACAAGGATGTTTCGAATCACTCACAATCGTGAGCTTCAGTTTAGTAATCGTGAGTTTTAAGCGTCTTGATTTTGTTTTTATTAATATAGTGTACGGTTATTTTAAAATTAATCTTTCTGGCAGTCTGTTGACATTGTGATCTCTAAATTAATTTACTAACTTCTGATTATATTGCTTTTTCCAACTGATACCCCCTTATGTCAATAATATCTTTTTAAATTAATTTATCATTCATGTTACTATTTCTTTTTTTTCTTTTTCTTACTAATATGTTCCTTGAAAAAAGGGGGAGAGAGATCTTCGCAACTTTGACACAGCTGAAAACTGTTTTATCCCGGAATGAGTACTAAATGTTTTAACTGTCAAGCTTGGTGATAATTGTACGGGACAATTTTTCTAACTGACTTTTGAATCTTGAATCTGGTGTAATCCGCCAGGTGAGCTGTGCGACATAAGACAAGACCCGTGTGAGTCCCAGCCATGTTTCCCTACCGTGAAGTGCAGCCCAGCTAGCCAAAACAGTGATGGGGGATCACAGTTTCAGTGCGGCCCGTGTCCTCAGGGGTACACTGGGGATGGCGTCAACTGTGAACGTGAGGCGTTTTTCCTTTTCAAAATGGCTTATGTAGTTGAGTTTTCGGCTTCAATTTAACAATTTGGTAAACATTTTGTCGCATTTCAACCAACAACGTTCTTGATTTCACTGGGTGTGTAATATCGTCTCAGTGAGAAAAGTAGTAACGAAGTAGCTTAGTAGTAGATAATGTTGCTTCTAATCTTGAGACGACGATTTTGAATCCCGATAAGGCCGTCTTGTTCGTACTGCTTAGGCCCGCTTTTCAAATCTGATTTAGGGCCCCTTCTCCATGTAGGTTTTCACCAATAAATTTGGTGCATATAGATGAAAACTAATCACAGACTACGTATTTCTTTAAATCTGATATGTCTTGTTATTCCTCTCCCCACGTCATCGCCAGCTGTGGGCGTGACCTGCTCTGACCAGCCCTGCTTCCCTGGAGTCACGTGCTATGATGTGGCCAATCAGGAGAAGGGATACAGGTGTGGACCGTGTCCCAAGTTCTTCTCTGGTGATGGCGAGAGCTGCACCCGGACTGGTGAGCATTGATAAGTTTCCAAGGATATTGCGTGAAGCTTCTTCACGGAAGGTTGCAGTTCAATCCCCGATCTGGCTGACGCATTTTCCCTTCAAAGTCAGCATTGTATGGTACTGGCTAATGCAAAAAGTCCTGGTATCCCCGCTCTAAGTTTTGGTAGTAGGTAAAAATGTTAGGACTAATTTTTGGAACCCGTCACCTGATATGACCCCCACCCCCTAGACATTCTAAGAGACGTTATACTATGAGGAAGTGTCTCTCGTAAAATAATATTTGGTTAGGTCAGGGGTGTGGGGATGGCAAGGTAGCTTTGCGGTAAAGCGCGCGCTTTAAGTAGATGATAACTCCAGGGTTCGAATGACCATCATTACACCTTTTTCAACTTTGGTCGTTGCTAGAATTATTTGACAAGCGGGTATCCTTGCCCTTGCTTTATGCGTCAGCATATACAATTCTCAGACACTTTTTTTTTTACCCGTTCTCTAAAAGCATAGGCGCTGGCGTTAGTAATTAAGAAATCAAACAATAAGCAACCAACAAACTTCCAGCGTGGCACAATTCTCTAACCTTAAACTTTTATCATACCTCTTACTCTGAGCTCTATCCTGAGATCCATCACTGAACTTTAACCTTGAACTTTTATTTGGAACTTTAACCTTGAAATCAGACCTTGAACTGTGACCCCACAGATGAGGCTGCGTGCGGGTCTGGCGTCTGCTCCTCTGTCAGGCAATGTACTGAGCTGGACACCCCTCCCGGCTTCCGGTGCGATCTCTGTCCCGCTGGCTACCATGGCAACGGAGTCACGTGCACCGCTCAGTGCCACACCCCGTGTCCTGCGAGGCAGACGTGCGTGCGACCAAACGAGTGCGGCTGCGCAGACGGATATACCGGCAGAAATTGCGATCATCGTGAGTCTTTCCTCATGCATTATTGTAGTTGATTGCAGACAAAAAGATAGATAAATTAATTCGTTTTTAGATTTACTAGAGAAACAAACTCCTACAAACTCAGCTTAAGTCTCTCTCTCTCTCTCTCTCTCTCTCTCTCTCTCTCTCTCTCTCTCTCTCTCTCTCTCTCTCTCGCTCTCTTTGGTTTCCCTGCCTCACTCTCCACTCTCCTCCCACCCCCACCCACACCAACTCTTCTTTCCAGCCACCTGCGAACCTAACTGTAAACATGGCGGAGTTTGTGTGAGACCCAACCTTTGTCGCTGTTTCTCTGGTTACAGCGGATCGTACTGCCAAATTTGTAAGTAATAGATATCTCTAGAATTCGACATTCAGCACAACTTCGGAAGTTTCTTAAGCCTCCATAACAGAACATTCCGTGATTCTGGAAGGATTAATTAGTTGTTTTTTTAATTCGGTTTGAGTTGATCTTTATTGTGAATCTTTTTACACTCCTATAGCACGATCTTCAAATACAAGGTACCTTTATTGCTTAACTTATTTCCCTGTGACGCATGCAAAGATATAATGGAGGGTAACTCAGAGAAAGAAAATTCATAAGAACTGGTTGGATGTCATTACTAACTGAACAGCCAGGACGCTTGTAGAGTGAACAGTGTAGTTCAGGGATGAGTGACATTTCATTTTTTTTATGATGATAGCAGAAGAGAAGAGACGACGCCAGCTGAGAAAAAGCCGCTTTACTTGGCTTGCTGCGACTGAAGGTTACATCGTTTTTTCCCTATGTCTCATAGCCGAGAAAAAGCCGCTTCACTTGGCTTGCTGCGACTGAAGGTTACATTGTTTTTTCCCTTTGTCTCATAGCCGAGAAAAAGCCGCTTAACTTGGCTTGCTGCGACTAAAGGTTACATCGTTTTTTCCCTATGTCTCCTAGCCCTGTGTCCCGAGCCCTGCAGACACGGGGGCCGGTGTATCAGCCGAGACAGGTGCCTCTGTCCACACGGGTACTCGGGCTCGCACTGCGTCGGAAGCCGATGATCTACCCCTGGACCACCGGGCCCCCTTCCTACAGAGAGATTGGTGGATTGATTGCATGTTTAGTTTTATTTGTAATTATGTAAAACTTTAATAATAAACAAAAATTAACTGTATTTCTATAGCGCCTTACCCCTAAAAAAATTTAGGCTCAGAGCGCTTTACATTAACAATACATTGTGCATATTACTAAAAATTCTTGGAACTTTGTACATACAATTCAACGTGTGGAAGCTTAAAATACTGGTAAAATAGTATGAAATAAGATTGCAATAATGAGAAATGCTTCTATGGTCATTATTTTGTCATTAAAATGTTTAGTTTCGTGACAAACACAAAGACATTGCCCTCATCGTCAGTTTATCCCTTCTCATATCGAAAATAGCTATAAGATATTGTGATTATATGCATTGCCTTTTTCGTCTCTTCTCTCTTCTTCAGATATTTACTAAATGTATATAACGTTTTCCTCTATTTACAGTGTAGAACGCAAATTGAGTGTAAAATCTGGGATATTTTTGCCACCAGTTTCTTGACCACTACGATTGCCCAAGTTCGTGGAAGACTGGCATACTTTAATGGTGTATCGCTCCCAATAAGTTAACGTGGTGAATGTCTAGTCAAAAGGGGTACTATAGTTCTTGCTTTCCCTTAATTTTTCACCACATATTATGTTGGTATAGCGTTGTCCTGAACTTATGGTTCCCACATTCGAATCCCAGGCTTTTAGTAAAAGCACCAAATATTGGGACTTTCTAGAAAAGTTCCCCCGCTCGACCTATGTGTCTTTGTGTGGCCCAAAGTAAAATCGTCGGACGTTATTAGTGTTGAAAGCCGTAGCAGTTTAGAATCCCCCCTGGGAACCTAGGACCAGGAGACAGTTTTTCTTTAAGGAAGAACTACTTCTTACTTACTTATGCCCATCGTTCCACAAGAAGCATGGGCCGCTGGCAATAGTCCTCCACAGTCCCCGGTCCTGGCTAGGCGTTTCCAATTCTCTTCAGGTCTTCCCCATCTTCTTAGTATCCGCATCCAGATCTCTTGCCAGATGCTTGTTGCCCGTTCCCTCCTCCGTTTTCCTTGAGGATTCCACTTTAATGCCTACCTGGTGATGTTGGTAGCTGCTTCCTCAGGGTTTGGCCGATCCATCCCCATTTTCTGCGCCAGATCTCGTCCTCAATTGGTAGTTGTCTGGTCTGTTCCCACAAATCTATGTTGCTGATGGTTTCGAGCCAGTGGATTCCGAGGATTTTCCGCAAACAGATGTTGGCGAACGCCTGTACCTTCTTGGTTATGGTCTTTGTTGTCCTTCATGTCTCTGCTCCATACAGCAGAACTGTCTTGCCATTGGTGTTGAAGAGCCTAATCTTTGTGTTTGTGAGGAAGAACTAAGGGATGCCAAACTAATGGACTACCCCGGTGTCCCCAGTGGCGTGTCGCAGAGCCTGCCAGAACGGGGGCCAGTGCGTGGGCCTCAACAGATGTCACTGCCCCTCAGGTTTCCAGGGCCGCCATTGTGAGAGCCCGGTCTGTGTCCCGGCATGCCTCAACGCGGGAACCTGTCTCAAGCCAGGCCTCTGCGCATGCCCGCCAGGCTATAGGGGAAATAGATGCCAGGAAGGTTAGTATCAACAGGTTGGGCTTTTCCCTCAGTCTCTGTCACTCTTTGTCTGCCAATGTCTATCTGCCTGCCTGTCCATGTGTCTATCTGTCTATTTGTCTATATGTTCGTCTCTATATCAATCTATGTATCTCGATCTCCGCCTCAATCAGCTTTGTTTAAATTCTAAAGCTTTAGAAATATTTTAACAATTCTCTCTCTCTCTCTCTCTCTCTCTCTCTCTCTCTCTCTCTATCCATGACTATTGTATATATCTATTATATTATACCTGTCGCAACGCTAGAGTTATCATTGACGACAGCGGAACGTAGCTCGAAAGTTTCTAGTCGCGACAGATATTACATTTTCTAAACGAATTATTTCAGGCTCCTTTTGTTGAGCACTCTATCGGCAATGCTGATAACCAAGCATATAAATAATAAAAAGAATGTACCTTTGAATTAATTAAGAACTTATCTTTATTCGCACTAACAAGTATAACATATATATCTGTCAATCTTTAGAACTAAGAAGAAAAATGGTTCTTCGATTCTTCGATGTCTGTGGCTTTGTGAGCTTGTTTACTTAAATCTTTTCTCTTGCCTGAAATTTAAACGGAAATATTTTTTATTTTAAATATAATAATAGTTATGTAAAGCACAAACGTATAAGTAACAATAACTTCGTTTAACACATTCAACTTCTGCGCAGCGTCCTAGTAAAACCATCTTAGTCCAGTCAATAAAAATTAAAATATCCCTGTACCATTCCCCTCAACCTCAGCCTTGTGTAGCCCGCCATGCCAGAATGGAGGCAGGTGTCAGAGATTCAACACCTGTAAATGTCCGGTTGGTTACAGGGGACATCGCTGCCACATCCGTGAGTTGAGTTTCTGGTTGATTTATCGATCGATGTATTGATCGGTTGGTCAATTGATTTGTTGGTTGATTGATTGATTGATTTTTAGTTGGTTGGATAATAATTGATTGATAGATTGATTAATTGATTGGTTTGTTGGTTGGTTGGTTGGTTGGTTGGTTGGTTGGTTGGTTGATCGATTGATTGGTTGATTGGTTAATTGCGTAATTAATTGGTTAGTTGGTCGTTGAATTGCTTGATAGTTAGATTGAAAATGAGCGGATTGTTATACAAAAGAGTAGTAAGTTTGATACATTGATAAATGTCTGGTTGTCCAACCACGTGATTCTCTCTGACCGTCAGCGGTGTGCCGCCCTAAGTGTATGAACCAGGGGAGATGCGTGGGTCCCAACCAGTGCATGTGTACCTCGGGATGGACCGGACACAGATGCGACCAGCGTGAGTACATTTTGTAGAATGACCCTTTCTTACTAGTCGGTTCCTATTATAACTAGCAGTGCACATAGGGCCTACCAGTCAACTGAGTTGGTCACCAAACCTTAGTTGTGTTGAAATGTTTGTTGAGTGGTTTTGGTTTGTTTTGGATACAGAGATAAGTTATTCAGAAATTACGGTACGGGTAAGATCATCATAGTATTCATACCATAACTAAGCAACCGACCAACCAATCACCTTTATTTCCCAATGATTAATAAACTAACTAGCTAACTAAATCATGTTACTAACCTGTTACTTGTGTGTGGTTACTCTCGTGCTGTGTTACCAGGAAATGGTGTATATGAGCTGTTTTAGACTTGTACTCCAGGCTTGCATCGAACTACCGAAAGCAACACGAGAAAAATATGTGCAGTATCAGTTCGCCTAGGTTTAATGTAGATTTGTGTTATGCGGCTACTACTTAGGTATGAGAGTTTCAAATGTTTGAATCCAATGCAAAGTAAAATAAAAAGTGTCGTAACTATTATTACATATTTCTTTTTTAACATGGCTCTTTGCAAACACACTGAGTTAGCTATTTGAAAGCACGTGTATGTACGACACTGGGAGTTTTACAGCATAATGTTGCTACAAACTTATCCTAGACTAATAATAAAGACTTTGCAAAGGAAGGGGTATGTGCGTTGTACTTACTATCCTATAAGATTAGAAGAAGCGATCACAAACCTAGATCTTGTTTATGACCAACATATCTTCCCATGTCATAGACATTGGTACTACGCCGTTATAACAAAATCCATGTATATAAACCTTTTTCCTTTTCTTTTACACTAGTTATTTGCTATTTAAAATACGTTGAAACACCAAACGATAGTAAAAACATAAACGTAAGTAACAAAAGTAATCACCTATTCTGCTCTTTAGCTGTGTGTCGGCCATCTTGTAAGAATGGCGGCCATTGCGTGAGGCCTGACAGCTGTTCCTGTACCACAGGGTTTCTAGGGGCCGACTGTAGTAGGGGTGAGTACCTGTACTCAGTGTGAGAGGGCATGGTGAGCGTTGGTGAGTTGTACGTCCCCTTCGTTTCTCATAATGGGTCGATCCTTCACGAAGATATTCGACCCGTCCACCCTAATCACGATCCTCAGACAAGAGCTTTTCCAAGTTGCCAGCCCTCTGCGAGAGATTACTTAGATCTATAGAATAATAATATTAATATGCACCTTTGATAAAGGATCATTAATTTTGATTGAGTTATTATACAGCATAAAATTCCCATTTTAACGGGAAACTCCCAAAAAGAACCCTATTGCTCTACAAGTTATAAAGACACGCACCCTCGCCCCCCCCCCCCCCCAAAGAACCCTATTGCTCTACAAGTTATAAAGACACGCACCCTCGCCCCCCCCCCCCCCCTCCTTCCTTCCTTTTCTTTTTTAATTCCTTCTGCAGATTCTAGAAGCCGATACAGAGGAAGGTACCGCTATTATCGCGGTTGATGAAACCTGGAAAGATCATCTTTTTACTACAGCGTATGAGCAACTTCAAATTTTAATTTTAAAGCGTGGCGGAATATGTATTACTTTATGTATATGCAAAAATATTACTTCATGAGATTTTTTCAAAATGCTATGCATGAATTCTGTGTTCCTTCTACGATAAAACAATTGGATTTAAACTGTTTTTGAAATTTCATCACCATGACGAATTTAAAAAAAATAGAGAGCTAGCTATTGTTTATTAAAACTGTCTTAATTGGACGCAAAAAAGGAAAAGTATGATTCTTTTCAGAAAGGACCCTTTCGATTTCTCTTACATAACTAAACTGTGGTAATAATAATAACAAAACACCTACGTATTAATGTTGGGATTGATTTGGGTTTTCCAATAACTTTGGAGTTCCTCATGATGGTTCACTCTGTTATGTATCATATATCAATACCATACAGTTTTATTGTTTGGGTTTAATTATATATTGTAACTATATTATCTCTATTAATAGAATATCACTATTAAAGTTGTGATTGAAATATCATGTTCTGCATCTTACATTATTATTCTCATCCTCCCTAATCTGATTGTCGTTCTTAAAACGACGTAAGATAGTTCTTTACCTCGCTTACTTTTTGTTTTTGTTTTTGGCGACACATTCGTTTTATTTGGTGTACATCAATAATAACTTTTTTTGCCAGTTGATCATTTTTAGAAGAAAAAAATGTTCTATTTTATGGATTCTTATTCTCTCCCTGTCTGTCTCTTTCTCGCTATATCTTTTTAAGTCACTATTTATTTCTCTATAACTCTTCTCCCACCTCCTCTCTCTCTCTCTCTCTCTCTCTCTCTCTCTCTCTCTCTCTCTCTCTCTCTCTCTCTCTCTCTCTCTCTCTCGTGACATGACTGCTCATAGGAAAAACACAAGAAGAGAAATTGTGTGATGATAAAATTGAAAGATTGAAAGAAGCAAGTGCGTGTGAGAGTAGAATAGATTGTTATCTAAAGCACAAAGTTATGGCTTAATCAGCTACCACTTATGAGAACTCTCTACTTCTCCATAACGAAATCTCGAGTCCAACACAGTCGCGAGTCCCATGCATTTTTGATTGCTTCCTGCCATCCATCATCTATATTGACATGTCATGCTACCACCCTTTGTTTCTTTCTCTCGCCCAGGTAATCCAAATCTAAAAATAATTATTATTGCCATAAATTTATCAGCTTTTCCACTACTGGGCCGAAAAAATACATTTTTATGCGTCTTGGTCGCACCCCTCACAGCTGTAAAGGGGCCACTAAAACCTGCCCACAGGATAACAACAAATCTGGGCCTTCAACATCACACCAAGTCTAGTTTTATCGAACAATTTAGGGAGAGATAACGCAAACAATAAAAATTTCTTTCACTGATAAACTGGCCGTGTGTAGATCTAGATAAAGATCTTCCCAACCAAGACAAAACCAGCAGCTGAGAGCGCATTACACCCACGTAGGTTATTATGTATTCATCCGCTTAACAAGCAACAATGGCCGTCATACCTAACGACCGATTTACGGCTGCAGATAAACTCGCGGGTGTAAACTACTCATAAAATTTTGTTAATGGCGACCGCGCAGATAGAATAGTCAAGTAATTATTATTCTCCATGCTCCAAACACCATGGTAATAATTTCTTGTTGCAGCGTAAGCGCACAGTTGTGTTCAAAATAGCAGCTACCCCAAAAAGCAAAATAAAATTAGAATAAATTATTTGGAAGGAAAGCGTTAAAATCAATATGCTTTTCTGGTCTTTTGTTTTTTCAATGTGAATACACATTTCAATTCTCAGCATTCTATCCCTCTATTGTTTATTTATTTATCTATTATTGTTATTATTATTATTATTTTTATTATTATTATTATTATTATTATTATTATTATGCGTATTATTATTATGATTACTCTTATTATGAGTATCATGTAATTTTATTGTTGTTGATGTTGTTGTTGTTGTTGTTATTGTTGTTTATTATTATTATTTTATTATTATTATTATTATTATTATTATTATTATTATTATTAATTATTGTTGTTGTTTTTGTTGTTGTTACTATAGTCATTATTATTTTCATCTTCATCATAGTCATTGTCATTATAATTCATCATAACATCATAAACGTGTTTCTATTTTCGTGTTATTCTTTTTCACAACGGTGGATTGTTGTTTGCTGCTGTTGCAGCTGTCGTCTCACATTGATCTATTGCTCAATCCGAGCCTTTCAGGCTCATCTCTAAATCAGCCAAGACCGAGAAATTTCTTGAGGAATAAGTAGATATAAGGTAGATTGTTAATTACAGTATTCGGTGAGTTCAAGTAAAGATGTTTACCCTGCGGATAGAGCAAAGCTATCTCATTGTGTAACATTTCCTGAGTTCCATAGGATGATCTTATATGGCAACAGGCCCCAAGAGTTGAGTCTGATTATTTTAAAGGCTGCAACGCAGAGACAGAAAGAGAATTTGACGATTCTGTCTGAGCCAGTCACAGTATACTGACACCGAACCAACCTGTCGATTCAAGTGAGTCTGACTGGGAGACTGGACCAAGCACGCCTGGTTTGAAGTCGCCCGTTCTAGCGTTCAGCCACCTCGTACCCCATTGTGACGCATACTCGGTCCTCTCTCTCTTTCTCTCTCTCCTCTCTCTCTCTCCTCACACTCTCTCTCTTTCTCTCTCTCTCTCTCTCTCTCTCTCTCTCTCTCTCTCTCTCTCTCTCTCTATTCTCTCCTACGATCGCCACCTACCCACCATAGCTATTCCTACTTCTCTCTCTCGGTCTATCTCCCTCTAATTTATACACATATGGGTTTAACATCTCCCAAGTCCCCTGAAGTGTTCTAAGCGGAGAAAACGGAGTCGCGGATGGATCTTCCTCTGCTAAGTATATCACAGTTGTATCCCAGAGCTGGCGTGTGTTCCCGCGTATTTGTTTGATCTATCCAACAACAAAGCCAAGGAAGACAGCAGGCTATCCACCTCACGAAAATTGACACCAAGTCAGCAAACTTAACAAAGGTCCACTTGTCATTGGTTTACACCTAGAACTCTCGGCCGGTACATATGTCAGCAATAAACGGTAAGTTATCTATACAGGAACAGGCGGTATCCGTCGTCCGAGCAACTGGTAAGTGTGAAAAGGTAAAAACTCCCCTGGCCGATCAAAGCGGTAATTGCTTGGGAATGGTGGAATATTCAGGCCGAGAGAGAGAGAGGGGGAAAAAGAGAGAGGGAGAGAGAGAGAGAGAGAGAGAGAGAGAGAGAGAGAGAGAGAGAGAGAGAGAGAGAGAGAGAGAGAGAGTTGAGTTGGTTTTAACGTCCAACATCAGCACTATATAGGCTATATTGTGGACGGACCCCAAGACGACGTCTGACAATTTTATGTGCTGCCACACACGAGACAGGGCGGGGATACCATGACTCCTGTCTCAGCCGGTCACATTATACTGACACCGACCCAACCAGTAGAGAGACGGAGAGAGAAAGAGAGAGAGAGATAGAGAGAGAGAAGAGAGAGAGATAGGTAGACAGAGAGAGAGAGAGAAAGCTAAAATGGTTGTTTTCTGGGTTTGGCTGTAACATTATTAATGATTCAGTCTTTCTATTGTGTCTTAATGCGTGATCAATGATTTGAAACATCCAAGTATCGATCCATACTGCCATTTGTATAGTACACCTCTTTGCAATTCTTTATTTTTCGTTAAGAGACTTTTTTCAAATATGTATGTATGTCTGTTTCAACAATATTTACCGTGTATATAAAATGTTTTAGTTTTGTTTCCCTAAAATGTATTGACGTTGTTATATTGAATTAAATGTATTCACGACCAAGAAAATTTCCCTATGAAATAGGAAAGGCTTATCTTTTTTTTTTATCTTATCTTATAATCCTAGTGAAATGTATGGTCTGGTTTTATGTAGGTGCACAGGAGCGTGTATTTTGTAGCGTTAAGATTAGCTATACAGGACATTGAACCTGTCCTAAAAAATGCCCGTACATGTACCAATTTTATATTTTGTTAAGCCAATTGCAGTAAGGGTTTTTCGCAATAAGGCAAACACATGTTTATAATCCTCGCCTTATTAAGTAATTGTATCATTTTCTAACATGCGTTTCTGGAATTTGAACTTCGTCGACAAATCAAATTAGTGCTTTGAGATACTGCATAGATTTACTTAGAGTGAGAGCGTTTGGTTAAGAAGTGTGTTGTCGAAGTGTCCCGCCAGTAAAGGGCGCTGTTGCCAGTGCGAGGGTTTGCATTGACTGTGTGCTGATGGGTGGTTGGATGGTTGCTTGGTTGGATTGTTGGTTCCTACGCGCCCAGTCCTAGCATACAGAGAGAGCGCGGGGAAACAGGGCTTATGCTACAGTCGGTCACAATTCCACAATTCACTAGATAGGCTAACGATTCACAAAACAGCATCGGGAAAAGGGGCAGGTTTGTTTAGTTCCCAAGTAGTGTTCCTTACGAACAGATTTAAACTAAATTTTGAAGTGTATGCCTTAATGAGAAGTCTCTTCTTCCATTCGCTTTCCTCATCTAAGTATTCTCATCAAAGTGCTAACTCAGTCATTAGCAGTTTCTATCGCTGCTCCTAATTTTTCACATTTTACTGGCAACGTTTAGGTAGGGTATTAGTCTTTTAGTTGTTTCTTACACACATGCACACCGGTCACATATTTCTTCATGCCGAGAGCAGTATTGTTTTCTTTTCTAGTCAAACGGAAATGTTATCATTAACTTAAAAGAAATTATATTACAAACTTAAGACTAGAAGTATCACTGAAGTCAGCATTTTGGGGACATAGGACCAAAGATAATGGCGTCTAGTCTTAAATTAGTGAGATAAAAATTAGCGCGACAGATAGAGAGAGAGAGAGAGAAAGCTAAAATGGTTGTTTTCTGGCTTTGGCTGTAACATTATTAATGATTCAGTCTACTTAATGCGTGATCAATGATTTGAAACATCCAATATCGCCATTTGTATATTACATCTCTTTGCAGTATTTTATTTTTGGTTAAGAGAATTGTTTTCAAATATGTATGTATGTCTGTTTCAACAATATTAACCGTGTATATAAAATGTTTTAGTTTTTTTTTTCCCTAAAATGTATTGACGTTGTTATATTGAATTAAATGTATTCACGACCAAGAAAATTTCCCTATGGGATAGGAAAGGCTTACCTTTTTCTTATCTTATCTTATAACCCTAGTGAAATGTACGGTCTGGTTTTGTGTAGGTGCATAGGAGCGTGTATTTTGTAACATTAAGATTAGCTATAAAGGATATTGAACCTGTCCTAAAAAATGCCCGTACATATACCAATTTTATAATATTAATTTTTGTTTAGCAAATTGCAGTTAGGGTTTTTCGCAATAAGACAAACACAGGTTTATAATCCTCGCCTTATTAAGCAAATGTACCATTTTCTTACATGCGTTTATGGAATTTGAACTTGGTCGGCAAATCAAATTATTGCTTTGAGATACCGCATAGGTTTACTTATAGATAAATCGTTTGGTTAAGAAGTGTGTTGTCGAAGTGCCCCGCCAGTAAAGGGCGCTGTTGCCAGTGCGAGGGTTTGCATTGACTCTGTGTTGAACTGCTGATGGGTGGTTGGATGGTTGCTTGGTTGGATTGTTGGTTACTACGCGCCCAGCCTGAGCAACCAGGCTACAGTGACGATTGGGTCGCGTTACCAATCATTAATTTGTCAGTTGAAGTCCTAGCATACAGAGAGAGCGCGGGGAAACAGGACTTATGCTACAGTCAGTCACAATTCCACAATTCACTAGATAGGCTAGCGATTCACAAAACAGCATCGGGGAAAGGGGGCAGGTTTGTTTGGTTCCCAAGTAGTGTTCTTAACAAACAGCTTTAAAGGAAATTTCGAAGTGTAGACCTTAAAGAGAAGCCTCTTCTTCCATTCCCTTTCCTCCTCTAAGCATTCTCATCAAAGTGCTAACTCAGTCATTAGCAGTTTCTATCGCTGCTCCTAATTTTTCACATTTTACTGGCAACGTTTAGGTAGGGTGCTGTAAAGAACTATTTTAATGTTGATTAGTCTTTTAGTTGTTTCTTACACACATGCACACCGGTCACATATTTCTTCATGCCGAGAGCAGCATCGTTTTCTTTTCTAGTCAAACGGAAATGTTATCATTAACTTAAAAGAAATTATATTACAAACTTGACTAGAAGTATCACTGAAGTCAGCATTTTGGGGACATAGGGCCAAAGATAATGGCGTCTAGTCTTAAATTAGTGAGATAAAAATTAGCGTGACAGAGGTCGTTGAACTACACTCCGAACGCATGTACCTCAGTGCATAGTGGCTAACTTAATGTGAAAATGCCTTATCTGAAGAAGTTTTTATACCTTTTTTAGCCTAAATTTGCAGTTTCGTGGCTGTTGCACAGTTTGGTGGTGGTTTATTTTGGCAGCGTTGTCACTAGTCTTTAGTACTTAGATAAGATATAGAAGCAGCCGTCCATATTCAAGTATTTTGCTTTGCCGGTAGTATAACTAAAGCAGTCTTCTTGAGAGGACATTATCAGGAGGATATTTTTCTTACCCAAGACTTCTCTTGAGACATCTTATCTGGTTAACTAGGAGCTGGGGGTTGTTGTTTTTGTTGGTGAATTTTTTTATTTTTTGTGTGTGTGCTTTATAGCTACCTGTTTGTCTGTCCTTTCGAGTTGTCTGTAAGCCTATTTTAAAAAACTTATTTGTGCTAAAAAGCTCATTGAAATTCATGCACTCATGTATTTATACCACTAGTTGTAGTTGAGTTGGTTTAACGTCCAACGTCAACACTATATAGACTATATTGTGGGCCTTAAAACTGAAGTCTGACAATTTCATTTTATGCCGTCACACGAGACAGGGCGGGGATACCATGCCTGCTGTCTCGGCCAGTCACATTAGACTGACACCGACCCAACCAATAGGAGGCAACATAGCCAGGCCTCGAACTACGGACCTTCTGCGTCGAAAGCCGGTTTTCTACCCCCATAAATAAGTATACCCACACTAAAATACAAACAAACAACACAATATTTCCGATAAAATGAATTTTATTTTTGCCTTGAATAACAGCGAGCCCTGTATTCACCATCTGCCCATCTGTTTCGAATAAGCCACAAATCAAGCACATGTAGTTTTCTTGCAGTTAAACACACACACACACACACATATTTTGCAAAGGCATAAATCTTTTATTCCAAGCATTAATGATCAATTATATTTATCTTCTTTCCATTCTTGGGCTTTATCTTCTTTCCATTCTTGGGCTAGCAAAAATTTCATCAAATATAAAATAAAAGACATAATTATTATCTAGAAGGCACTTTGGTTTTTTCACCCATAATTCGTTTTGTAACATGTCTGATTTAAATAATTTTATAATCGGGCACATTTTTTTTCGTTTGTAATGGAATATTCAAACACAATTTTTATGCAAGCAATGAACCCTGTCTGGCTTGGGCTCTCATGATACACGCATGACCAGAGGGTCCACATGGCAAAACAAGAAGATAAACTCACATAGCGACAGTCTGGCAGTTCTAGCAGTCAACCACAGCCTAGTCCCATCCACACAGACAAACAACCTTTCATACCAACTGATGAGCATAATATAGCAGCTACTGTAAACGGCAGCAATGTCCTCAACAGATAACATAGATCTGGTTGTTAGCATGGAATGGGTGACAACAAAAGATTATGTACAAAAGTTTTCATATCATATCATCACATTCTAAGATGGACATCAAACCCTGCCAATGGTTTAAATTTTAAAAAAATGTAATTCAAACATTGATACAATAATGATAGCTTTTCTCAGTCTGAACCAACAAAAAGCAAAAGTACAGGCACATCAAAGTGAGGCAAGGACAGTTCTTGTTCTGAAATACAAGGTTGGAACTATGGAGAAGTCAATGTGTATTGATGACGGGGAAGGGAGAGGGGTAGTTACAATCAATACATTTTCTTTGGGTTGCATTTTTATGCATTTTAACGTCTACAGGAGGGCACAGTTAAGTTGTGGGAGTTGCATTTGTTTATTCTGTCATCGTGGTATCTTGGTTCCCTAAAGCATGTCTCGAATTAAAAATATTTTGTTTAAAGGGTTCTACCAGTCTGTACAGGTACATAATAAATTTGACTTCTAAAGAAGTTAAAATATCATACAAATTCGCCAAAGTCATAAAAGTGAAGTAATTTTAATAAAATAAGGCCTGTAAGATCTTTCAAAGTTATTGGGCAGAGCAGTATATGAAGTTTTACATCAAGTCAGGCTGAACAATCTTTAAACAATGAAACACAGAAAATTGCATGACAGAAAAATTAGTGGGTTGGGATTGTAGATCATATAACGTGCAAAAAGCTTTGATAGATAATCACATTAACTTTGGCACACTATGTATACATTACGAGCTATAGAATCGCTGGTGAAATCAGGACAGAACAATCCGTATTTACACAAAAAGCAAAAGAACGTTTTTGATAGAATAAAGATGAATAAACACATCTAACACATCGTTTTCTTAGGCATACTACTTCAAAGATGCAGACAAAACTCTAATTTAATATGTCTACATGGCACAAAACAAGCAAATATATAATCTGACAAAATGAGCAAATGTATGTTTTTTTAATAATAGACACAACATGCAAGATTGCACATGATTTTTTGTTATGAGCCATTGTAAAAATCACATGATATGCACACAAATTCGAAGGTATATGTACAAGAAAAGTAAAAATCATTTGTAAACTTTTCACTCCATATACACAACACTTCCAACAACACCAGAGACCATTACAAGGAAAGTGAATGAATACACATTTCGCACTTTCAATGAGAGTTTAAAAGCCCACGTCTTTCACACCATTCTCCCAAGAGTAGTAAACGCAAGGAAAATCAAGCCACTATTTTATTAAATGTAAAATGAAAACATTTTGTTTTTGTTTTTTGTTTTGTTTAATTGCATTTGGTATCATACATGACTATGAACATGCACACAAAAAAACAACCCCATTAAAATGAACATACTTTCCCACGCACACACATTTGCAACCCACGCACACACATTTGCAACCCACGCACACACATTTGCAACCTCCCCATTCACTCTGAGCATGGTCATCTTGTGGATGTTCAACGTCAACGTCAGCAAGGTCAGTGATTAGCACCTGATGTGATATGGACAGAAATAGACCATTGCTTTGACACTCGATCGGTGACATTATCAAGGCCAGCCACAGAGAGTGTTAGTCATTACTACGTGATCAACACTTTTTATCTTTGATTACACTCTAAGTGACAGAGTAGCCACTTATTACAGCTGATTTATTATCATTATCTCTCTTTGACGTATATCTAGATAACACTGCGCCATTAAAGTACCAGAAAAATGTGTAAAATAAATATAATTTTAGTAAAAGAAACTGTAAAAAGGCATATCAAAATAAATCTCAACATTTCATGGTAGCAACATCAATCTCTGCTGTATCCTGGGAAAATGGCTCTAACAATATAATGACTTTTCTTAAAAAAATATCTCAAGGTTTTACCTCTCAACATATTCCTAAATTTCTGTACATGAGTAGACTCTGAGAAGCCTACACATGATTCTATGATGAAGCGAGAGATAAAGAAATCTATGGTTGACAATTTCTAACACTTGTTTGAGTGAGCTCAAGTTGCCTAAAGATATATAAGTAATTTTAATAGCAATACATAAAACTGAATGAAAATGGACATAGTTGAAAAGAAAATGATGATCGGAGAACTTTATAAGAATAACAAATAATGCCAACATTTTGTAAACTGACACCAATCAATATTGTGAGCCATCTCTCAACTGCCCAACTCTCAGATAATGTATACATTTGTAGCCATCGGAAAATTCATCTATCCATATAATTAATTTTACTGTAAACATAATAATAACAACTGTTGTCATTGCCAATCAAGAAAAGACATCTTGCATAATTTTTTCTTCACCAGTACGTGATATTGAAAAATATCTCTAAAAGCTCTTGCATTTTCAAAGACAAACAAAAAAGTTTTCAAATATAATTAAAGTATGCAATGTATAAATGCATATAATTTTTTAAAGAAAAACAACAAACAGTTACTTATAATTCGTTTTTATTTTGTCCATTCACTCTGGTTGTAAGATTGAAGTTTTAACTATCATACAATTAAAGAAAAAAATCTTTGATACAATGTTAAAATAAGTACAGCACAGGGAATTTTTATAACAGGCAACAAACCTCAAACTTGAAAAGAATAGGAAGGTGATTTCTCTATGCATAGTGGATTACGGGCTGTTGACACTGAATGCTTCAGGACATTAATAGCTTGGCTTGAACATTTCAACACGGCAACAAGGTGTGACTCAAGTAAATTCTTCTTGTTTGCCAGAGCCATGTGCCATATATCTCATTCATATTAAATTAAAAGTTTTGCCCATACTCTTTGGCAGAGCGATGGAGAACCACAGGTTAGTGTTCTGATTTGTTTCATTCATATTAAAACATATAACGATACATTGGGATTTCATGCAAGTATAAATATTTATTGATATATCTCGCCAGTGGATTTGCCAGCAGTAACTTTTACTGTCTTCTCAGCATAGGACTTTCAGGCAGGCATGTTGTTAATGATTTGTCAGCAACTTGGAAGATTGCCAAGACTCATGTACAATAATTGTACATTTGTGCTGCTATACAAAGACTGGACTCTTTTTAACTACCAGGACTTTTTTTTATAAGCCAATACTGGCCTAAACATTATGGAAAAGGGCAGTCTGATCGAGTTCTGAACCCCCGACATTTGATTCTGAGCCACACACTCGACTGACTGAGCTATCTTGCCATCCCCTCAGTCAATTGCAGTCTTATATCCTGCCTAGGTAAATCGTGGAAGTCCACTTTTTCCTAGGCTAAAACAATGCAGAAGTTACCTTAGGAAAACATGCTCTGGGAAAAAACAAGTATCAACGGCATAGGACCCTGTAGATTGTCAACAGATCACTTAGAAGTTTACCCACTTTACGGTTCTCTAGGTGCATTCTGCATATTTTCTACCCTCAATTGTGAAAGACTTAAAACAAGTTTTTGTCTCTTGTCCAAGAGATGCCCCCTCAAACAGCACAGTGATTCACATCTCTGGACTGAAGAGCTCCAGTCTTGATGGTGTCATCCACATGTCTACATAGGTAGTCAACATATAGGATTCTGTTCTAAAACAATCGCCAAGTCTACATGGGTAGTCAAGGATTGGGATTCTGCTCTGCAAACGACGGGCAGTCCACCACGGGTATGTAGGGTTAGGACTGTGTCCTGCAAATAATGAAGTCTACATGGATAGTTCAGGGTTTAATATTCTGCGCTGTAAAAAATGGGCAGGTCTTCATGGGTAGGTTCATTTACACCTCAGCACTGTCAGCAGTTGTAAAATCTTTGGCTCTCTCGTCCTGTGGTGCTGGCTTAGAGAGCTTCCTGTTTAAACATCTGGCCGTGCCCGTTTGCCACCTCCACCTTGAAAGTGTGTCCTGAGGCCACTCCGACCTGATCTGAGCCGTTGGTCATCACTAGAGGCGGCGGTGAGCTCAGGTGATGTTGTTGCTGTGACTGGCGATGGTGCAGGGTACGGTCGGGAGAAGTCATGGCCACCATGTGCTCATATTGCTGGGCTGGGTGGCCCGAGCGGCCCTGTTGCAGCCGGTGGTGGTGCAGGCCCGTCACATGGTGCCGAGATGAGGAAGGCGATGAGCCAGTGGGCGACATGGCTGGGGAGGACAGCGCGTTGCCTGCTGGAGGGGGGGACGTCCCACTGTTGCTGTTGTTGATGGACTGCTCTGCCAGAGACAGCATGATGTGGCTGGCCTTCAGGTTCGGGTCACTGGAAGCGTTGACCAGCATGTTAGTGTACTCTCCGATGCCTGGCGCCGCGGGGGGCGGGGGAGCTGGGGCTGCCCCTGACAGCATCACGCTGCTGCTCGAGTTGGGGCCAGAACCTCCAACAACATCTGCAGCAGACATAAGGTCATCCATGCCAGGAGAGGCTACCATGGCACCAGACGCCGGGCTACTCAGAGGCACTTCACTCCCTTCCACTGGGTTGGCACCTGGTATGGAACCGAAACAGACAAAGAAAAACTATTACAATATAGGCATATATACTGGTGGATTCTGTAAAAGCAGCTTAAATTTTAAACCTCTCAGTATCTTCTCTGCCTTAATGTTTTCTGTCCAATCGTTTAGTGTCTTCAAACATCCCAGTAGCTTAATGCCAAACAATCTAGTTTATTCCATCCATCCCCTTCAGAAATCTTCTATTAATTAGAAACTAAACCTGTCTACAGACATTTCAGCGCAGACTATATTTAACCAAGGCCCATAGCCCCTCACCTCCCATGAGCATCTCTGCCAGCAGGTTTATCAATAACTTTGATGTTTTAAATTTAACCCTTTTAACCAAGGCCCAAAGCCCCTCACCTCCCAGGAGCATCTCTGCCAGCAGGTTGTCTATGCGCGCCATCCCAAAGAGCTTGGCAAACTGGATCTGCTCGATCATCTTCCAACAGATGCTCTGCAGCGATGGCAGCAGCAGCAGGATCTCCCCAAAGCGTCCGCGCTCGTCATACTGGCGGTCGTTGATGTAGTCCTCCAGGTTGATCTGCACCTGGCGCCGGAACTGCTTCACCTTGACCACGTTGGTCAGGCCTGGGGCAACTGGAGGTGGGCGTAGAGAGATAAGGCTTTTAGTTTTTTGCTTTGCGTCTAGCGTCGGAATTATATAAGTTATATTGTGGACGGGGGAGAGGGGCGTTAGTTAGCACATCATTTTATGATTGCCTGATGCACAATGGTGATAGGACAAAATGGTAATTGTAATCCTTGATTAGTTTTATGACCACTAAGTTTTTCAAAGTATCTACGCAGAGAAATACCAACTGATATTCAAACCACAGATCTCCAGCTCACCACTCCTGAGCATCAACAACCTATCCACTAATTCTTTAACTGCACCCCCCAATGCGCCCTTATAAATCTGTTCCTTGCTAGTTATGCCCATACAACTGCAAATCATAAGTGAGAATAGGCTTCCCAGCCAGGCATTCAATCTCACCTTTAACCGCCTCCTCCTCTTCATCATCTCGCTTCTTATTTTCTTGTTCTCCACCTCTTGGATCAATAATTCATCCTCACTTTGCCTCCTCTTTACACCACTCCTCCTTGCACTTTATCTGTAGCTATGTAGGCCCTTTCAATACAAAAATGATAGAGTAAATTCTGTAACTAATCTTCAAAATCCATTGGTTTGTTCATTTGGTGTGTAGGTTTCTTAACGTCCCACAGCATCATCTAGGCTATATAGTGGGCTGGTCCCAAGACTAACGTCAGATAAACATATTTTCTACCCTCAATTGTGAAAGACTTAAAACAAGTTTTTGTCTCTTGTCCAAGAGATGCCCCCTCAAACAGCACAGTGATTCACATCTCTGGACTAAAGAGCTCCAGTCTTGATGGTGTCATCCACATGTCTACATGGGTAGTCAACAGATAGGATACTGTTCTAAAAACAATCACCAAGTCTATGTGGGTAGTCAAGGATTGGGATTCTGCGCTGCAAACGACGGGCAGTCCACCACGGGTATGTAGGGTTAGGACTGTGTCCTGCAAATAATGAAGTCTACATGGATAGTTCAGGGTTTAATACTCTGCACTGTAAAAAATGAGCAGGTCTTCATGGGTAGGTACATTTACACCTCAGCACTGTAAGCAGTAGTAAAATCTTTGGCTCTCTCGTCCTGTGGTGTTGGCTTAGAGAGCTTCCTGTTTAAACATCTGGCCGTGCCCGTTTGCCACCTCCACCTTGAAAGTGTGTCCGGAGGCCACTCCGACCTGATCTGAGCCGTTGGTCATCAGTAGAGGCGGCGGTGAGCTCAGGTGATGTTGTTGTTGCTGTTGCTGTGACTGGCGATGGTGCAGGGTACGATCGGGAGAAGTCATGGCCACCATGTGCTCATATTGCTGGGCTGGGTGGCCCGAGCGGCCCTGTTGCAGCCGGTGGTGGTGCAGGCCCGTCACATGGTGCCGAGATGAGGAAGGCGATGAGCCAGTGGGCGACATGGCTGGGGAGGACAGCGCGTTGCCTGCTGGAGGGGGGGACGTCCCACTGTTGCTGTTGTTGATGGACTGCTCTGCCAGGGACAGCATGATGTGGCTGGCCTTCAGGTTCGGGTCACTGGAAGCGTTGACCAGCATGTTAGTGTACTCTCCGATGCCTGGCGCCGCGGGGGGCGGGGGAGCTGGGGCTGCCCCTGACAGCATCACGCTGTTGCTCGAGTTGGGGCCGGAACCTCCAACAACATCTGCAGCAGACATAAGGTCATCCATGCCAGGAGAGGCTACCATGGCACCAGACGCCGGGCTACTCAGAGGCACTTCACTCCCTTCCACTGGGTTGGCACCTGGTATGGAACCGAAACAGACAAAGAAAAACTATTACAATATAGGCATATATACTGGTGGATTCTGTAAAAGCAGCTTAAATTTTACACCTCTAAGTAGCTTCTCTGCCTTAATGTTTTCTGTCAGATCGTTTAGTGTCTTCAAACATCCCAGTAGCTTAATGCCAAACAATCTAGTTTATTCCATCCATCCCCTTCAGAAATTTCCTTTAAATTTAGAAACTAAACCTGTCTACAGACATTTCAGCACAGACTATATTTAACCAAGGCCCATAGCCCCTCACCTCCCATGAGCATCTCTGCCAGCAGATTTATCAATAACTTTGATGTTTTGAACTTAACCCTCTTAACCAAGGCCCATAACCCCTCACCTCCCAGGAGCATCTCTGCCAGCAGATTTATCAATAACTTTGATGTTTTAAACTTAACCCTTTTAACCAAGGCCCATAGCCCCTCATCTCCCAGGGGCATCTCTGCCAGCAGGTTTATCAATAAATTTGATGTTTTGAAACTTAACCCTTTTAACCAAGGCCCAAAGCCCCTCACCTCCCAGGGGCATCTCTGCCAGCAGGTTTATCAATAACTTTGATGTTTTAAATTTAACCCTTTTAACCAAGGCCCAAAGCCCCTCACCTCCCAGGAGCATCTCTGCCAGCAGGTTGTCTATGCGCGCCATCCCAAAGAGCTTGGCAAACTGGATCTGCTCGATCATCTTCCAACAGATGCTCTGCAGCGATGGCAGCAGCAGCAGGATCTCCCCAAAGCGGCCGCGCTCGTCATACTGGCGGTCGTTGATGTAGTCCTCCAGGTTGATCTGCACCTGGCGCCGGAACTGCTTCACCTTGACCACGTTGGTCAGGCCTGGGGCAACTGGAGGTGGGCGTAGAGAGATAAGGTTTTTAGTTTTTTGCTTTACGTCTAGCATCAGAATTATATAAGTTATATTGTGGACGGGGGAGGGGGCATTGGTTAGCAAATCATTTTATGATTGCCTGATGCACAATGGTGATAGGACAAAGTGGTAAGAAATTGTAATCCTAGATTAATTTTATGACCACTAAGTTTTTCAAAGTATCTACGCAGAGAAAAACCAACTGATATTCAAACCACAGATCTCTACTCACCCTCCTGAGCATCAACAACCCATCCACTAATTCTTTAACTGCACTCCCCAATGCGCCTTTATAAATCTATTCCTTGCTAGTTATGCCCATACAACTGCAAATCATAAGTGAGAATAGGCTTCCCAGCCAGGCATTTAATCTCACCTTTAACCGCCTCCTCCTCTTCATCATCTCACTTCTACTTTCCTTGTTCTCCACCTCCTGGATCAATAATTCATCCTCACTTTGCCTCTTCTTTACACCACTCCTCCTTGCACTTTATCTGTAGCTATGTAGGCCCTTTAAATACAAAATTGATAGAGTAAATTCTGTAACTAATCTTCAAAATCCATTGGTTTGTTCAGTTGGTCTGTTGGTTTCTTTATGTCTAACAGCATCAGCTAGGCTATATAGTGGGCTGGTCCCAAGACTAACGTCAGATAAACATATGTGTAGTCACACACAGACAGTGCAGGTATACCAGGACTCTTGCCTCAGCCGATCACATTATGCTGACAATGAAGCAGTAGAGGGAAGGAAATACGAGAAATAAATTTGCGCTATGGTGGGCTGAAACCAAGACTTCCCGAGCTGAAGACCAGGGCTCTACCAGTTGAGCCAGTTTGCATCACCCTACCCCCTTCCTTCAAAACAAGTGGTGAAAATTGAGAATTCCCTTACCTGGGTCAAAGAAGACGAGAGCCTTCAGGCACGCGTACTCTGTGTCGTCAATGTGAACGTCGCGCATCGGGTGCACGATCTCGTCTAGGATCCGGCTGGCCACGTAGCCAACATCCGGGTCTCCGTTCTGCCGGGTGATCACAGAGTCGTTGCCTAGCAACAGCACCTCTGTGACACTGAGAGACCGTTTGGCCACGCCCAGAATCAGATGCTCTCCGGCATGTGCACGCAACAAGGCGACCTGAGGGAGAAGTGAGTACGGTAAATATGGAGCCATTTGCCACTACATGTACTACAGTCATGTAACCAAACAGGCACTTAGGCACTTGCCATTCCTAAAGCAACGTAAACATACAATCACACACATATATATATAATATATTACTGTCAAACCCAGGAACTGGTAATTCTCAACATAATGCCTCAACATTCAGTCATTTCCTATGATAAATAGTCTCCGTTTTTTTTACATAATGACATTCAACCTAGAACTTCCAAGAAATCCTAAGAGGCTGCTACAACTTCTAAACATATAAGACCCAGTCTGCAGATTCCGATTCGCACTCTGGAGAGCTTACAGTACACTATCCAGTACCCACTTCTCCCTCCCTCCTTCCACATACCTGGTCATCTAGGGGCAGCTCACAGAAGCAGGGGATGAGCTTGGCCCACTCCACCAGGACCAGGAGCTGCTGCTTCATGGACTGGGCCACATCTTCCAGCGAGGCCGCCCTGCGGTTGTGCACGTCTGCGGGCAGCATCTGTGAATCATTCTGCACTCAGGCAAATGCCAGGGCAAAGCGCGAGACAGGGGCCGGGGCACCATAGTTACAGGACATGGTCATTAGGCAAGCGGGCACGTACACTGGTGTGCATAATCATATAGTTAATACACGTTGAGACTACAGCTACAATGTGGTTAGGGTTAGTACACGTTATTTAAAGCTATAGCTACATAGTTATAGATAGTGCCGAATACTAATTATTTAGAGCTATGGCTGCGCTGTGAATATTAGTAGGCGTTATTTAAAGCTATGGCTATGCTGAGGGTTTAGTGCTCGTTAGGTCGTTATTTATAGATATGGCTACGCTGTGAATATTAGTAGTGGTTATTTAAAGCTATGGCTATGCTGAGGGTTTAGTGCTCGTTAGGTCGTTATTTATAAATATGGCTACGATGTGGGTATTAATAGCCAAATAATAGCTATGGCTACGCTGTGGTTATTAGTACTCGTTATTTAGAGCTATGGCTACAATGAGGGTTTCGTACTCGTTATATAGACCTATAGATACAGTAAAGGTGTTAGTATTCACTATTAATGGCCAATAACATTGTTAAAGCTATAACTTGTTCTTAGATCAAAGTAAACAAAAGGGAAAAAATCAGAACCATCATTATGTGTCCCTAGCATTTCCGGGGGTTATTACAATATGTATGTAGTTTCCTTTTTCAGAAAGTTTACTGGATTGGCAATGTTTGGTAATCAAACTTGAATAATATTGATACGGTATGAGCAAGGCTTCCGGAAGAAAATGAAGTCACGGAAGAATTATTAGTCACCGTTGAAACGAATTCAATCGTCGCCGTCTATGTTGCATAGGCAAAATAACAAATACTCTGTAAGGTTCATTAAGGAAAAAATGGATCACTGTTACACTTTTTAAAATTGATTTTTCTTCAAAGTTCTTTATACTTGAGTTTGGTATGCCTTGTTGAAGGTTGACAAAATGACAACATTCGCCGACTTCTTTTTTTTTTTTTACAGTCCATATTACATTTATTCTACTGGTCCAACCCCATATGCTCCTTATTTATATAGGCCACGATACCTATGACTAGTGTACAACTGGTGTGTATGAGGTATGTAAACTCACATGTTGCCTGGACGTTGTCTCGGCATGAAGTAGTGTGGTCACCGACAGAGCCGTGCTCTGGGCCACGTCCTCGTAGCTAGTCCGCCGCACACTGATTCGGTCACGCTCGTTCTGAACAGCTGGGGGTCAAGCAAGGTCACAGAAGATCAAGCAAGGTCACAGAAGGTCACGCAAGATCATGCAAGTTTACACAAGGTCACGCAAGATCATACACAGATAAGTAAGGTTATGCAATATCACATTTCGTGTAGAACTACCAAAAAATTATTGGCATAAATTTGTATCGGAAAAACAATAATTGATATACCTATTTCAATTGTGAAAACCAAGAGCCAACTTCCTTGTTCAACATTTATAAACATTTTTAAAAGCCGTGTTATGTAATATTCACGTAGCAAATCATTGCTGATTGCATATCTTCTGGTCAAACATGACTTTACAGCAAAGTTTGTGTTTTTATCCTTTCATACAATGTCATGGTGTGTTATCTGCACGTATTTTTTGAAGCATTGCTTGATAAACTAGTAAAAAATGAGATAGAATTGGTTAATTCTGAGGCAACATAATAGTATTGCTTTTCAACATGGGGCCGTACCAAAGATATAAAGAGACTTTTTAGATAGCCAAGGCCAATCCACATGGCTGTACTGACCTTCTTTCTTCATGCCTGCGCGGAAACACTTGCGCAGTCGGCAGTAGCGGCACTGGTTCCGCTTGTCTTTGTCCATGACGCAGTGGCGGTTGGAGCGGCACGCATACACATGGTTTCTGCGCACGCTCCGCCGAAAGAAGCCTTTGCAACCGTCACAACTGGGGGGTTTGAAAGGGGGGGGGGGTTATAGTTAACAGCAAAGATCTTAAAAATAGTGTTTAATCAACTTTTTTTTTTAATGTATAAGGACGATATAAGACAGTATGCAAACTGTCCTTGTCTGTTTGTTAAGTAGGGTATGTAATAAATTCTTGGTACGAGCGATGTCTATCCGAACTTTTTGCCGAAGCAACGAATGATGGAGGCGATAGGCAATGTTTCAAACGTGGGAATATATTAACCCCACTCCACCTCCACCGAGTAACCTACATGTATTTAATTAAAGGAAAAAATTCATCTACTCTGTCTCTCGGTCTGCCTTTGTCTCTGTCTGTCTGTCTGTCTGTCTGTTTGTCTGTCTGTCCTTCTCTCTCTCTCTCTCTCTCTCTCTCTCTCTCTCTCTCTCTCTCTCTCTCTCTCTCTCTCTCTCTCTCTCTCTCTCTCTCTCTCTCTCTCTCTCTCTCACTCTCTCTCTCTCTCTCTCTATCTCTGTCCCTCCTCTCCCCCTCTCTCACCTAAAAGCGCCGTAGTGCTTCCCCGTGGACTTGTCTCCACAGATGGCGCACTCCTGCGCCCCCGCCTGCTGTGGAGGCGATGACGTCTGCTGCCCGCCATGACCGGAAGTCTGGGAGCTCGCGCTGTTGCCAGGGTGATACGCGCCAAGCGAGAAGTTCTCCGCCTCGGGCGATTCTGTGGAGGAAGGGAAATCTGGATTGCTTTAACAAACCCAATTTGTAGAAGTTTCGATAACTAAGACCGGTTAACAAAACAAAAAATGGTTTGAACTTTCAATGAGGGTCTGGTCTAAACGACACCAAAGACTTGTCGGGCAAGAATATTTTTGAGCTGAGTGTACGGTGAAAGCTCAGGTCAGGAGGGAGTGGAACACCATTTCACGTCGACCCGTTCAGAGATGATACCACAATGATGATGATGATGATGATGATGATGATGATGATGATGATGATGATGATGATGATGATGATGATGATGATGATGATGATGATGATGATGATGATGATGATGATTATGGTTATGATGATCGTGTAAAAAAATTATCCCTTTTTCCTTTTCTCTTTTTAAAATAATAACATGAGTAGTAAAAAAAGGTCTATAAATTGTACAGAATATCAAACAGTGCCTGTATTAAACGCTTACAATATCGCATCATCAGAGTGTGCATGCACATATGCACATATATGCACATATAGAGAAAACACATATCAACATTTTTTTCGAAGGGAAAGCCAATGTCTAAAAATATCTCTTCCCCAATCCAAGATAATTTTCTTGTTGTTTTCTTTAAACCGTGGGAAAACAAGATTGAACAACACCCGTAACCTATGAGACGAGGAATCCCCAGAGACTGGCCTGCTATCGGGGAGAACACTAATCCCCAGGTCACTTCTCGAGGGACCAGGCGTGACCGGGAGTGGACTTGAGGAGGTCTGGGAGGGTCTAGGAGGGAATGGGGACGCTGCTCTGTCGGTAAGGGGATGGGGGGGGGCGTACATATAGCGGCGTGAGGGATTTGTTGGAGGACGCGGCTGGACATGACACGACGGGCTAAAAGGATGGCGGGAGGGAGAGGGAGGAGGAGTGACAGATAGAGAGGACATATAAAGACAAAAGGAGATTTGAACAACGAGATAGAGAGGTTGATGAGATAAAGACACTCACTGAAACTGAAAGACACGTTTTTGACAAAGAGAGACAAAAATATAAGCTGTTCGAAATCGCTGGTAGATATATAGGCCTAGAGAGAAAAGGGTAAATTGGCAGAGAAATAGAGGGTATTACACAAATTTATAATCTCACGAAGATGTGAGTGCATGTACACACAGAGCAGATGAGAGACAGAGATATAGACCGAGATACAGGCAAAGAGAAAAGTAGAAGGCCAGGGACAAAGAGATGGAGGGAGGAGCAGAGAGCGAAAGAGATTGGAGGCAAGAGACATAGACAGACGAACGAACAAACAGACATAGTAAAGGAAGTATCCTAAACACATCAGCGCGTTAAAATAATTATGTTGAAAACTAAGAGATAAATAAATATACAAGGCCTCTAGTCTGCTGCCAAACGGCAGTGGAATCAAGCAGAAAAAATGACAGAGATAGACAGTTTAAACAGCTTTAGTCAGAGACAGAGGCGGACTGAAATAAAGAAAACAAGGATAGAAAACTACCACTGCTACATCGGCAACATCATCAACCACAGACATGCAGAAGTATGATCAGAGCAACTGACAGGCTTACCTTAACATTCAACCCACACATCTAGAAACAACAGAGAAGCACCGCTAACTTAGACCAAACAGGTCCAAACAAGAAGGGAGAAAGGCATCAATAAAATCAAAGGGACGCAATTACGGTACGAACGCAATTACAACATAAGGAGCACCGTTACTCAGCCGGTAGTACTCTCGACTGACGAGCAGAAGGTATGTGGTTCGAATTACTTGGGACTTGGCCGCTCACAATATACTGTCGCCGATCCAACAACGCTCTAACCATAGCGCTACAAAACACGCTCAACAAAAAGCTGTATAAACAGGGACTGGAGCCCGTACCACAAAGTCTCCAGCTGGGCAGGCCCTCTACCAGCGTGAACAGGTTTCCGGAAGTTCCCAGCACGACCGGCTCCAGGTAGGGCGGACTGCTCTCCTCGGGCGCACGCTGCAGCGCATGCGCAGACACGAACGGGGATTCTGGGTACTGGAGCACGTCGCCGTACATCATGCACTCTCCCGACCCCGGTACAGAGTTGGCGAAGCGGCAGCTCGGCTTGTCCTCCAGGAACTTCATGGAGTCAGGGTAGTCAGACAGGTCGTAGATCTCCGGCTTCGCGGAGTCGAGGAGCCCGTACAATTCCAGCTTCGCGGATAAAATGGTACACCTTTTTTCAAGTGGAGATGGCAGTTCGTGCACAGGGATGCTCCGATGAAAATGTATTTCTGGCGAGACCTTTTTTTTTATATTTTGTTTATTTTTCTTTGAAGAAGATTTAAAAAACGGCCAAGTTCATTTGGAATCTCTCTGTGACGAAAATGGCACACGTGATATTAACCACCCTAATCACTATCGAGACCTTTAGCCTTTTTAAATTTCTATCTGGCTTAAAATTAACTTAGACGCATGGAAACTAAGTAGAATGACACGAGCTTTAGAGATTAAATACAAAACTCCAGTTTGTATAAACTGCTTTAAGACTCAATATCAGATCACAACGAGTAACTTAGAGCACTTGGGTTCCACAAAGTTAAGAAGAATGCTCACAAACAATTGATCAAAACGGTTCTGTCAAGCTGAGATTTGTCACACACTGTTCAAGCATCGACACGTATAGAGAGCAAACAGTCCGGAGAAAGACCAGGACGCTGGCCCACTGTCGTCTCAGGTGTCCGATCAAAGTGGACACAGTGAATGTACTGGTAGGTAAAACTGACCAGCCTCTTGTAGGGAGCGGTCAGTCTCTCGGACAGGTGAAGAGACAAGCCCGGTGTGAGATTGACCGTTGAGTGACAGGCGAGGGTCGTCTGAAGTATGCATTGGAGGGGCGCTTGATAGACGGAGGGGTGGGGGGATCATACAGGTGTGACGGTAAACAATAATGAAGTGCGGTATGATGACTGCGGGTGGAGTTACGACAAGACAGGACAGTGGGACGGGGCGCTGAGTACATCGCCGTATTACAGGATACAGGGCAGGGGACACACAGTCAGAGTGGGGGGGGGGGGGGGGGGGGGGGGGGGGTACTTGTGGTTGATTGTTTTGCTGTTATTTTTCCTCAACAATCCCATTCGAAGACGTGCATTATTGGGTGTGGGTTTTTTCCTGATTTCGGTGAAAAGCATCACAAATGTAACTGTTACTGAACAGTATATAGCGCAGACCTTGGGTTTTTTAGCAAACATGCGACGAGGCATAGCATCAGAAGCTGACCTGTTTGACTTTGAGCGATGCAGGTTTGAGTTCGATGCCTAGCTAACCCACATACTCGGTTCTGTTTTGTAGATTTACAAGCGCCCGTCCCACACAAAAAAAAAACAACAACAACAAAACACAAAAATCCAGATACAGTTCTTTGCGATTATTGTCGGGCATAAAACTTAACCATGCGCCCTTAATAAGTCTCACACTCCTGTGCTCGTTGGGTCCCAAAAAGTAAATCTACCAAGTTTAAAGTGCTGTAACATAGAAACAAAGCTAAAACACCTAGATCCGTCTCTTTCAGCTGGTCAAATTTTACTGCCACAGACCCAACGCCGCACCAAACAAATAAAGATGTGTTTTGTTGTTCACGTGTTTTTCTGTTGTTTTTTTCCCTTATTTTTTAACTGATGCATGCCCACTAGTACGCCAAGTTTCGAACCCAGTGTCTGAGACGCTCAATACACATGTAACAGTCTAGCTGCTCCACAACGAAGAACTTGCCATCAAGCTAGTGACGTCGAGGGGAAAACACCAGTGAGCGGGTGAGGTGTAGATGGCACAAAAAAGAAAGATTGTGCAGAAATTAAGAAATGACATCTTTTTCTTAACTATTGTTGCTGTGGGTTTTTTGTTTCATACAAGGTTAGGTCTAACAGGCTGGAGAAAGTGACAGTAGAAAAAACAGGAAACGACTAGGTCAAGATCGTTGACAAGCTATGAGGTTGCAGGTTTCTCTTGCTTTTGGTTGCTTTTTTGTGTGTTTTGTTTGTTATTTTGTTGTTGTTTTGTTTGCTTTTTCTTTTCTTTTTTGGTTTGTTTGTTTGCTTGTTTTCATGGTGAGATTGCGCCGGGTTGTTGTTTTTTTTTTTGTGTTTTTATGGGGGTTTTTTTATTGGGTTGTTGTTTGGTGTTGTTTATGTTGTTGCTATTAGGTTGTTGTTGTTGTTGTTATGTTTTTCCTTTTTTTTTTTGTTCCTCTTAAGGTGGAGGATATGCTCCATCTCCACGTAACACCATTTTTCTGACATAGCAGCCTGGCTAGACAAAGAAGGCGTGAACAACCAGCAGTGAAAGTGGTCCACAAACAGCAGCTGTAGACTTTCGCTGTCAAGTTGCGCTGTGATTGGTCAGGCTTGACACCGCTTAGGCGCCGCTGGGCGTGAGTTAGAGTCCTGATTGGTCAGGACGAGAGGTATGTGGGAGGAGCTTAGACGAGGTGTTTGTGTTTTGGCGTGTAAACACAGGTTACTATCTAAGTCACGCTGACCAACCACTAACTACTAGTGGTCTGTAATATCTGATAGATGGTAACGTCTTGCCCAAGAGAAGAGACAATGTGTTACTCCAAAAAAGAAGGGAATGGGCCTACCTAAATGCGTAACAATCGAACTGTGTAATGCAAGGTGCTAAAACCCATTGACCGGCTTAGAATAATTCATGGTCATGTATTTACAAAACAATAGTAATCATGACTGCATGACTGTATCCTGTAGCTTGAAAAACATCATCATGAATATTACCAATGTATGTTCACGGGGGGTAAAAAGGCAAAGTGAGATTAAGAGAGAAAGAAAGGAAGCGAGAGAGGAGTTAGATGAAAGGTGGAAAACACAAAAAACGGGTAAGGGGGGGGGGGTCTTTTTTAAAAGGGTAATTATACCTTCTTTTTTTTTTTTTTTTACCAATTTCAAAACATTTTGAGATTTTAGCGTTGAAGCACATATCCAAGTAAATATTAGGTGTTGGCGTGCTTGTCTCCTGACAAAAATAATGATCAAATCGCTACTGTATGGATGACACTGACACAAACAAAAGGCTTCTTACCAAAAGACCAATAGTAAAACTACTACAAGTAGGACCAGTGCATGCAGAGTAACCTTACAAAGTGTTTAATAAAACCTACATACACCTTTTGTTCTGAACGAATAATCTGACTGCGAAACAACCGAGGCGTTATTGATTAAGAGAACGACTATCATAAAATTATCATAAACACTGCGAGAATGAGTGGGCTATTGATTGGATAAAAACTACTATAGTTGCGTGTGCATGACAGTATTATAAGTATTATCATATCATTATTACTGTTGTTATTGTTGTTGTTGTTGTTGTTGTTGTTGTTGTTGTTGTTGTTGTTGTTGTTGATTATTATTACTATTATCATAATTATTATTATTACTATTATTATTATTATTATTATTATTATTATTATTATTATTATTATTATTATTATTATTATTATT
>RQTK01000124.1:142729-162675 GCA_003991915.1 Elysia chlorotica | reverse complement strand
AAATGATATGTAGCAAAGGGTAAGGGGAAAAGTTTTACAAAAATGTACGAAGCATAAAATTATAAATTCGCGAAAGCATAATCGTTCAATTTTACAAACACTGTTCATTTTTCTCATATAAGCATATTGAGACGAATATTGGGAACAAAACTCTTAACCATCCGAAATTTAAATACATCAATCAGACAGGAATCCAAAAATGAGAATTTTCAGACGTATGCAATGATTTTCGTTTTTGGTTTTGGTGTTTGTGCGTGGTTTGTGTGTGTGTGTGTGTGTGTGTGTGTGTTTGTTTTTTGTTGTTGTTCTTTTTGTTGTTGTTATTTATGATTTTGTTTTGTTTTAGTTTTTGTATTGTTGTTTTTTTGTGTGTTTTGTTTGTTTTTTTTTTTTACGTGCACGCACATTGCACCGTTTTGTTATGTTTTTTATTGTAAAAATCAGAGCATACAATCAAGATTTAAAAAAGCAACCAGTAGTAAGAAGAAGAAGAAGAAGAAGAAGAAGAAGAAGAAGAAGAAGAAGAAGAAGAAGAAGAAGAAGAAGAAGAAGAAGAAGAAGAAGAAGAAGAAGAAGAAGAAGAAGAAGAAGAAGAAGAAGAAGAAGAAAACAAAACACGAACAGAAAGATGCAGGGGGAGAAAATAATAGTGGGGCTACACTGAAATAGTGATGGTGATAAGAAGGTAAGGGTTGGGATAATTCGGTAAAGAATGAGTTAGGAGACTTAATTTTGGGGATACACAAACGGAAGACTCTCAACGAAATGACTCCAATAATAGTCTCATAAAACCCTTGGCTTAGTGCGGTCGGCGAGAGATGGTCATAAATTAAGAATAGTTATATACTACAAACACGTAGATAGTAAAATATTAATATTAATAAGCTTTTAAGTTTGCGTCAATAATAATCTGGTGTTACTGTTTTAGTCTTCAAACGATTTCCCATAATAATAACGACCATCCATTAAAGAGAAACAGATACTGTCCTTATGGTGTGATTGTCCTCCCATTGATTGCTTGGTTGATGACCCACTAGTAATTCATTGCTAGATCTGTGACGTGGATGACTGGATGGTGGTACATCACTATGAACGCTGAGTTGAGCTTATCGTCAAATATATGCATTTCCAAACGTCATTGCTGTTTTGTTGTTTTTTTTCCTTTTTTTGTCATTAAAAATGTTAAATATGTGGAAAAAAAAAAGAAATAATAAACTAGAAAAAGAAACCACTTGCTGGTTCTTTAGCGCCAGGAACAGGCATGAGAGCAAACTGAGTGGTACCTTGGTGTGAGAACGGGAGGTTGTATCCCAGTTTCACGTGCCCTGGGTTCTCTAGGAGGATCTTTCACGGTGACAGAACCCCAGAGCAGGACACCATGAAAACTTAGACAATACCATCTGGTGTGTGGTGTGTGTGTGTGTGTGTGTGTTTGTGTAGGTATTATGAGAAACTAGTTTGTTCACGTTCTGTAATAAAAACTTGGATAGGTCTTACTCAGCAAAGTACGATTTCTCAGTCAAGGCAAGCCGTGTGTAAAGCCCTCTAAAAGGAGCTTTCATTTTTGTGAAAGCCGATGGCAAAGTGGTTAAGCACACTGGTCTTCGCCTTGGCAAGGCGATGGGTGCCGAGTAGAAGGTGCGGGTTCGATCCCCGTCCATGTCATCAGTCTAAAAATGTGTCTTTGTCTACTTGTCTTATCTGTTGGTCTAAGCTAGACCTAGGTTTGTGGCTGTCCCTTTCTAACCTACTACTACTACTACTACTACTACTACTACTACTACTACTACTACTACTACTACTACTACTACTACTACTACTACTACTACTACTACTACTACTACTACTACTACTACTACTACTACTACTACTACTACTACTACTACTACTACTACTACTACTACTACTACTACTACTACTACTACTACTACTACTACTAATAATAATAATATGAGAAATAAACTTCAAATAAATATAATAATAATAATAATATAAGATAATTCTAAGAGGCACGTGCTTATTTCTGCCCACACCTCCCTATCTCGAAACGAAACTCATCCTCAGTCTCAACTGACAACTAGATTTCACCATAGGGAGTAATGGCGCTAAAATTAAAACAAAACAGCAAATAGTCTTTAAATAGTTGTACGTCCCCTGTGTTTCTCTAGGAATCTGTAAGGACGCTAAGCTTCGACTAAAAGCATTACGTCTCCCTTAACTCACGAGCTGCTAACCCCATAATATAAATGTAAGAAAATGCGCACTAGTACGCTTTTTTGGCCTAAGGTAGGTGATGCAATACATTATAGTCTCCCCTAACTCCGGTATTTAAATTCCGGCTGGTGACATCCCTGGCCTCTGTGAATATATAATGAGAGCGTCCACGCTGGCCAGAGGTAGGACAACTAGTGGACAACAGGGTAACATCTTCACTATCGGACACATCGCCAGCGATTTGACAGCTTACTACAAATCTATACCTAGAGAGTGTCGATACGCGGATGGCGATAGGCCGAGTCAACAGAGCATCATCTACATACAGAAATCTTGCCCACTTCTCTAATTACCCATACACGGCTTGACAGCGAGGCCCCGTGGGACGGCCTGCCAGGTCTGCGCTCAGCCTTGTGTAGCTGTTAAGTAACAACAGTTACTATTGGTGTGTTATGATTATGACAATATTGATGGCGTCAAAGATTGTTTGATTCGCATAATGTTTGAGAGAAACATGTACAGTAATCTGTGCTGCCTTAATGTTTATATCCATTTACTAGATTTCTCCAAGAACATTGCCGAATTTGTCCGCTATGCCAAGCATCTATGATTTGAACTATGAACCGCTTGCTCAAAACCCCCGTTGATCTTACAACTGAGCCATCTAGCCCCCTAAAATGTCGAGCAAGAGAGGCATGGAAAAGAATATCAAAAGATATGTAAACCAATAGAGAAAGAAAGACAGACAAGTACATGTATAGAAAGAAAGAGAAATAGAAGGCTACACTATGGAGAGTTGGAGAGTGCACGAGAGACGCTGAGATGGATTAAGAGATACATCTGGTTAGAGCGCCAGCCTCGGCCGCTGACCACTTGGGCGAGGGCAGATAATCGGGCAAGTTAATCCCCACGCCAAGCTCAGCAGTAGCTCTGGTCACTGCTTGCCTGCCCCAGAGCCACACACAGACCACTGAATTCACAGTTTCCCCAGGACGCGATCTCAAACTATTTTACACCCTTAAAGGGATTTACGTGATTTAAAACTGACCAGACAACACAATTTTTATTCATCACGGTTTGGTTGAAATTGACCTACACGTTTACATGGCGTATTCTGCACTAACCATGAACTAATGGACGCAGAAAACGTTATTTACAGAAATTTTGTAACAACATAACGATTAAGCAGCTGTTTTTTTATTGTTGGGTGTACTTTTGCAAATAAGGGTATATATTCATTTTAAAAAGGAAGGTGGCAACCGATTACGTAGATTTGCAGGATGAGTACGAGGCTTTTTAAAAAAAAAACAAGGAGGACCACCTAAATCAACAAACATCTTCAAAGAGAGATCATGAAACGACTGGGCACAGTCGGGCCAGTGTGCAGGTAGGCTGAACAAAAACTCATCTCAGAGTACCGTTCCTTTCCAATGATTATAATGATTTAACTAACATGGGTTACTGTTATGCTTCTTATGCAAATGAGTTCTCTTCGGTCGATTCGTTGACTTCTCAGGGAGGCCTCGGTTAAGTACGAAACAGTTACAGACACATGGGTGCATTTAGAAGGAAACATTAAAAAAATATTTTAATCTAAATTACTACTGGTCTCTTGTCATTATTTATACATGTATTATGATACAGATGAATAAAAGAAAGTTCTGCGGTATACCACTTGTTTATGTGTAAAATGGTACAAGGTGTCTTTACTGTCCACACACACACACACACACACACATTGCGTTAATTTCATTACGGCTGAAATCCAAACCCCTGCTCCCAGAGCATACACTAGTATCATCTAACGCTGCACTAAAAGAAGTTTTGTAAAAGGAAAAAAACGACTGTGGTGAGAAGCCGTCTCCATGACAACTTGTACAATCAAAAGTAGTTCACGCACACGGATCCAAACGTGACGCAAGGCAGTTTTGTCTGATGAAAGAACCGTATTAGAAGATAACGATGGTTTTTAAAACCCACTAACCTACTTTCCTGGCATCTTCCCTCAGATTAAAGCAAGAACAAAACATCCGATGAGTTAATTGTTAGTCAATGTATGATTGTTTAAAAGAATTGAATTTGTTTGAGTGTAATTGTGTGCCTGTGTCTGATTTCATCACTGTTGTGTTGCGATCTCTGATGAATGTAATGCCCTCGGGAGTTCCCCTAGAGAATCCTATGCATAGACGACGACTTTCTGTCACTAGCCAGGGATCAAACCTTGGAGCCTCTGCTTGCCGGCCCAACGATCTAACTATTGAGTCAACTAGTGTCCCATTCACAACACTCACTTAGTTATGGATCATAATAGTTATACAATATGTAACATGCACTTCAACCACAGGCATTCAATTACACGGTCGTGGGGCAAGCTTAAGTACATGTGTATAAATCAAAAGTATAGAGAAGAAAAAAGAAGGTAGGCCCTACCTATAACATAAAAGAAAATAAAGAAAACCTAAAGTCCGGATTATCTGTTACCTGACACGAACATGACCAATGTGGCCACTACCAAACAAGATTATTTGAGTAGTTTCTTCAAGCAATGTAAAATGCCTAATCGGTTTTGCGTCCTCTAAGTCTCCTAGAGATATGAAGATCGAACCTCGAATCTCCTGCTTAAAAGCCCAGCGTGCTACTGAGATACTCGGTGCACACGATAATGCTTTAGATTTTTGTAAGACACATTTAAAGTTAAAAGTTTTCGGAGCAGGCAAGTACCTGCCCTATAGTTTAACATACAGTAAGTATATTCTACACCAGGGAACAATGCGGTGATAGTAAGGGTGAGAATCATAATAGGCACCGCGAGGAGTTTGGTCGTCTACCGAAACGCCTGTTATCTCGATGGACCTTTGCGATTGTAGTTGGTGCTCAGCTACAACCACTGATCCAATCACGATGGCGCATTTTATAATTTCTTCACAGAGCCCAGTTAAGGATAATCAACAGCAACGACTGTTTGGTTAGTTTGGTGGTGCTGTCCTATACTACAGCTTTGATCGTGTTGTCTCACAGTGTAACTTTGATGATGTTGTTGTCTCAAACCATTGATTATATTAACCCGCAGCATGGCTAATCGCATTTAGCGCTGCAACCCGTTGGGATATTCCCGCAGCTGGAAACAATAGCTTCCAAACAAGTGGATAAACCACTCACAAACATCCACACCTGACTCTGATAAACTGACAAACTTTCGCCGGCAGAACAACCTCTACAAACTACGTTGTATTCAGTCTAAGAATCGAGTGCGGCCAGCAGCTTCAATCAGCGGTCGGTAAAACTCGACGTGGTGTAGCAGTAATCTTTCCCGACCCTGATGATAATACATGGACACTGTACATGTAAGGACCTGCTAACCTGGAGCCAAACATAGAGTATTTGAAGGAACCTTCCTACCTTTTGAAACAATACAATCATATACCTCCGCTTTGAACACTGCTTAAGTTGGTAGTACAAATACATTGTAGTTGGACCTTCCTTAGAGTCAGGAATCCGCCACTCCTGTTATAAGACTGATAACAGGAGACGGTTGTGTGTGATCGCATTCAACATAACTAGGTTCTCACAGACGTTACGATTGAGGCGAGAAACAGCCTGTTTTGAAAACCTGAAAGATATATCGCTATAAAGGACAGGACAATTGCGTTAAAGTTCGGCTTGACAACGAAGACTGAACAACGCAATGGTGATTACGTTGCCGAATGATGATGATGATGATGATGATGATGATGATGATGATGATGATGATGATGATGATGATGATGATGGTAGCAGAAGTTATCGTAGCCACAGTGGTGACAATGGTGGTGGCGGAAAATGCAGTTTCTGCATGCAATGCAAATTATCATGTGTCACAGATATCTTTACAAGAGGACTTACCATCTAGGCCAGGTTTGGGTTCTTGGGACCAAAAAAAAGTAATCAAATCGCAGTAATCTTTTAAAAGATGTCGAATGTCAAAGATAACGAAACATGTCAGTTTTGTATTGACTTGGAATACTCATCTGATCATACGCCTCGCCTAAATTAGGCCTACGTGTAGTAGTATTATGGGGCTTTATGAGATTGAACAGTTTTTAATAAACCTGGGCCGTCCAGATTTCGATGATTCGCAGAGGAAGTGCTTTAATTGCAACACAAGTAGTTTAGAGAAGTCCCTAATCTTGAAGAGATGCGAGATCGTGAGATACCACCTTTAGTGGTGGACTGGGTATAACCATTAAATCCTGATATTATATTTTATGGTGGACTAGGTGTTGATATAAGACACTGACATAGTTGCCACCTAGAGGTGCTCGTACTTATGGCCAAAAAGTTAAAGAAAATACGTACGAATATGCTGATCTTAAATAGATTAAGAGTGACAGTTACAAAGCTAGATCTTAGCTTGAGACAAACAGATAAGACAAATAGACAAAGAAAATGTCATACTGATGACATGAACGGGGATCGAACCCGCACCTTCGACTGGGTTCCAATTCGCCTTGCCAAGCATAGGTCGGTGTGGTATACCACAGTTAATGTAGTATGAATTGGGTCTAACTACCACCCACAGTGAACTGTGCCTGACTGACTAACCTGCTTCGTCGGAGAGCGCCCCGCGCGGCATGTAGAAGTCGTACTTGGGGTCCGGGTACAGCTGCTGGGGCATGATGGGACAGTGCAGGTCCATGCTCACTGGCTGACCATCTCTATACGGAGCTGGGGCTCTTCGGTGGTCAGATGCCCAGTTTGGTGTGCGGACAACAGCCCGGGGTGATGTAAGTTTTTTCCCCTAGGGTTTTGCTAGGTGAAGTCAAAGCTTATCACCTGGTGCTCTAAATATCCAAGTTTATTCAAGTGCGTGGCTAGTTGCACTGGCTCTAGTCAAGGGATGGTCGCTGCTGTTCTGGTGTATTTATATTTGAAATTAAGTCCTTTTCCTTTTAGTATTGTGGTGCAATTTGCCTACACAATTTGGTGAAAGATGTTCAACAGGGGCGTTTTACACGATCTAGTGGCCTGTCACTTTGGAATAGTGCGAAAGATCAGGTATCGTTTGAAAACTTATAAAGTCAATAATTTGGGTCTCTGTGAATTTAAGGACGTAACAGAATTCTTAAATGTTTACTTAGAATAAGAAATATATTTCTCAAATGATGTTATTCGCTTTCAATGAAGCTTAACAACGATACAGCGCTACAGCATTGTATTTTAGTTACACATTGTTAATCTGCCACAAATAACTATAACCTAAATTAAAAATCTACTGATAGAAGTGGTTGCAAAAATATGTAAAAGACTATAACGAAGAAAAAAGAAAAAAAGAACACAGCATAGCACACTAGTCGTGGAGCAGCACACCGAGGTGACACCGTCACACGCGTGTGTCAACCCGTCAACGGAAGCCAGGACGGCGCGTTGCTACAATCAGCTGGTGCGCCAGCGCGCTCAGTGGGAATTTCAGAATTATGTGTGTGATGTGCGCAGCACGCCTAATCTCTGGAGATACTTATGGCGATATCTGAAGCACTTTTCTCTCTATACGTAATGGTTATCTCACTACCACGCTAGAAAGACTTGTATTGAAGACAGATTGTTGGCCGATTCCCTTGGTCTTTGATTGATTATTTGAAATTAATAGTAATGCATGGATGGTCTAGAACAGTTATGAAGTCTTTTATTTCTTCACAACCATTAATTATTTAAAGAACTAATTTTTTTCTGGGCTTTCTGTTTGCTAAGACGCAATTAAATTTAACGCCCTAATTTCCTTTAATACAATACTTTATTTCAGTGATCTTTTAGACAACCATCTTCATAACAATGTCCAGTGAAGATCTTTAAGTGGATTTAGTGTCGCCTGCAACATAGAGAAGGAAACACACCTAAAGAGATCAAACCTACACCCTAGCTTCTTTTTTTTACCACATGTAATACCACCATTTAAAATCCTCTAAGTTAAGATTTGTTTAGTCATCAAAGTATTACAACTTTCTGTTTTTTAGAGAAACCGCTCAGCATATGGGAAACACGGTGTCGTTTTAGAGTAATTTGTCAAGGTGGTGTAGGAAAAAGTAAGCTCAGCTTCAGGTCTACTCAAGTAACACGCCGGATGTACCATCTAAACTTTGTTCTATGAACTTCTGTTTCAATAGCGGTTTCTTTAAGCAGTATATATACAGCAAAATTGTTAACCTATCTCTAAACCAGCTACACGATTTGTAACTCGGGTGTAAAGACTGTCGGACAAATGTGAAATCATTGCGCTATGGTTGGCCTCACAAAACCACAACTTGTATTGCTAGATTATCAATCTGCTAAATAATAAGCATAGTAAAGAATGGATGAAAACCAAAAATATCACATTTGTGACCAGGAAAGTTTGATTTCCTTACCAACACAGGAAGCGAAGAACACAAAACTATAGAGTCATGCGGAAAACACACCTATAAATATCATAGATTACAACAGCTTTTTATGAGAATTTTACACTTTAATTATATAACAATGTGCTTTACACGATTTTAAACTGATCACGAGATATTAGGGTCTATTTCTAATATTATTATTTCTATCCTACTATAACCTCTCGCGTTTAACGTTAGAGACGGCGCTGTATAGACTGGAGCCACAGTACTTGGGTTGCCTAAAAGCCGCTACGGCGCTATCAGACCTCTGGGTATCTCTGGACGTGCAAACTGTCAGCTCCGCTATCAGCCAAGCATCTCAATCTAGATCGAATTAGCAGATTAGTCAGTGCTTACTGCAGATCTAATCAGCACTCTCCACATGTGAACAACCGAAATGGCTGACGACTGGACCTTTTATACGCCGGGCCCTGGTCCCGTTAATAAGATAACAACATTCTCGTTTTCAGAACTAAAAGATTTCAACGATGAACATTCCGTTTAAAAGCAAAGCTGTAACAGTATTGAAAGTGAACTTTTCAGTTTCAATCTACATTTTGTATTTTATTATTAATTTTCTCCCATTATCTCCATGTGGATATAAAAACTTACACCAATAATAAATTTTCAAGTTATATAAAAAGATAGAAAACTCTACATGCTTCAGAAAATATCCAACCCAAAACAATCGCATAAGTTGGTGCGAATATCGAAAAGATCGATGTATCACCTCAAGATTTCAATCTCTGTGACATTTGGCAGCCAGGTACCAGAGCAAGATTCGAAGGGCGATAGGGTCTCACAATAGCACTGTATATCTTTTTATGGATGGACATATTGCGTGACATGTACATTAGAGTAATGATATGAAATTAGGCACCGTGTCGTCGTTGCAAAATATTCTCTACAGTCCGACTAGCAGTTCGTCCGGAAGTCTGGGATACACTTTGCGTCATCATGAGTCCCATAAGATTCTAGAATGGTCAGTCATAATCCAAGTCGACCTCCATATGTCCCACCGAAGGATAGAACCTCGGCCTCAGAGTTCGTCAGATCAACGCTATGCCAACCGAGCAATTTGGCGCTTCCATTGTGCGGTGTCCGTGGAAAACCGATATTCTGAGAACTCGCAATGTATGTTTGGTATCCAAAAATTTACCGAGTAGTTGCAATGTATGTCTGCTACCCAGAGATATACAATGCAGTCGGAATGTATGCCGGGTATCCATAGATCCACCAAGTACAATAGTATTGCAATTATATGTGGTAGTCAGAGATATACCGAGTATTACAATGTATGTCTAGTATCCAGAGGTATAATTATCGAGTATAGCAAAGTATGCCTAGTATCCAGAAGTATAATTATCGAGTATAGCAATGTATGCCTAGTATCCAGTGATATATCGAGTGTAGCAATGTATGCCTACAATCCATGGATACACCCAGCAATGTGTGTCTGATATCCAGATGGACAGATTATGTGGACTCCATTAAAAGGAGGCCCATCGAAGCGTTAGAATTGTTGTTCCCGATAACCTGAACGTGAGGCTTGCTCTCGATTTTCAATATAAACGGCGATGGTGAAAGAGGTTGGATGATTAGCGTTTTCCAATGAATGATAATCGACTCTTTCCGATATGACCAACCCAGGGTGATTTTTTTTCTAGATGCCCATGTCAGTACTAACAGATTAACTGTCCCAAAACTATGCAAAAAAAAAAAACACACAAAAAAACAAGCGAAAGAAAATCACTCAAATCATTATGCAGCAATATGGAGAAGAAGAAAAAGGGGGAGGGGTGAAATGAAGAGGAAGGTGGGAAATGAGGGTAGATAGCAAGGAGAAAGAACCAGATAAAAGAACAACGAAAGAGAAATTTCTTTTTTTTTTTTTTTTTGCTTTCTCTATTATATGTCTTACATATTAAAATACGTACGACAATTCAACTTCTTTGGTGCTATACAGCATGTACAACGCTTCTCATTATTAGGTATAAATATTATTATGTTAATACTGATTTTGTTTTATGGCGAACCAACTGTCCCTGCTGTAGTAAAGGCTGGCATGTCTTGTTGCAGCGTTAATCGAAGTGAAGTTATCTCGCCATCTTGGGTTGTCTCGAAACCAAAAAAAAAAAGGCAAGACTCATAGATTATCAAGAATAGACGAAAGACATTTAAAAGATCGAAGAAGAATATTATTGGTTCTTGAAAAGCCTTGCTAAACTCTAAGTTTTCCTTGAAGTTTATTTGTGACGCAACTTATTTCGCTATTTTCAATACAAATCTGGGTGGGGAGAGAACTGCAACTTCACTTTCCAAAATGAAACCGTCTCACCCATTAATACACTCCCTCCTAACCCAGGCACTGAAATTGTATCAGAATCGTAATCAAAAGGGACAGTAAGTACAATGTCGTGGTAGAGTAAGACGCATCGTAACAATGTGAAAATAAGAAGACTTACGACGAGCACATACGGCGTTGTACATACGGCTCAATGTATGAAAGAGATACGTTTGAGACATTATGTGTTTTATTTCTCACGAACAATTTAAAGATGGATAGATAAATGGTTGTATGGGTGGATGGATATATGGGTAGATAGATAGATAGATAGATAGATAGATAGATAGATAGATAGATAGATAGATAGATAGATAGATAGATAGATAGATAGACAGGAAAAGAAAGAAAAAAAAAGAATAGGGAAGAGTGATAAGGACAGATGCAGAGAGAGGGAGACAAAGAAACCCCCGATAATACAGACAGACAGACAGACAGACAGACAGACAAAGACAAAATAGAGAGAGACAAATAAAAATATAAAGATAGATAGATAGATAGATAGATAGATAGATAGATAGATAGATAGATAGATAGATAGATAGATAGATAGATAGATAGATAGATAGATAGATAGATAGATAGATAGATAGATAGATAGATAGATAGATAGATAGATAGATAGATAGATAGATAGATAATGACACCCGTCCTGTCCAGGTGCGAATGTCCTAACCAGGTCCATTTTTTAGCCCGGGTTGAGGACGTATTGAGGAAAGTGCACTAATTGGCTGAGTTAATCGATTACGGACTCTCCGACCGTTAGTATTGAGTTGAATATGGGCCATGTACAGCCATCATGCACGATATGGCAGCAAAAACAAGGACAACAAGGACAACAACAGCAGTAGCAGCAGCGGCGACAGCAGCAACAACAACAACACGTACTGTAGCCCGGGAATCGAGGATCTCGTGAGCGAGTAGATACAGGGACAAGGCCACACAGAAGTGTCAGCGTTGATAACCAGACATGCTTTATGTTCCACGTCTCCTAAGCTGATCGGCGGGCTAGAGCGCGATAACCAGGCATTTGCATCCACCACTCTTTATTTATCTGCTCTCTCCGAAGTCACGATTTTCACCGATCAAACGAATTTCAAACCCATTTTCTCCGTGTTAATGGTTTTGTTTTGATCAAACACAATCATCATACCCCTTTGCTCAAGGTTACTAAACAAAGATTTCGAACGAAACAAATAAGAGGGGGAAAACGGTAGGTTTGGCTATTTTTGTAGTAAACTCAAACTCACTCGGTGATATCGTTCTTTGAAGCTGATCTTGCATAAAATAAATTCCAAACCGTGCTTCTTTTTTCTTTTTTTTTTCTCCAAAACTTAGATTGTTAAACGCGTTCCAGAGAAGCTTTACACACATTAAAGTAAATGTAAAGAGATACACGTGTTGATAGGATTTGGTCTCATGTGCAATATTAGACCTGCTATTATTCAAATCATAAAATTCATTTTTGTTTCGATGTCAAAAATTGCTTCGGGTACGTTTAAGTTTTTATATAACAGCCACACTCGCACGCCAAGAAACGCAAAAACTAAAGCAACATGTACAAACTGCACTCGTACCTCAAAAAGAGAAAAAAAACTCAATCCAAGTACACACACACACACGCACAAATTAATCGAACTCGGGACCTTTTGCATCGGAAGCCGATGTTTTACCCCTGGACCATGAATGTCTCTTTTCTTTGTTTCTTGATGGGTGTACAGCGGTCTTTTGGAATAACAATATTTTCTAAGAGTGGCCTGGTGATCTGATGCCGACGCATAGATTCTTCAAGTCGACGGTTCCTATACAACACAGTGCAACCACTTTTTGACCATTTTCCGATTAGACTATTTCTAACCATTGCTGAATAGCTATTTTACGGTTTTCAATTTTTCAATTTCAATTTCAATTTTCCGATTTCAATTTCAATGTTTATTCAGTCAATATATTTGGCTTAAGTCTTTTTTGCTACTTTTTAGATAATTGACTGAAACTATTTTATTTCCTTATTTCTGCTTCAAATTGGACGCGGGTTTCTCATTAGATAAACCAAAAACTATTTGCATATTTTTAATATGAAAGTTAGAAAGATCTCGTTTTCACCTTTAAAATGATTATCACTCGCATTTTGGCATAATTGTAGCACAGAAACAATATCATGTTTACTTACTTTGCCATTATGACTTGGAGTTGAAAAGATCACAGAATGATTTTTTATTGTTGTTTTTTTTAAAATTATAGCTCAGGCTATGACCTTTACCTGATTTACTTGTGCAACCACTTTTTGACCATTTTCCGATTAGACTATTTCTAACCATTGCTGAATAGCTATTTCGAACCTTTACTGAGTAGCTATTTCTAACCTTTGCTGAGTAGCTATTTCTAACCATTGCTGAGTAGCTATTTCTAACCATTGCTGAGTAGCTATTTCTAACCATTGCTGAGTAGCTATTTCTAACCATTGCTGAGTAGCTATTTCTAACCGTTGCTGATACTGAGTAGCTATTTCTAACCATTGCTGAGTAGCTATTTCTAACCATTGCTGAGTAGCTATTTCTAACCATTGCTGAGTAGCTATTTCTAACCATTGCTGAGTAGCTATTTCTAACCATTGCTGAGTAGCTATTTCTAACCATTGCTGAGTAGCTATTTCTAACCATTGCTGAGTAGCTATTTCTAACCATTGCTGAGTAGCTATTTCTAACCATTGCTGAGTAGCTATTTCTAACCATTGCTCAATAGCTATTTCTAACCATTGCTGAGTAGCTATTTCTAACCACTGCTGAGCACCAACAAATAACTTTCTGTGTCTGAGATCTCCTGGGTTCCCCTACAGCACCACCTAACATTGAGCGCTTTCAGGTCATATTGGGATGCGGCAGCTCCAGCCACTAACAATGTTTGGTCAGACATAGGGCAACCAGGCTTATGACTTTGCAAGGTCATGTGACCCTGTGACCTTGTGGGACCACGCAGGAGGAAAATAGCAGCACTGACTGAACTCACGGCCAATCATGTCGGCTTCCAAACAGCGGCGAATTTCTTGATGTCTGGTTTGCTCTAGTACTTCCTTTCTTTGTTTCTCTCCACTTAAATAATAATTGAAGTATTATTCCTTTTCGACGCGACAAAATCTCTTGTTTGCAATAATAAATTAAATGCAACTCATCACGTTACTGATATAAATCTATTATAAGACTGGACGGTCACAATGTGGAAGCGGTGCCTGTGTCCTCACTGGGAAAAGATAGGCTTATCGCGTCTATGCGTATCTATGGGTACTTTCACACTCTGTTTTTTTAACAGGCTCTCCGAATACCGTCATTTTATCTCCTTACCACATCAAACGAAGCTACCACACAACTGCTGCTATTATCACTCACTCCACTTTATCTCAATAACATGGGGAATAGAAAAACAAAACAAAAAACAAAACAAAAAAAAGCCTAAATCGTCGTTATCAGGTGAGCCCCGTGTGTAATAGTAAGACTGTCTCGGCATTAAAACTATAATAATTATAGGCCTAGATTTACATTTAGATTAGTCATTTATGAGATAGATAGAAAGGGGTGGGGGAGGAGGAGGCCTCGCAAAAAAATCGGTAAAGAAGGAGAGGAAAAAAGAAAGAAAAAAAAGGGGGGGGGGGGGAGGTGTGCTACGCCCCTCGTTGTCACACATATTATCAATTCCAAGATAAAATTTGAGTTTGATCGGTTATGTCTGTCGGATAAAATGACATTGAGTCGGCTCCGAAAAGGGGCAGCGCGCTGGTTTTGCTGTTAGTTTTTTCGCAGACAGCAAACCCGGGTGCTGACAGCTGATGATATCTGAGAGAGAGAGAGAGAGAGAGAGAGAGAGAGAGAGAGAGAGAGAGAGAGGGAAAGGGAGAGAAAGAGACGTAGGGAGAGAGGAAAGGGGGGTAGGGGGGAGACGGAAGGGAGGGAGAGACAAAGTAAGAGAGAGCAAGAGAGAAAGAGCGAGATAGAGAAGGGAGGGAGGGTGGGAGAGAGGGATTCGAAGGGGGAGACAGGGAAAGACAGCGTGGGAGAGATCGAAAGAGAAAGAGAGAGGGGGGAGGGAGGGAGGAAGGGATAGGACATGCATAAGGAAAGAGAGAGAGAGAGCATGAAAGAACTAGAGAGAAAGAGAGAACAAGATAGCGAACGAGAGAGAGAGAGAGAGAGAGAGAGAGAGAGAGAGAGAGAGAGAGAATCCAGGAATAATGCAAGCTTTGCGATGGACACAGCGATTGTGGATGTCGTAATCATAACTCATTCGTCATGGACTCTTTAATCCAAATCAATACGCAGACAGAAAATTCTTAGTGTAAGTAGATCTATAACTAAAAGGCATGGTGAGAGAGCTTTCAGTGCAGGTGCACCGAACATTTGGAATAATCTATCACAATAATAGAGACACTGACTCAGAAATCATGTTGTTGAAAAAACTGTTACAACGCATTTGTTCGACCACTTATCTTAATTATGTATGACATGTCTTATTATCTATGTTAAATGTCACTATGGCGTATATTCTTTTTTGAAATTGGATTTTAATGTGCAAAACGCGCCATCAGCTGGATTTATTGGATACCGGTATGGTGTTCTATAAATAAACTGTATTATTATTATTATTATTATTATTATTATTATTATTATTATTATTATTATTATTATTATTATTATTATTATTATGTATATTTTGGCCATTCTTGTACTGGTTCAATAAGGCAATCGTATCGTTTGTAATGGCATGTGATATCACACAAAGAGTTATTCCACTATGCAAAGAGGCATGGGCCAAGTTCAACAGGCACTGGCGTCATGGTACCGTTTTGTAATGTTTTTCTCTTGTTTCCATGCGCTTTATCTCTTTCAAATACTAGAGTGAATTCCATGCGCTTTATCTCTTTCAAATACTAGAGTGAATTCCATGCGCTTTATCTCTTTTAAAGACTAGAGTGAATTCCATGCGCTTTATCTCTTTTAAAGACTACAGTGAGTGGCACCGTTACTGGAAATCATTACATACTCGATCTGCGATTTTATTGCTTTATGAGCTAAGCAAAGCCTCAAGTAGAGCTTCTCACTTCCAAATTAGTTACATACATGTACACAAATCTTGCAGAAATCTGTCCACATAGACACTGGCACAGGTTGCCTTTCCTATGGTCTTTGTCCAACGATGATCCCTACAAGACGTAAAGCCTCTAACCCCGAGGGATGTCGGGCCGTGCGCCGCTGGTGCTGCCTCTAGCGGCAGGATCACGTGCTGACCTTGTGACCGCCAGCAACTGGGGAGGGGGGGAGGGGCTCGCATGTGGTGGTACCGTAGTTAATGGAGTTATGTAAACCATGCCTTGATTTCATATAATTTGATCTACACGATTATATTCTATTTTTATATGACTAGTATCTTTTATCCATATCTATTGATATCGGGTGGCAAAAAAGAGAAAAGATGCGAGGGAAGTTGTGATTAGAGGCGTGAACGATAACAAGAAAAAAAAAAAACCGAAAAAGAGAATAGCATCAAGGCAGATAAAGAATATACCTTCATGTATGTCGCAGTGGCATGCCATATTATAATGATACATTAACTAGTCTACCGTAAATAATTGTATACCCAGGTATAGAATATGGACTTTGAGAGACAAAAATAAAGAATATAAATAACGCAGCGATATAAGATCAAGAAACATTGCATGTGAGCTTTATATTCCATCAAGACAAAGGAGAAACAGTACAGAAGTTGGAACATGATGAACGCTCACGAGCGATAAGTCCATCGGTTAGAGCCCTGGACCGACGGGCTTCGACTCTCATATTTAAGACACTGAAGGACAAAGACACACTTTTAAGTAAACGTAAACATATTTTAAAGACCTATTTGAAATGTCATTTTAAAAGCTACTCAAAGATAAAAGACGAAAACGCAATTTACAGCTCAGTTTTAAAAAATATGACCGAAACATGTAGATGTGGCTCAATCTGTATATTGTCAAAAATTAGGAGGGCTAGATACCTGGGTGGGCGAATCCATGCAAAAAGCTAAAGCTTAGGATGCAAATAATGTACAGACATTTTGTTTGTAATTTTTTTTTTTAATAGGAAAAGGGGGGAGGGGGTGCAGGGCAGCGCAGTCTCGCCTCTCAACTTAAGAGGCGAAAAATACACTAGAGAGAAGGCTACTTCCGTTGGTTACAAAAATCTAGCCTCTCACTATGCAATCGTTCCTAAATGGCAAGAGGCAAGTGTGGATTTAGCGGGCGCTCTATGTTGCATGATCTGTGCGCTGTCCGATCCGAAATCACGCAGTCAGCGACATAACTGTAGTAATGTCAAGTATTAGAGAGGAGAAAACAACGTCTAAAAAAGCAGAACCAAAAGTTAAAGCTGAAGATAAGCTCTGCCTGTTGAAGCAAGAGCTGGGATGCAAGCCCGGCGCCGCTGGGGTGATGACAACTCCGATAACAGGGGCTTTATCTACTCGGCCACTTGAAGAGCTCGATCGATGTGCTTGATAACAATCAAACGTCTCCACGGTAATTTTTTTTTTTATAAATTATATCACAACAAAGAACATTTTTACAAAATATTTTTAAAACCTTGATAATATTTTAATTGTACTAGTTCCTACTTGCAGTTGTGATGGGACAAATTTCCGAGTGTTGTCTAGAAATTTCTCCCAAGCGTTTTCAAGCCGATTTCTACACAGGGACTGGAGCACCAGCTCAAATCCGGACCACGGAATTATTAAATGTAATACTTACTAGTCCCCGGTACATGGGAGCTACATATTGTGCTCCGTCGGCAAAAACAAACCAGTGCTGAGATATGTATGAAAAGAATCAAAACCGTTTTTCATGTTCAGTTTTTCTTATTCTTTGTTTTTGTTGATATAGACAATGGTCGACATTATCATGCGATCTTTAGTCTGTATGAATTTAAAGCCGAAATCTCTCTGTGAGATACATGGAGGTGGCGGGGCCGAACTTCGTCTATAACCCTCGTATTCGAGTCATATAAAGTTCGAACACGAGGATTCTTGAAGATATCAGAGTAGACGCTCTAACACCACAGCCAATGGGCATCCGACGTTATTTCCGAAATAAATTATCTATGACTAATATTACATACACGGGTGCTGAACTTATCGGAATGCGCTTTGTTTCATGTTTTTTTTTTAATGGCGGTATCTAAAGATAGGCCCATCACTTGAGGCGCATTCAAGAGCCTATTGTGTAACTGTTATCTTTTTCTGTCAGCTCACTGAATTGTATGGATGGCATATGTGAGACCGCCCGTGAGAAAGGAACAAAATAGGAGAGGAAAGGAGACGGTATGGGGAGAGGCTGATGACCTTGCAATTTCTGTATCTCCCACAATGTTTCCACCAAACGGCGCAGGGTGGACTTGCAATTTATCAAGCGTGTATTTTCCACGTTGATTTCCACAAAGATAGAGAGCAAGGCTTGCCTGAAGGTCAGACTGGCTCCCAGCTCGCTGTCCAGCCAACTAACTGTCCTTGTGTAACTCAAGGTGGTGGCACCGGGAAACTCACCAAACCATCCCTCTTTCACAAACAAGGCTTTATTTTTGGATGCCTTATACATGTATTTTCCCAACATAACTGAGGCTTGACTTGTTGATGCAGTGTCCGCAGAAAGAAGACGGGTAACGGGTATGACATGCTATGCTGACTTTAGCCAGAGCACCAACTCCAGTGTCACAGACCTTGGTTTTCGGCCGGCCAGGAAGACGCTTACCACTCTTTACAGCGCAGGGCATCTCACTCGGAAGTGCTCTAAACTGGCTTCAAAGTTGAAATTTAACATAATGCCTCCCCTATGCAGGATTATTAGGAATACCAATGATATAAAATACTTTGGGGATACCCTCTAGATCAGAGGTTATAATTGCACAACCATAACACTCCTTGCAAACAAAGAAACAAACAAACAAACACAAACAAACAAACAAACAAACAAAAACATTGCCAAGATAATTTGCTTTCACCGTGAGGGCATGCTATCTAACAGACCCTGCCCAGCATAACGTCTAGTGTTACTCACCACCCTTGCTTTATGCTTTAGCATCTGGCTCTTTAACTTCCATGGTCACGGCAAGCCACGAATGTGTCGCAGGAGTAACGTATGAACATCTTCATGTGCCGCCAGATATTGCATAGACACAGAGCATGGATACTGGGACTCCTATCTTAGACGGTCATTTTATAATAACACAACGAACAACCCAAAGTGGCTCAAGGCGGCCCGATCTCATGGATCGAATCCGGGACTTCTTGATCAGAAACAGGACTGCTACACCCCCCCCCCCCCTTTCCATACGGCATCCTTCTATGGAGGCAATGACACTTTTGCATCTTTCTCGTACACGGCCCATCATGACTTCTTCGGTATAGGGTTTGGCTTGCCCAAAAGTGTTTCCAGGTATTATAAATTTTACCTTTTACTGAATATTAACTTTACGTACAAAGCCACCGCAATGAAAAAGGCTCATCGAAAAAAAGAGGGAAAGAATCAAATATTACTAATCTAGATTTGTCGTTTAGGTTTTTATATTTGTTTGTTTCATTTTAGTACCTGGCATAGATTAATCAAATGACATAGGAGTTATCAACAATTACATATTATAAGAGTTATCATCGACCTACTTTTCTCTCACTCTCCATTGTTGGGCTAGCGCAATGTCATGACGACTGGACGCTTGCGTAACTTATCTTTTCTCGTTCAATCCTCCTGACTTAGACCAGAATGACAAAAATGTTCACCGTCCTAACATTAGTTAAGTGCATTGCGCCTACTCACCTCATGGACTTATTTTTTTAATCTGTCATGGTTATTTATTTAAATTATGTAATTGTGGTTATTTAAATTATGTTATTGCTGTTGCTACCATTTCAAATCCTCTCTTCTTCTTCTTCTTCTTCTTCTTCTTCTTCTTCTTCTTCTTCTTCTTCTTCTTCTTCTTCTT
>RQTK01000124.1:104634-142580 GCA_003991915.1 Elysia chlorotica | reverse complement strand
TTCTTCTTCTCCTTCTTCTTCTTCTTCTTCTTCTTCTTCTTCTTCTTCTTCTTCTTCTTCTTCTTCTTCTTCTTCTTCTTCTTCTTCTTCTTTTTCTTCTTCTTCTTCCCACTCCTCCTCCTGCTCTTCATCTCCCTCCTTCTCCTCCCCTCTTCCTCCTCCTTCTCCTCTTCTTACTCTTCCTCCTCCTCTTCCCCTTCCTCCTCCCTCTCTCCTCATATTTGCATCTTTATCACTCTCTATCTCTTTAACTTCTTTCTCCTCTTTATCTTTCTATCACATTTGCTTCATTTCTTATTTATCACTCCTTTCCTATAGCTCGCCTATCCCTCTGCATATCGCCTTTCTATATTTCCCTCCTGTCCCGGGTGTCTGTGACAAATAGCTGGGATTAACTGCTGACAGCTCAGCTGTAGATAAGGGTACATCGAACACCTTCAAAAGCCGACCCTCACCGTCTCCCGCGCACGGCGCACCACCGCACTGCCTGAAGCTTTCCGCCGCACATCTCTCATGGGCTTAGGAGACATAAAAGAGCACAGACAAATCGGTAACAGTCACGCACAGAAAGAAAAATTAATCCGCGTGCACTCCGATGAGTGATCCAATCAGACGGCCCCTTTGCGGAGAGTACATAATGGCGCTATTAAAAGACAATAATACTCGCCCCAAACGATAGCATGGGGGTTTAAAATCTACCGGTAGGATTATCACTTTGTACAAAAAGGAATGTAAGCAAAAAATGCAAGCGTTAGATCAAATGAGAACTAGACTGATTAAAGGGGGTTTAAAATATTATTATGTCTTCAAAGCAAATTACTTTTATCTTCTATCTGATTACATAATTATGGATCAGTGGTTATGGGTTTGAATAATGTAACTATATAACGGTCCTCTAGGCAGCGAAGCTTTGATGGTTTATCGAAAAATTTTATTCTTATTGTTGTTGTTGTTGTTGTTGTTGTTGTTGGTGGTGGTGGTGTTGTTGTTGTTGTTGGTGTTGTTGTTGTTTCTGAGCCACAGTTATCATCATCATCATCGTCATCGTCATCGTCATCGTCATCATCGTCATCGTGTCGTCGTCGTCATCGTCATCATCATCATCATCATCATCATCATCATCATCACCATCGTCGTTAAAGTTGTTGCTTTGTTATTGTTATTATTATTCACAATATCATTATTATAAATACTAATATTGTTGTTATTGTTGGTATCATTTTTTTTTAAATTTTGTTCTTTTTCCTGTTGGTAATTTTTTTTTTACCTACTAACATTGACGATGGTACCGATAAAGACGGAAGAAAGAACGCGTGAAAGTCTGCCTCAGACTGTGTGGTTGGATCAACATTTTTTGTTTGTTACCACTGCTCGTGGTTCTTATTCTGTCATTTCCCTGGGCTTCTTATGACAAGGTGTGGGTTAACTGTCACGGAAGATCACATTCGCATTACTAAATAGAGATCTTTGAATCATGCTGACAACATCTATGGACAAAACCTATAAAGAATTGAATTAACAAGCACCAAAAAAATTATCAATCCTCCTATAAGACAGAGAACGAAGTATTGAAGTAGAGCTGGTATTGAAAAATACGCCAGTGTTCAGTGTTACATTTTTTTTATCTCCAATTTTTAATCACCACATTCAAGGGTGTGGGATCCCTAGTTTTAATTGTTTGTTTTAAATAAAACTCGGTATGATGGGAAAAGGTAGCTTAGTCACTTGTGCACACTTCTAATTTGGAGATCCCAAGTTCGAATCTGAAGATTCAAAGCTCGAATGTGGAAATCCCAAGTTCTAATCGTTCTGTTTAGTTCGGTTTGAGTGGAATGTGACGCGCTGAAACAAAATACACACGGTATCCCCATTCTGTCTATATGTAGCAGAAGGTTAAAGTGGCAGATGTTCGTTTGGTTTAAACGTCAGAATACCACAGTACGGTCTTTCAGTTACATGTATTTGGTAATGGCAAACAACTATTTTATGTCATTACCTTTCCCATTCTCAGCTTTCAAACATTTTGCGTATGTCGTTATTCAGTCGTTTCAGGAAGTATAAAACAAGATTGCAGCTTAATATTCCCAATGACCATAAACCCCGTCTAATGCCACTGAAAGCACACCGAACTGGCTGTTGGGTTCGATGAAGAAAGGGGTTTCCCCTCATTAAAAGACGATTAGAGCAGGTTTGCATATTGATTAAACCCGGAAGACAGGCTTAAGACAAAAGCCCCGCTGCCTTCCATCTAGCTGTGTGTGTGTGTGTGTGTGAGTATGTGTGTGAGTATGTGTGTGTGTGGACATCTCATGGCCGCGAGCAGTGTCAAAGATTCAACACCGCTGTGTATGCAGCAACAATAACACGTGTACTTTCTGTGTCTCCACATCCCCCTTTTACCGTTGAAAACGTGCCAATCCTTTCAGCTGTAAAAAGTATGAATGAGGTTAATAATAATTATAATACATGTAACCATTACTACAAGCAAGGCCAGTTAATGATCAACAGAGAGAGAGAGAAAGAGAGAGAGAGAGAGAGAGAGAGAGAGAGAGAGAGAGAGAGAGCGCCAGGCGTGCAGACAGACAGACAGACAGACAGACAGACAGACAGACAGACAGACAGACAGACTGACATACAGGCAGACAGTCAGAGACAGAGACAAATATACAGGCAGACATAAACAGAGGGAAAAATAGGGGGGGGGGGGGGTATTGTAAGGGTAATGAAACCATTTTTGGATTACTTTGATTAAATTATATTACATTACCCTTCTCCATTCAGTTTATAAATGCGCAGAGATTTCGATCGCCGCGAAAGATGAGCTTTTCTCGAAGCAGATAAGTAACAACTTACTGTCGGATAAAACTAGCTTGGATTGTTTAGTGAGAGATTAAACCCACACGAGTGGTGGGCGTTGCACTGAGGGACTGGCAGGCCACCAAACAGGCCACCACTCGCTCTGCACATTGTGGGGACCCAGAACTGTCTGGTGATTAGCCAGGTCTTTCAACAGCTTCACCAACACAGGACTGCGTAATCTAGCATTATTTTGTTTGCACCTTTATCAATAACTGAAAATCTAATACTTTATTTAGCTGGTTGTTCTTTTTTTCCTTATTTCACACCAATAGCATTGCCTGGCTGCGAAAAAGAATTGATTATCTTAAGTGTTGATTAAAATCAAGTGAGATGTCGTTAGTTATCAGATTATGCAACCGATTTTTTTTTTAATTTTGATAATCTCAAGATTTCATTTAAAATAATGTAGATCGATATCATACATTTCTAACTGTGTCCCACTTTCTTTTTTTTTATATATATAAAATGGATCAGATCTAATATAATGAATACAATGTAATAAGTTACTCAAATGCCCAATCATAACCTCGTTCTATCCACGAGAAAGATAAGAGTTACAAATTACCCATACATTTCGGAAAATCATCAGGTATTCATTACAAATAAATATTGTTACGTCTTACAGTGTCGTTCATTTGTGTGTTTGCTTATTTCAGGGGATAAACAAAGGAGACTTCTAATTCTAAAAAATTAATTGTGTTACATTAATATGTGAATAATGCATTTCTTTTTTCGTGTCCTTTTGAACTTGTGCGTTGTCATGAGATGGTTCATTTGTTTTGCACACATTCATAGATGAAGAACTGCATTCGCACAACCTTGTCTTCTCCAGTCAATATAATATCCGATAGCTAAAAGACAGACAGAAAAAAAAAAACTATATTGGTTTCCAAGCGAGCTCGCCCCACTTGAAATTCAAAGAAATGCTCAAATAAAGGACACTAGGGCGAATAAGTTTTCCAGACGTTTCACGAGGCGAACTGAGGTTGAAACCTTTGGCCAAAGTGACACGTTTGTTGTACAGTGCAACTAAATGTATGGGCTCATCCTGGCCACTCGGGTGTTGTGTGGTGGATTGCTGTGTGTATGACATATACAAAAAACAGACAGAGAGATGGATAGACAGACAGACAGACAGACAGACAGACAGACAGACAGACAGACAGACAGACAGACAGACAGACAGACAGACAGACAGACAGACAGACAGAAAGACAGACAGACAGACAGATAGACAGATAGATAGATAGATAGATAGATAGATAGATAGATAGATAGATAGATAGATAGATAGATAGATAGATAGATAGATAGATAGATAGATAGATAGATAGATAGATAGATAGATAGACAGATAGATAGATAGATAGATAGATAGACAGACAGACAGACAGACAGACAGACAGACAGACAGACAGACAGACAGACAGACAGACAGACAGACAGACAGACAGACAGACAGACAGACAGACAGACAGACAGACAGGGATGGATGGGTACTGAGGAAAGCTCTCCAAACGCGACCAAGCCATGACAACCTTAGATTTGTGAGACGTATAAGAATGCATTTGTAAATAATAAAAACACAATCAGTAAGTCATCCACTTGTCCAGATAGCAGTTCTATGAGTTATGGCGAGCTAAGCTGGTGTTGTTTGCCCAGATGAGCTTCCGAGGATGGGATTAGCACAAATCTGTTGGGCAAACTAAACCAGAACAGTGATGATAATTCTTGTGATAAAGACGGGGAAGACTCAAACGGTACACTCCTCAAGTCCTCAGTCAGCACTTCTTGGGCGGTTTGTCTGGTCCAGAGAATCCTACGTTATGAACACAGGAAAAATGTGTGTGTGTGTGTGTGTGTGTGTTTTAGAAGGAAGGGTGGTGGGGGTAACTTGAGTGTGGTGACGCCTTTTTGTGTCTAGGGCCGCCATATAACTCAGTCGGTAGCGCCTTTGACTGAACGTGCAGTAGGTCCCCGGTTCGAATCTCAGCTGAGCCTTATAAATCCGTCATGATTCTTCAGAAAACTTAAGGGAAGATAACCTATCTGACATTAACATTTATACATGTAATAAAAGGGCAGGGGCTCCAGATGGCTCAGTCGCTAGCACATTCAGTAATGCTCCGGAGCGATGGGCAGGAGGTTCGAAATGCGAATATTATTTTGTGCACCGGTCTCGGTATAGGATTCTTCGCATATCCTAACGGGCTAAAACTAATTTTTTTATAAACGATAACTCATCGGATCGATAATAACAAGTGCAAGGGTGGAGAGAGGGGAGAGGACAAAATCTCCATAAGAAGTAAGCACTTAAAAACCCCAATGACCTCAAGGCTCACGTCATATTAATATGACAGGCGCTTCCAAATGGTCCAGTTTCAAATGTTGACATCGCCTGGATCCATGTGCTGCAGTTATTTTTGCAGTAACAGTTTCGTCAACACGCAATCCTCGGGAATCTGGGCTCGCCATCAAGGAGTCATGGGCGTGTAGGTAAAAAGTGCAGGTGGGACACATACGCTTCTGTTATCAACGGCCTTTGTTGGGAGATAGTTTCTCAGAAGCAGAGATGGGCTCAGATATAAATAATGCCGAAGGGGCGAGGGAAAAAAAGGGGGGGTGGGGAGTCTAGAACAATCGTAATAACTATAAAAGTAACCACCAAAAAAAAAATAATCGCTGTATAAACCAAGGGAGAGAGCGATGAGAACGGAGAGAGAGAGAGAGAGAGAGAGAGAGAGAGAGAGAGAGAGAGAGAGAGAGAGAGAGAGAGAGAGAGAGAGAGAGAGAGAGAGAGAGAGAGAGAGAGAGAGAGAGAGAGAGAGAGAGAGAGAGGGAGAGAGAGAGAGAGAGGCATTAGGGGTGGGGGGGAGGGGCTTGAACATTGATTTCTAGACCTTCGCTTAGAACAAGAGAATGCACTGGAGCAAAATTGTCGAACCATTTATTTTCTTAAAAAAAAAAAAAATATAGAATTAGCTCTACATCAACATTAAAACAATTTGTGTCATGCTTCTGCCATAGATACGTTGAAATTCGTAGAATTTGACGAAACATTTGATAAATGAAATGAAAATATTAACATAGAGACTACTCTCTCTCGACCTAGGGGGTGAGGACTGTGAGGTAGCTCTTTAGTCTTAAAACCTTTCACGAGATAGTAGGGGCCCAAAGTGGTGGGAAAAGAGTATGTGGCAGACTTCCACAAATGTGGGATCCACACAGAGACAAAATGGGTTCCAGTGTTGCTCTGCAGCACAGTGCAAGCTGGAAGAAAAACAAAAGGCTATAAAGAAAGCAATATTTTACAAAGATGGTTTGGGAAGCGACGGTAGGAGAAAAAAAAGAAAACAAACCAAAATATAATCAATCAATTTTGGCATAAAACTTTTTTGTTTATAGATCGGGTTTTTACGGGAGAATACATACAAGAAAGTCATCAAATCGTTCACAAATACTTTAAACAAAAATAACGTGGAAATTAACGCTATCCCCGCAGTTATTTAGAACGTCTTGGTCGATGATAAAGCAAGTGTTATCCTGTATTTAGATCAAACCGAAATTCGTGGAATTTAACGATAGCCAGGAAACAAATTAAAAAAAAAAATTTTAAATGAAGTGGACTAGACAGTTGGTCGAGCTCGCGATTTCTAAACAGGGGGTTATGAGTTCACATCCCCAGTCCATGGGAAGATTCGCATATCAATAATGAGCATAATTTTAAACAATGGACTAAATTTCGCACCTCTTTGTGATTTTCTGTCCATTTAGGGACCCATTCAATGGAAATTAAATATAATGTTATAGGTAATAATGACACTCGAACATAAAATTCAATGAAATTTGGTTCCATATAGTTTCCTGTTTAGACACAACAAGGAAAATGCAAGGTAATACGATTGTCATCGCTTTTACTATTGTCTCAATAATGAAGCTCATTTTAGTATACAATACCCCGTACAACAGGGTTAGGTGTTAGACTTCAATAGGATGGGCACAATGATCAAGTTTCACTGAGTATGATGAAAATGTTACGGGCATGATGATGGGGACGGTATTTATGACATGGATGGTTAATATAATGCTCAGCATGATGATGATAATGATGATGATGATGATGATGATGATGATGATGATGATGATGATGATGATGATGATGATGATGATGATGATGATCATGGCACACTTCTCACTTAATGATGACCTCTTCGATCTTTTTAAATTGCCTTTTTTTCGCTTTCGCTTCACTTACTCCCCAATGCTGACACGCGCATCGTTTAATCGGCTATCTAAGGGAAACAATAGGTACTATTTAAAAGGAGCTTCTTATTATCTCCCTTTCAAAAAAAGGCATGAAAGGCAGTCACAGACGAAAGGGACACAACATGGATGATGGGTTGTTGTTTTTTTGGCGGTTTTTAGTTTTTGGTTTGTTTGGGGTTTTTTAATGTTTTTTTTTTGTTTCTGTGCTTGTTTGTTTGTTGTTGGGGGTTTTTGTGGTGTAAAGGCAGGATCAATTGTGATTTTTGTTTATTTCTTTTTTTAATACAGCACTAACAGCAATATTGAAACAAAAAGAAAAACACTGACAAGCTTATGAAACAATGGATGGACACAGATAGTTGTGACAGGACTACATTCATTACATAAGATAATATTGCAATAGATCCGGATCTAGTCCTTGCGTCAATATTCAATCACACTTCACATTTTTCTTTTTGAAAAGCTCATCCCAAAATATGGAAAAAAGAAGTTGAGAACCACCTTGACCCTTTTCAATTTGCTCTAAGACCAACTGAAGTGTTGAAGACGCAGTTCTAGTTTTTGCGAACAATGCCCTTAAACATCTAGAGAAGGCACAGACACAAGTGCGTGTTCTGTTACAGGTTTTTAAGGCCTTATTGACGACCCATGTAAAACCATCCTATATAGAACAGGTAGAAAACTTTGCAGAATGGTGTGAAAATAACTACTTGCAACCAAATAGTAATAAACTTAAGGCGCAATTACGAGAGTCATGGTCCAATAATTCAAGGGAGAGAATGTAGAAATTGTACAAGAGTATATATGGCTTTACGATAGTTAATAAATAAATCAGCAAGAGCATGTGACGACTTTATGCACACACACAAAATAGCCAAAGAATGTGTTGCCTGAGAAAGTTAAAATCTCTTTAACTTGGAAAAACCATCTTAAAACATTTTTATTCTTCTATCATAGAAAGTGTGGTTTCCTATGGAATCAGCTGCTGTGGAGCGGCGTTAAAAGCAGGAGACACAAAGAAAATAATATTATTAGAAAAGTAGGAAAAAAATCGATTGTCAGTTTGAAAGTCTAGAACCTATTCATTCTACAGCTTGTCTACGCAAGCACAAGTCAGTTTTGAGTAACGCAAAACACTCACTCGATTTGTGCGCTCTGCGCAAAGCAATAAAATCTTTCACCCTGCACCAAGAACGGAGAGATATAGGATCTCTTTTGTTCCAGCCTCTGTTAGGTAATTGGGAACTAGATCTACTAATATTTAACGTGCACCATGCACCAGATATAGACATAAGCCTTCAATTCACTTCACTTTTCAAATAATAAAAACTGTGAAACGAATGAAGAGAGAAAGGGGGAAAGAGAGAAAGAGAGAGAGAGAGAGAGAGAGAGAGAGAGAGAGAGAGAGAGAGAGAGAGAGAGAGAGAGAGGGGGGTGAGGGGAAGGGAGGAAGATATTGTGAGAGTTGTAATGTCATTATTGCAATCGCTTTATTACCCTTTAAACTTCCATGTCACCGTTATACTGTTAAATACGAAATAATAAAAAAAATAACGACAGAGAGAAAGATATCGAGAGAGAGAGAGAGAGAGAGAGAGAGAGAGAGAGAGAGAGAGAGAGAGAGAGAGAGAGAGACAGACAGACAGACAGACAGACAGACAGACAGACAGACAGACAGACAAACAGAGACAGAGAGACAGAGAGAGAGAGAGAGAGAGAGAGAGAGAGAGAGAGAGAGAGAGAGAGAGAGAGAGAGGAGAGAAAGAAAGAGAGAGAGAGAGAGAGAGAGAGAGACAGACAGACAGACAGACAGACAGACAGACAGACAGACAGACAGACAGACAGACAGGCAGACAGACAGAGAGAGAGAGCTATGGTGCAAATAAGCGACCTCTTTTTAACAAAGAATTTAAAAAATAACGCGCATTTTGTGTATGCATTGTGCAGTAGTAGAGTGCGGTGGGTTGATTGACGTAAGTACTACACTACACGTCAGTGAATTTTTCACAGTATTGTTTTCGATGATGCAACATTGTTCGGGACCCCATGGGTAGTTAAGCCTTCAACGTCATAGTTACTATTTAGAAATCAATATCCAGATCTATGGTTATTTATCTGTCCTCTAGCGCAGAAAGCGAATCTCTCTTTCAATTTGGCGCTCTTAATTCAGTCATAAACAGAGACGGGATTCCAAATTGGGATACCCGGGACGTGGTTAAAAACACTGTGTTGACACTAACCCAGCCAGTAGGAAAAATTAACAAAGCCACCAGGGCAGGGATTAAAAGGCACCGTTCCGCATCGAAAGCGAACGCCTTACGCATTCACATGTCAAAAATCTTAAATTCATGTTTGTTGGATGGTCCACCTCTCCAAACCTGAATCTTAACCGGGATAAGATTCAAGGGGAGGTTACTTGTACATTGATATATCCATCTGAAAATGTTGAGAGAAATACCCTCCCTTCTCTACAGTGGTTAACCATGTGGATGTACACTGTGTGATGTAGTGATGTTCGAAATCGGTAAGGGAGATAACTTTCTGAATTCTCATATATTATAGTCCTTGAAAATTACTTCCCATAGAATTTTCGCATACCTCTTCAGTGACAGCTGAATACAATGGATTTGGGGGATCAATTGAGTATTTGGTTTTATGTATATAACCGGTCCACCGTAATAGGTAATAGAGAGCTGTAAGATTCAATCAGGCTGTATTGCATACAATCCTAAAATAGATGGTTTTACATCGTTCAAACAATATTTAAACAAAGTGTACAATTAATGTACTTTTGGACTACACTGCTCTCATAAAAGACAATACTTATTCTAAAATCTCCAGCCAGCACACACTGTTTCATTAACTAACATATGCACACACACAGAAACAAACACACAAACAAAAAACATGTTGGAACCTACCAGAACCCAGGCTAGATGCATGCTGGGGGATAGGCATGACGAATGAATAACATATGGGTATTTGCGTGGATATTACTGCTCAAGTTTTTAAATAAATATAATGCAGTTTATTTATAAGTTTGATCTCACTACATGCAGGTCTGTACGCTCTATATCTATGTTTGTAGACTTTTCTTTACCCTTTCATGGCCAGAGCTACAACCATCGTTACAGTTAAGTTGTCGAGATGGTGGTATGTTATGAGAGAGAGAGAGAGAGAGAGAGAGAGAGAGATAGCTATGGTGCAAATAAGCGACCTCTTTTTAACAAAGAATTTATAAAATAACGCGCATTTTGTGTATGCATTGTGCAGTAGTAGAGTGCGGTGGGTTGATTGACGTAAGTACTACACAGTGAATTTTTCACAGTATTGTTTTCGATGATGCAACATTGTTCGGGATCCCATGGGTACTTAAGCCTTAAACTTCATTATTAATGTACTATTTAGAAATCAATATCTAGATATATGGTTATTTATCTGTCCTCTAGCGCAGAACGCGAATCTCTCTTTCAATTTGTCGCTCTTAATCCAGTCATAAACAGATACGGGATTCCACATTGTGATACCCAGGACGTAGTTAAAAACACTGTGTTGACACTAGCCCAACCAGTAGGAAAAATAAACAAAGCCACCAGGACAGGGATTAAAAGGCACAGTTCCGCGTAGAAAGCGAACACCCTACCCTTGGACCTAACGCCCCCTTTCTAACGCATTCACATGTCAAAAATCTTAAATTCATGTTTGTTGGATGGTCCACCTCTCCAAACCTGAATCGTAACCGGGATAAGATTCAAGGGGAGGTTACTTGTACATTGATATATCCATCTGAAAATGTTGAGAGAAATACCCTCCCTTCTCTACAGTGGTTAACCATGTGGATGTACACTCTCTGTGTGATGTTGGAAATCGGTAAGGGAGATAACTTTCTGAATTCTCATAATTATAGTCCTTGAAAATTACTTCCCATAGAATTTTCGCATACCTCTTCAGTGACAGCTGAATAAATAGATTTGGGGTATCAATTTGTTATTTAGTTTTATGTATATAACCGGTCCACCGTAATAGGTAATAGAGAGCTGTAAGATCCACTCCGGCTGTATTGCATTCAATCCTAAAATAGATGGTTTTACATCGTTCAAACAATATTTAAACAAAGTGTACACTTAATGTGCTTTTGGACTAAAATGCTCTCATAAAGGACAATTCTAAAATCTCCAGCCAGCACACCCTGTTTCATTAACTAACATATGCACATACGAGTTTGACATGAGTGCCCTGAGCATAGAATACTGATCCATTTTTTAAATAAATATATACAGAGACAGAGAGAGAGGCTCATTGAGAAAGAGAATGATAGACACATTGAGAAAGAGACAGCGAGAGGCATAAGGAGACAGAGGCAGAGACAGACAAACAGACGCAGAAAGGGCGGGGGGGGGGGGGGGGGGGCAAGCACAAACAGAAATTCAGAGTGAAACAACTCGCTGCTACCGCTATCATGTATAAAGAGAATAGCTGACGCTTAAACACACAACAAAAAAAACTCAACCAAATAATAGCTAGTTAGTACTGGTGGACTCACCACGGTACGCGCCGCGTCGCTTCCTCATTCACAACACGAGCACCGAAAAGCACTGGTGAGCACTGCGCAGCACTGGGTGGCCCCTACAGGCGATCAGATTATCCAGTAGGAAATCTCGTCGCGTCTATTTTTATATTGACGTGCACCGATTGGACACTGGCAAGGCCTCAAATTTATTTTTGGAAGCCTTGAACACTGGCAAACTGCACAGGGAAAGTTTACCCGTTGCCTTCAAACTAGTTATGCAGATGGATACATGAACTTTCTAAATGTAGAGACTTCGATAGAACAACAACACAAAATTTAAATAACTTAAAACAGTTGAAAATCAAACAATTTGTCGTTTAAGTGTTTTACAGGGTTATCCATTTTTACGAGTTAGTTCATGAGATCGTCAGAAATGTTCAATATTAATTGTCGAGAGTGGCGAAGTCCTGTTCCGCACATTCAGTCTACCAAACTGAGCTTTCTTGGGAAAGACGAAACAGGAAAACCAAAAGTAAAAAATGTAGGTTTTCATTTCTGTTAGTTGGTTTTGTTCGGTCCTCAGAAAAGATTTCGAAAAAAAAAAAAAAACAGCAGCAGCAGCAGCAACACCCCCAGATTATATATGGTTAACTAACCGATTAGTAAATCTATCGATGAAAATTGCACACCGAAAATAATGGGATTTTGCCCTACACAACTTGCTATTGACAAACAGTTTCATAACAAGTGTTTAATTCCAACAGTAAAAACAGCAAAATTCAAATACAATAGTTTTAAACTAACGAAACAGTTAGGTTCAGACGACAAGCACTTCACAATACCGTTCGTGCTCAAGAGCGAAAGTAGACTATTCCAATATGTACATCTTTGTACAGATTCCTTTAAATCTTCTTTTCAATTCTTAGTGACAATACATTGACGCAACTATGAATGCGCGCAAGGTACGGCATTTTTGAGCGCTCGTCATTTTCCAGTGAGCGTCTAGAAAGAGTATTCATAGAGATTAGGGAAGAACAGAATCGGCAAACTTTCCAGTTTTTGTGGGCTTTGAGGATTGTTCAACAAACTACGGGCTATAAAATTCAGCATCTTAGAACGCTTCAAACAATAAACATACGATATTCCCGAACAAAAAAAACGCAGACAATTTGATGCAATCTTCGATACCTCGAAACTAAAATCACTCATACTTCGAGTAACCTTTCAAAACAAACATTAAAATACTCCAATAAAAAGTCACTGTACATGGGAATTACGTTTTCCCCACAGAAAAATATTATTTATAAAAAAAAAAAAACGACAAATACTCATTCAAGTAGCACCACGACCAGTAGTAACAACAACAAATATATCCGGCTGGAAACTTGACACGGTAAAAATGCACATGAGAAGTATATCCCATCCACTGACAAGTGATCAGAGATTCTGACATTCTGCGTATGATATGGTTGTATGTACACAAACCCTCCCACCGCCTCTCACCCCATCTCCCCTGGTCAACATCATAGTGTTTCAGTGTCCAGTGCTCGTCTTGGACTGCCCCTTGACCCTAGAGTCCAGTGCTCGGACCATGTTCCCCCCGCGTCCGGAGTCCACAGTCCAGAGGGTGGGTGCACGTTGAGGACTGACCACTATGTAGAGTGGACGGAGAACGGGTCAGCAGGGGGCAGCGCCCATAAACACCAGGCTGGTCACCCGCACTCTCACACAAACACAGTCATCATCATTAGCGGACAACAGACAAACAGATAAACAGGCGGCGATTGGAAAACATTACACACAGCACGAGCCTGGGATGATCGTAAGATCAAAGGCTAGCGCACTCAACGGCACCGCGTGTTGGTTTAGGTTCAGAGATCTAAACTATTTTCCTTCAGTAGATAGTTAAAAAAAAGGATTCTACCTTAGAAAAATAAAAATAAATACAAGACAAAAAAAACAACAACAAACAAACAGACAAGCGCAATTTTCAGTAACCCAGGTTGGTTTGGGTTCAGTGATTATAAACTGCTTGATATTTCCTTATATTGCGGCTTTTTGTAGTTTCATACCGCCAATAATATTGACATGCTCATCTTTTGGATACAATGATAATCAAAATATATTTTTTCAATCTTGCTACCAATCTACCACCCTCAATACATGCATCTAAGGTGTCAAGTCAGCACCAGTATTAGCCTTTTAGCATAACTTTCCCACCGATTATCAATTTACCACTTTCTTCACCACATAAACCATAACATCATTCTGATCATCATTATCATCATCTTCATCATCATCACCATCATCGTCATCATCATCATCATCATCATCATCATCATCATCATCATCATCATCATCATCATCATCATCATCATCATCTCTATCATACAAATCATCATCAGCATCCGCATCAGCATTACGGTAACCCAAACCGTCACCATCCCAATGAAAGGCTTACAAATCCGCCTTGTTAGCGTACGGTTGGCAGCTGTGTATACATTGTACATTAACAGGCTCTATGGGTACTCACTTGAAGACGCATGCCGCCGCCTGCGAGTGCTGCCCGTGTCAGAATCTGAGGGGGAAAAGAGAAGAAAAAAAGAATACCATTACTTTATTGACGTTCTTTAATATACATACAATTATAAGATTTAATTGTGTGAGTTCTAAATACATTTTGTTTTCAAAGAAGGCCTTTCAGGTTGTATTCTTTAACTTACTAACGTCTTGTAAATAGCACTGGATCGAGGTAAAACACATCGACTAAAGCATCGAGCGCTAGCTGAAATAACGCCTCTCCCCCTGCTTTAGTGAAAGATTGCACACCGAGGCGCTGAATTGGTTTTAATCAGCGAAAGAGACGGTCTTTCTAATAGTAGTACTATCTTTCATTTCCTAAGTTGAGAGGCGAGGCTACTGTCAAACAAAATGAAACTAACAAACAAACAAAAAATGCCAAGACAAAAATCTGTTGATCTGGTTCCGCTTTTTCGTGAGCGCGCGGTTCTACTCAATGACGCGGCAGACGCAGTCTTTGGTCAGGATATACAGGCAAGCTCCTAAGAGAAAAAGTGGGCACCAGTTGAGGATTGAACCTCCCACCTGTTGCTTGTCAGCCCAAACTACTACCAACTGAGCTATCTGGCGCCCATGCTGTAAGAGCTACTCAGGCTCTCTGTTGCTAAATCCAGGTTCCCAATGTTCCCAGAATATTTAGAATCAAAGGCATTTTCTCTCTATTGATGAACATTCAAAATCGTTTTTGCTATACATGAATTTTTCATAAACTTAAAGTAATAAGCAAACATAAATCTAGATTAGTCTCATGACCAAGAGATAGGACGAATGTCGGCATAAAAAGAAACCCACACACTGATTATGAAGCGGTTCGAACCCGCACCTTCAGAACGGCATCAAATCGGCTTCCCAAGACAAGACCAAACATGTTAAACTGCTAAGTCATTATATAGTTTTGATGAAGCTTGGTTGACCTTGGTGATGGTGGGGTGAACAACTGGAACAAATTCACAAGTAATAGCTCGCTAGCACATCACATAATGCGAAGCCTAAGGTCTGATAAGTTTAGTAGCGTTTATCTATCTTTCTTTCTTGCTTGATAAGATGTTAATTGTGTGTAATGAGAGGTTGAAACTGCCAGTCGAAATAATTATATCAAAACAGTTATGAAGTTGTGGTAGAAACAATATAGAGTGTTAAGATGTGCAGATCGTAAAATGATGTTGACGATAAGGAGGAGGAGGGAGGAGGAGGAAGGAGGAGGAGGAGGAGAAAGAATGCGGTTATGTGATGAAGACAATGATGACGGTTATGTCATTGATGATGATGATGATGAGAATGATGGTTTGTTACGACTGTATCCGTGACGTGTGACTCTGCTAGGCCTATCTAGTTACATACTGTGCATATGCCACTGCGTTGTAAGCCCATGCTATGTAACTCGATCCTCTAACCTGACTACCAAGATCAGAACACAGGCTGAAACCTCTGGGAACCCGACACTGCAGCGGTAAAATCAGACACTGCTGATCAGTGATTAGAAACCTCACCCCGACCCAGCTAGTACAAGGGGTTCAATTTCTGTGGCACACCAGGCGCTTCTCTCTGATGTGAGAATAAAACATGTGTTTTAATTACACTTTTAGCCTTCGTTACAACGTGAGTTAGAATTGCTAACTGTGCATGAGTGACAGTAAACAAAATTCTAAAAGCCTCAAGCATGAGTGACTATTATATGTGAGTTAGGTTGGGTTGGTTTTAACATCCAACAGCAGCACTATAATACGACTGACTTCAGCGGAGTCTAGTAAAAACCAATCCTGTTGAAGACAAACAATGGCTTTACAGGAACTACCTCGAAGGGATAAATCCCTTTACTCCACAGTCCTTGCAATATTGGGGTAGAACTTGGGGTAGAATAAACTATAATGCTGTCCCCAAAAAGGTTTATCGTAGGCGAATTCACTTCTTTATTAGACTGATAATGCTCTATGCATATTGAGATACGAATAGTGGGTGCGGAATGCCAACCTTGAGACACTAGCTAGCAAAAGGAGTGAGAGCGAGATAGAAAGAGAGAAAGAGAGAGAGAGAGAGAGAGAGAGAGAGTATGTGTGTGCTCAGTTGAATTGGTTTAACGTCCAACGTCAGCACTATGTAGGCTATATTGTGGACAGGCACGTGGATTGATGTCTGACAACTTTATGTGCTGCCACACACGAGACAGGGTGGGGGTACCATGACTCCTGTCTCAGCCGATCACATTACATATATACTGACAACGACCAAGTCAGTGACGGGGGACGAAATTCGACAAATAAATCCTCCGATCGTGGATTCGAACCGCAGACCTCCCAGTCTGGAGACCAACACTCTACCACCTGAGCCAGCTCGCCCCCCCCTAGAGAGAGAGAGAGAGAGAGAGAGAGAGAGAGAGAGAGAGAGAGAGAAACAAGGGGGGGGGGGTCCATGAACTCTACATGTTTACTTACACTACTGTTTTAGAAAATGGACGAAGTGGATAACAACAAATTGGTTATTAAAAAAAAAAAAAAAAAAGAAGTTCATTATCATTTTGAGGAGCATCTTTTCTAAGTCTAGAGAAGAACATATTAAAATGACATTTTTAAACAGTTGGCCTTTTTTCACATGCACGCCACATATTACACATGTCAAGTAGTTATCAGACTTATTCAGATAAAGGCCCTTTTTTAGGTCTAGAGAGAAGAGCATAATCAAAATTTTAAAAAAAATTAATTAATTAATTAATATACACGCCCCACGTTGTAATCACCCTTTATCAGCATACCATATGAAACCAGAACCTGCCTGGCAGAGAAGAGTCACATACTTAACACTTTAATTACAACAAGGAAACGAGTAACAGAAACATGAGCTCACATAACCAGTGAAATAAACTATTAGAAATTCAGTTCCATTGAGAGAGGATGGTACATGAAGTCGGTCGAGATGCCTGGAATGTTTCGCTTGCATTGAGCTTATCACTGCGAAGCATCCTATAGGCTTGCAATACACGCACAGTGCAGGTTTGCTTTGGCTTGTTATCAGCAACTAGGCTATCACTTCGATGAGCCCCCAAAGTAATATCTGACATTTACGTGCTACCACATGGCGACAGGGAGGGGACACCATGAGTTTTTCCTCAGCTTATCACATTATAACTGACTAAGACCATAGAATAGACCGCGAATACCTTGGACATCCTTGATAAAAGACGTGTGGTCTACCGACTGAGGTAAGTGTACCTTATCCCCAACTAAATGATTAGATTTAAAAAAAATCACGCCACGTGTGTTTCAGCAAAACGCATGTACAGTTAGATGTGTAACTATATTGCGGGTGCAGTTTCAGGAATTAAAAAACGGTTAGAATGGCTGGAGTGCTTCGCGTGTATTGTCAATCATAATCACAGCACCAAGCCTAAAATCATACTCACACAGAGACACAGAATCTCTCTCGTCATCACACCTCCATAGTAAACACAAAAAAACCATACAGGTACAGGGAAAGATAATAGCGAAATGTTACAATCACAAACCGTGACGAAATCTTCGTTCAAGAGAGCCATTCATGTTTGTACTCTTTCAAACTTGCCGCCCCATATGCATTTCTTTTATTCAGGCATAGCAAAGTTTAAATCAGAATTAAACTTGGAATATGCTACATCATGGTTCAAATATTTTATTCCATAAAAACATGCACTGGTTAACGTTTGTAACGTAAAAACAGATTTTCGCTGCCACACATTAAGCAGATCTTACATGTATAGCATTCCCCTTAAAAGACAACCTTGAAGATTTGAAACAGGGGAGAAATTTGGTTTCTTCGTTAAAAGAGGTAACATCAAGTGGGTTTACATGTTAGTTGCTACATCACGTGAACTAAGATGGATTGGTTTGGGCATGATGGATATACTATAGAAGATATAGTGAAAAAACATATTTTTCGCCGTATAGGATCCCCCAGGGGAACCTAGGAGACGTTCTCTCCCTCCCTCTATAGAGAACCATATCTGTCACGGCATGGGCCATTGAGTGTAGTCTTTATAACGAACTTGTGGGTGCATTATCTTATGCAAGCAACACATGTTATTCTAACGTCTTATATGTATTTACTATAATTTATTCTGTAAAAAAGAAAAAAAAGGATTTTAAAGGCAAAGAAAAGCTGGGCAGACTAACGCTACCACTCCATCAAACGAACACCAGGCGTCTTCTGCTATAGTGAGTCTATTAAAATTCCTCACCTAAAAAGTATTCTACAAAATAATGTGCAATCAAGGCTATTAAAGCAATAATTCATTGTTGTCACGCAAATAGTTCCACAGAGAAAACAGTAATATCATAACTTCTGTACGATCATATTATAGGCCTACTTACATTAATTTACAACAGTCTGCAGAGGACAAGACGGCTTGATCAGGATTCGAAATCGGAAATCTGATTGCAAGCCGCAAGCTCTATCGACTGAGCCACCCCCCCCCCACCCCCACCCCAACCTCTTTTTTCTTTTATTATTCCCCGCGTAACGTCAGAGATCTTGAGATCGTATTTCCTCAAAAGCAGTAAAGATCCTTTCTAGGTATAGATTAAGATCAGGGTACAGCTTTCTTGACAGTCGTAAATCCACGACTTATTATAGTAAATATCACCGTGGCTAAGGAAAATGTTTGTTTAATTGGCAAGCGCTTTTATCATGTACCCTTCACAATGGTGACTATTCCGTGTCCTATAAAAGCAGCGTAGCATAAATGTAGGTCACACGGAGTGTCTTTTTCCTATGACTGTCGTTTCTACTTAAAGTCGTAAATATGTAAACTTACTTATGACCATAAACCAAATTAATCATCTTCCTGAATGACTCCAGTCTCTCATCTCATTCTCACTCACTCACTCTTACTCATTCTCTCTCTCTCCCTCTCTCTCTCTCTCTCTCTCTCTCTCTCTCTCTCTCTCTCTCTCTCTCTCTCTCTCTCTCTCTCTCTCTCTCTCTCTCTCTCTCTCTCCCTCTCTCTCCCCCCCCCTCCCTCTCTCTCCCTCTCCCCCCCCCCCCCCACAACCCCCTCTGTCTGACTGCTTGTGTCTGTGTATGTATGTCTGCTTGTCTATCTATCTGCTGTTTCTCTTTTTCTATCTCTTACTGAGCCTCTCTCTCTCTGCCGTTCTTTCTCTTCCCCCCTCTCTCTCTCTCTCTCTCTCTCTCTCTCTCTCTCTCTCTCTCTCTCTCTCTCTCGACTCATAACTAACCAAGATAATTCGAAAAGTCTTTAATTGTTTCAACAGAATCTATTCACAGTTTGCCCATCAAGACGCAGGAAAACTCACTAAAGAATAACGCCCGTTAGTTTTGTCTGAATCAGTTTCAATGCAACGATCATAACGTGTTGTACGTGTTGTATCTTAAATGAATTTACATATATGCAAACCGAAAGAGCCACTCAACTGTAGATGTTAGGCAAACAGAGATAAGAAAATTCATACGATTAAGCTTTAAGGAGTAGGTTTGGTAATGTGGACACCACCTAAACAAAAGTGTTAAAAATACTCCGGAATAACTGAAAAATAACGAGAAAACCTGAGCAGTGCTACCTTGCTGCCCTCCTCCCAGCCACTCACCATAATCCGAGTCGATAGTGGAGCAGCTTTTATCCGACGTGATTCCGACGTTCATGCGCTCGGAGAAGCCGAGGCTGAGGTCAAGGCCCAGCGGAAACATGTCTTCGTCCCGGCCGCCCACCGACCCCAGCCCGACCAGGTCGGCGAGAAAGCCCGAGCCCTCGCCAAACACCATCATGGTGGCACCGTCCTCCCCGCCCTCGGCGTCCAGCGAGAGCGAGTGCTCCAGCGCCAGGCTGCCCTCACTGCTGCCCACCCCGCTCTCCGCAGTCTCGCCCGCCTCCTCCAGGATGTCGGCGAGGCGGCGCCGCGAGGGCGGGCTGGGCGTGCGGCAGAAGGCCGTGCTGTGGAGCAGCGACGCGGCACCGCCCCCGTCAAACAGCGAGTTGAGCCCGCCGGCCATGTCGATGTCTCCGGAGAGCAGGTCCATGTCCTCGATGCGGCTCACCTCGGTCAGCACGACGGAGTCCAGGGACGGCATCAGCGGGTCGGGCGGGGGAGAGGGCGGCGGGGAGGGGGAGGGCGTCAGTTCGGCTGACGAGGCGGCCCCCATGATGAAGATATCGAGTTTGGCGGGCGAGGGGGGCAAAGTTCCCGGCGGAGCCGTGGCGAGTGTTTCAACACTTCAGAATTGTATACACAGGGTGGCGAGTTCCAATCTCTGTCAGGTGCCTTGTACCAGCCAATCTCCTTTGCCACTGGTGTTACAGGTTCTCCTGTTAGCAACCATCGCACCTTTCGACAGTGTCATCCACAAACATCACAAAAATATCGAGTAAATATCCGGTCCTTTCACAACAAGGAAATCACTTTATTAAATTGTGTTCTTCTATGATAAAACCATAGTACGCCTGGCTTCTTGTCATGAATAGTCACGCTTCTACAGGTTTATCGATTATGGTTATCAAATCTTTTTGCACGTAACCGAAAAGTATCTTTCATGAAATAAAAAAAATGTGTCCAACTTAGTAAGGTTTCAACAACTGAACACTAAGTATGTTTAAATTCCTTGTAGTGTCTAGATAAGACAAAAATTATCATCACTATGAACAATGTGATACACAATATAATATAACACATACAATTATTACAACTTTAATCCAGAATAAACCATATACAAAACAAAATTCATCTAAGAAGACTTAAGTTCGATTCGCATAGTAGAAAGTTTGATCCGCGAAGTAAAAAAAAAACTTGATAAAAAAAACTAGAAAGTTTCAACGGCGAATTAGAAAGTTTTGACGGCGAATTAAAAAATTTTGACGGCGAATTAGAAAGTTTGTAGAAACTAGTAATTCACCAAGTGTAAAGTTTGGTTCGTACAGTAGAAAGTTTGATCTGTGAAGAAAATTCGATTCGCACCAGCCAGAGAGAAATTGCTTCAACTATGTAAAGTGTTTGAGACAAAGAACTTTTTTTTTGTTATCTTTATGCCTCAACGTTACGAACCCAATATAACGTTTAAAACACGCACTATTTTTAAGTATTATTATCACCCCAAGCCCGAGATAGACCTAGTTAATAAGAGTTTGAACAGTTTACGAAATTTTTTATTTTTTTTTTTTCAGACAAAAACTAAATGGGTAGCTTAAAATCAAGTAACAAGATCGCTGTGTGGAATGTTCTGATAGTATTATGTTACTTACACAAACCTGTCACACCTATGCGAAAAAAAAAACTATTAAAATTGTCCTTATTTTACTACACTTTCTTGAATAATTATGTCCAAGCTGATGGTTTTTTGTGTTGGCAGTTCTGCGTATTTTCACAATAGCCTTGAAGACGCAGGTGTTGGTCGAGAAGTTTTTGTCACCGCACCGTAAAAAATACCAACAACATTATTGTGGCTAAGATGTTATTTGATACTAGAGAGAAGCCGTAACAGTAATACTTGGATCCCAGCTTTTAGCGTCGTTAGTTGACCGTTGTTGTTGTTGTTGTTGTTTTTTTATAAATATACTACCAGGGGGAGGCTACCTTTGGACTTATCCTACATGAGTCGGCCATGGAAGCGACCACCCAGTGGCCATGATGGTTTAGACAGAGATAAAGTTCTTTGTAGGAAAGAAGCCCCCCTCCTAGTTTAACATCTACCATGCACCCAAGGAAGATCATATACGGTGACTGGTCCAAAGCCTAACATGTGACAATTTTACGTGGTGCCACGGACAGACAGAGCAGGGATACCGGGACTTTAGTCACAGCCGGACACGTTATACCGACACCAACCCAACCAGGTGAAGTCGAAATCCAGGTACTTCCGGAATAAGAACCCAACGCTCTATTGCCCAAGCCAGCTCGCCCCCTCGGGTAAAACAAGTCAAGTAGCATTCTGATTATTAATTCCCCACGCGAACGGCTAACTGTACGCGGCCGGCGCACTGACCTTGCCTATTTAAAGGCCTACAATAGTACTAGAAGGTACGGCAGGCAGAGATGGGTTGTTTGGTGTTTATTGATTTAATTGAAACTACAAATAAAAATGTTGATCGTCTATCTCAGTTTAGCACAACATATAAAAATAAGCACTCATACACTCGCTGTCCAATAACTCGTGTGTGTGTGTGTGTGTGTGTGTGTGTCTCTCTCTCTCTCTCTCTCTCTCTCTCTCTCTCTCTCTCTCTCTCTCTCGATGAACACGCGGCACGTGGGACTAAACCTAAGCCGGAAAAATGAAACCCTGAGCAGTAAACTGTTGAAAGTGTAAATAGATCGGACATGTGAAAGACAAGTTTTTCTTACTGCGAATAGCATAGAGGTACGACAGGTGAGTTACAATCTAAGATGTTTTGTTTTCTTCTCTTTTTTTTTGTTTTTCGTCTTTTGTTGTTGCTGTTTTTGTTTTGTTTTTTGTTGTTGTTGTTGTTGTTGTTGCTGTTGTTGCTGTTGATGATGTTGTTTTACGTTATTGGTATTTTGCTGTGAGGGGCTTGACATCCGCAAAACACTTTTAATCGACTATATAGACTAAGAAATCCGTATGAATATAATTATACCATTTTTTAATATCATGACACTTGGGCCAAAATGCATTTTCAACTCTTTCAAACACTATACTCCAGGATTTACAAAATATATTGAGACCACGAAACGAAACATATTTATAACAATTTTTAAAACCGCTTGTTGACAGACCCTATGCTTTAAGATCTAGCGAAAAGAGAACTAAATCTGGACCCCTCAATCAAAGGCATGAACTTGTGTGACCGCATCAGTCCTTTTATCAGCGCATTACGGACTTGGAGTCACACCCCCTAGTGAGATAAAAACCAAGACACCTGTAGTGGCAGTCTGTTTTCTGTGAACAGGTACGAGGAAGCTCAGTGGGAAAAGCGCACGGCTTGAAATCAAAGGGCCTGAGTTCACAATCAGGCCGTCTGTTCCCTAGGAGTTATGTCGACATCACACTGCAATGTGACTGACTGAGCATGAGAGAGAAGGTCTCTCTCTACCCGCTATGTTGCTGTCTGGCAGCATGTACATATCGGAATTTAATATTTGTACACTTCGCTGTATATAACCTCCAATAGGAAACTGGGAGATTTTAACCACAAGAGCACTTCTCATTCTAACCAGAATTTACGTAAGATAGACTGGCACAGCAACAGTAAAGTACACTTGCATGTCGCGCTGTAACCGAAGGCAGGGCGAGCTCGCCTGACCTTCTTGCACTGCTATCTTCACGCGTGAAAGGATAAGAGGAGAATAGCAAGATCTAGCTCTTTATTTTGCTTTGGTTCTCCGGGAGAAAAATACTGATGCAATACGACCATTGCATGTCTGCAACTGTCGTGTCTATAAAACGTAAGATACCGGACCGTAGCCACTTTTAATATTACAATAATTACTGAATCGTACATTGGAAAACTTTAAAACTTGTAACATCTAAGCCTGGTCAATTTGTGTACACTATGTTGTGTCGAGAGAGTTGAGTTGAGTTAAATTGGTTTAGCGTCGTTCAACATCAGCACTATATAGGCTATATTGTGGACGTACCCCAAGACTGACGTCTGACAATTTTATGTGCTGCCAAACACCAGACAGGGCTGCGATACCACGGTCTCAGCTGTTCAAATAGAACCACGGAGAGAGAGGAAGAGAGAGAGAGAGAAGAAGAGAGAGAGAGAGAGAGAGAGAGAGAGAGAGAGAGAGAGACTGAGACATTCAAAGAAATAAAACTAATAGTGAGAGAGGCGGTTAAGAAACGAATCATTTAATAAAAATAACAGAGAAAATAAGGCACCGATCGGTAAACATGTCGCGTGTGAATATCTTTATTACTAAACTAGATCTTAGTTTCTCCAATAAAATATGCGAAAAATATATACCAGTAGTAGTCTACAACATCGATAATTGAATTGACACTTTAATTAAATCCAACGCTAAACTTTGTCAACTTTTCAAAATCCTTTGAATCACAACACAGTGGACATCTATCGCGGTCCAACTAAACAATAGTTTCTTTTTTAATTCACCACTTCTGCATGTTCACTAACTATAGCGATGTCTCTGCACCTTCAATAATTTTCACCAGAGCAAACTGACGTTCCGCAGTGTGTCTATACTATGTCCAAAATATTTAAGCGATGTTTGTGAACCAGATGCAACAAACTGTATCCATTTAATCTGAACTCTCCGCGAAATAACTGCATAATGTTCGAACAAACTTTACCAGAATAACTATTTCTAACTCTCCGAAGTGTTTCTGTGTTGCATCCTCATGTGGTCAGCGACATAAATCCAGACCCCACTACAGCAGTGTCCTCAACCGAACGCTTTGCGCTCCCACCTAAGCGGTCATAACTGAGCCCTCTCAGGCCCCCACCCATCCACAGAGAGCCACACAGAGCCACACACAGCCACACACAGCTGATAGCACTGCTCGGAACTAGGTCTGTTTTCCTTGACCTCATTTTTTATCTACCGGCAAATCTCTCAGCTCAACACACACACACTTTTGTTGTTTTTGTTTTATTGCCAGGTTGGCAGCTCCGTCATTAAGAGCATGAGAGAAGTGAGGAGGAGGAGGAGGAGGAACAGTCAAGGAAGTTGCCTAGCGCGTCACGCGGTTCCACTTGAGCGAGTTTTCGGAACGTGAGATGGAGAGCATAAACAGACATAGATCACCAGACAGTCAGACAATCGGGACTGACCGTCATACACAGGCCTTGGCACTAAAGCACGAAACAAGAGAGAGAGAGAGAGAGAGAGAGAGAGAGAGAGAGAGAGAGAGAGAGAGAGAGAGAGAGAGAGAGAGAGAGAGAGAGAGAGAGAGAGGGAGGGAGAGAGAGAGAGAGAGAGGGAGAAAGAGAGAGGGAGGGAGAGAAAGAGAGAGAGTGAGATAGAAAGAGGAAGAAAGAGACAGAGAGAAAGAGAGACAAACCATTTGATTTTTACGGTCTATAAATTTTATCTAAACATCATATAGCGGCGAAGAAAAGATTATTATTTTATGTGGCTTTTATTTAGATGTTAATGTTTTTTGTTTGGTAGCTGTTAAAAATCTGAAAGCAAGCTGGATATATATTGTAAACAAATACCGGACTACGCGTATGGCCCAGCAATTCTTTAAGACGCCGGAAAAGATTTTTAGAGGTTCTGATAAATTAATGATTTTTATGATAAAAAAAAGGAAAAGGTGATGATTGTGAATGTTATGAAGATGATGTTGATGATGCTGATAATGATGATGATGATGATGATGATGCTGATGATGATGACGATTATAGTTATGGACAACAAGAAAGGCATCAAGAAAGATCCATCTCATACATCAAAGATATTAAGCCTATGTCCTTAGGTGTAGCACTAGTTTGACAAATTTGGCGATCATAACAGAGGAAGATGTAAACTAGATGGACGAGGGTGGCGGAAAGAAGGAGAAAGGGGTCACGCTGAATGGTCACCACGGAGAAAGATTAAAAGGATAGATGAACAGGGTGGTGAAGGAACAGGCTAAAAAGACAAGAAGGCACTGCATAACGGATGGGTAAAACAGAAAAAGAATGGAGGAGGATCGGAATAGACAGGAGAAAAAGCGAGGCAGGGGAGAGAAGAGTTCATGAAAGAAGAGGTGGGCGTAAAAGAAAGAACAACGGGTGGAGGATGAACGCTTGTTGGTGGTGGAAGAAAACAAAAGAAGATGAATTACAGATTATCTTCGGTGGGGTTTAAGTAAACCACGTAGTTGGATCAATAGGTCACGTGATACATACAAGGTGATGGACAGATTGGTCCACATGACGGTCCGTTCCAAGGCCCAACGTGCTGAGAAGGGGCAGAGAGGTGGAAGGGCGGGTAGAGGCAAGATGAGCTATGAGGGGAAAAACGCACGGAAAAAATGTAGGGGAGGGAGGGGGAGAGAGAGAGAGAGAGAGAGAGAGAGAGAGAGAGAGAGAGAGAAAGAGAGAGAAGAGAGAGTATTAGCGGTTTATGTTTGGCGAGATGAAAGAGAAGAAGCCCACGATGCAACGTGATTTTCCTGATTGTTGGACAGATAACACAAAATGGCGACCAGTTGGTCACGTGGTTGATTCATCGATAAACAACAAAAATGCCATTTCATTTCGAGACATTGAAGCGTTTAAAAAAATTATCGGGAGGGGTAACATCTTGGAAGAGGGGGTGCAAGAGGAAAAGGAAAGGAAAACGAGATAGTGATGGCAAAGGCATAAGGTGGAAGAAATCGTGTGAAGAAAAAATCTAGGGTGATGCGCATGTCGATATACCGTGGACAACCTAGTATGATGATTGGCCAGAAATTCACCGATATACAAAACATATCTCGGCCAGCCAATCACATGACAGAGACATACCGGTACCCAAAATGATTGGTAGTTAAACTAAATAACGTGTGTACGCTAAATTAAAAAAAGCGCGCAGTTTCAAGAAAACAACGTGTTGATTTGGAACCAGCCGAGTTTTCTCGAGGTCACGCTGCCCCAAGGTCCTGTATGTGACCAATTAAGGAGGACAACAGGACAGCCGGACATGAGACACGGGCGTGATCCCCTCTGCTCCACACCCATAAGGTCACGTGATCGACGTCCTAATGGATTTCTAGGTCACGCGAGCTCTATCTCACACAGAAATAGGTCAAGCAATTAGAGCAATTTGAAGTAGATACGCCGGCCGTTCTTTTCTTTCTTTTAGAAATACACTCATCACGCTATCATAAAATTCGAAATTCCTTTCTTGGGAGAAATATATATTCCAATTTGTCACGGATACTATCAACTTGACATGATTAAGGCGTTTATAAAATTCCACATGTAGCCTATATTGTAGCCTTAGTACAGATCGGAATGGTTCGGTGCCGACGAACGGGAGGGAAAGTAATCACCCTCTAGTGTTAGGTCCCCTAAGTTGCTCGAAGAGTGCTTTACCGAGGCGGAGACACAAGCTGAAATTCGGACCTGGGGCATCTTGATTAATTAACCGAGGACTCTAGTGCCGAGATATAGGCATCCTATCAACGCTTTCCCGCCACTATTTTGAGGGCGGTGTATTCGAAAAATTTTGCACGAAAACGTCAAACGTAAGACCTCCTACTCCTCAGTCGCGAGTATGATTCTCACAACTGAGCCGTCACGCAGAGACTGCATAAATGCTAAAAATTATGACTCAGTCGATGTACCTGCGGTCTTATCGGGATTCAAACCAAGGGCCTCCTTGTTAGAAGCCAGGAGCATTTTCGTTTATCCACCTACACTCATCTCTGTCATCGTGTCTTTCGTTTCCTCAAATATCAAAACAATAGATTGCCAAGTTTACCTGTCACTGTTTCTTTCCTAAGTTTCCTCCGTCTTTTATTTCCTGTCCCATACCTGTCCGCGGTAGCCACCGAGCTTGATATACCCTAGAGATAAGCGGTGGTAGATTTTTTTTTACCTACAATTAAACCTATTCATTTTCCCGGCAAATAGATGAGGCTGAACGATTAAATAGTGAGAGAGCCATAAAAATGACGAAGTTGGGATGGAAGAGCAAAAGCTAGGATAGTTTGGAAAGTTGAAGGAACCCAGCAGAAGTAAATCTAGTCCATTAATAAGCATCACAATAAAATATAATTCAACTCAAGTCTTTAACATGCCCGCGAAATTGTTTATCTACCAACATTGAGGTCAGGCTCATGCGTCACTTTTAGCGAAAAAGCCGGAAACAGATCAAGTTTATGGCGTGAAGCCCTAAGATTGCCGCTGGTAATGGATTGGGTTTGTACAATTTGCCAAGCATTCAAGCAACCAATTATTATTTTTTAAATCAATCAGTTGATCAATCAACCTATCAATCAGTATTCATACCCTTTTACGGGACCTCGATCTGGCCTGCAACGTACTAAAAATTCTGCTATGTAAGTTTTACCGTTTCTAAATGGCTTTGTTCCATATCATGAAGCCCTACTAGCCTCGTGCAAAACTCGATTTCACCAACCAACTGATCAATCAACCAACTGTACAACCGAGGGGACAGTGGCACTAAGTCAGGCAAATGACCGCTTGTAATTTTCGCAGTTCTTACTCGAGTGACTGTCAGCGAACTCTGCTCTATATTATTGTCATGTACATTTGGCTACGATATTATCAAAACATCATCATATTGGACAGTCCAGATTTTTCACTCTTAGAGCGTTCAACTAAGACATCTTTGAAGCTCACAATTTGTTTACTACTTATCGTTACATGTTTCTATAAGCGCTGGATGATAATCATTTTGCAAGGAATTAAGTGACAAGATCTAAGTGCTGAACCTAACTTTCAATCTATAGGACTCCAAGACTATCTTTAAATCACTGGTTCTCTACTACTGATGCTCTACTCTACTCTGCTAACCTACCCACCTGCCCAGGGCAGGGTGAAGTATTGGTAGACTACATACTATTTGTGCTCGTCTTAATAATATGGACATTAGACCAAAACTTGTTCCTTCAAAAGATTTGGTTCTATAAGTACAATACGTCTCGACTGAATGGACCTGCCAGAGATGTTACCCCAAAGCCTCTCAGGAACAGACTAACTTCACAACTCAGATTCTAGTAATTATAAAGCTGGAATGTAGCTCGTGAGAACCAGATCTCACAGGCGTCAGACTGACAATTAATTTCCAGTGTCAGAAGGACTTTATCTGAAAGTCGATGGAAACTCACAGAGTGTCAGGGACGCCACTAAACGCAGTGGACGTTTGGTTCCCATGCACTGCACATAAATCTACCAAGCTTGATTGAGTCCATCTGAAAGACGACCTTAGGATTAGAAAGTTTGTATACTCCGTGTTCAGTCTAACAACGACAATAATCGGAGATACTGACTACACTCATCTGGATGGTCTAAAAGATGGCTGGAGTATGATAATGTTACACAACCAACCAACCAATCAATCAACTAATCAATCAATTGTCATATCCTTAGAAGATAAGGCGACTTCTATAGCGTTTATAAAACACTTCATAATTTTAAAATCGAATCCTTAAACATTATAAAACGCATAGTTTTGTTTCATCCTTACAATTACATTCGCATCTTACAATGTATCCCCACACTAAGCGATTGATTTGTCTAACCCGTTATCTGCTTTCAGCACGCATGTTCATTGATAATAATAATAATAATAATAATAATAATTATTATAACATACGCAAAGAAAGACAACAAAGTTGAAACAGACCTTGCAGTTAATTAGATTTAATTAGATATGAAGCAGTGGCAAAAAATACGCGATCCATTCGCACCATCAGACAAAGCACCATTTGAGCAAACGAAAAAAATAAAACAATGCCAGTATGACGGCAATATTGCACTACAAAGTATTTATGAGTTGGTTATCATCGCTTGTTATCAACATGTTTCACAAAGAAACATGAATGTGTGCTAAAAATGAATAAACCAATTTTAAAAGTACATTAAAGACAATCTTCAACACAAATCAAATGTGATGATACTGAGTGGGAGGTAAAGTACACCGATTTCATTATATACCCTCATGAAAGATGCATCTCATTGTGGCTTATTAATCTTTTTGAACAAACCCACCCTCATTTATGCAGATCGACGTCTAAATGAATTATTTCCGTACACAGTAAAAACCACTTGAACCAACTGTGTTAAATAACGTGAGCACAACAGTTTTGTTTTGTTTTTTTTTCATCACAAAGCAGTTGTACACCTTTTCTGCTACTAGAGGTGGTACTCCACTATGACAGACAGAAAGGCGAAGCAACCACAACCCCAGATATTACCTGAATGCCAGCGAACAATAAAGGGAAAGACAAACGGGGATCGAACCCGCACCCTGTGTGCGGCACCCAGCCGATTTATATTAACAAGAGCAGGAAAGTACTGGTCATCCAGACCTCACTTAAAAAACATCGACGAACTGATTGTCACAATCAATCACTACCAAGTCTTGCATTCTCCTATTTTGGTTGGTCGTGTTATAGATCACATTCCAGCTGTTCCAGGGGAGGGCAAGTTACATGCACGCAAAAGTGATCTATTGGCCTATTTTTTCCAAATAACAGAACAAAAATATATCTATTAGATACGAGAAACCTTCAACCAAAGAGCGGCTTAAGTAATTTAAAGCATTTTTTTTAATGACCGGGAAAACAAGCAAGTTAGGTGATGTACTCGGATGGAGAAGAAAGGGAATGAAAAAAAGAAAAAAAATTATACAAAGGGCGAGGTTAAATGCAATTGTTAGATGCAAAGTAGTTACGATCTCCATCGACACAATTACAGGACATCACCAGGATCAACCACCCAGTACACTCACAATATCCCACCGTAAACTAAACAGGCGATAAAAAAAATAAAGATAGTTCCATGTAAACTATGTGAAAAACAATGTAAAAAACGCTAAGACCTACAAAAGGGTTGTTGGTCGACAAGCCAGCTGATCAGTGATAAGCAGCTTGACCCCACAACCTGGTTATCAGGATACCCTAGTGGTAGAGAGAGGAGTCTGGAGGGGTCGGACATGTACGGAGATGCATTGGCCTGTACATGTACCACTATCTACCACTGACACACTTTGGGCTGATATTGAGTCAGGAAAAGTGTAACAAAATCTTTTTTGAATGCTTCATGATAAGTATATCCCTTTTGCAAAGTAGGCCGGTTTTGAATATAATTTGGTCAATGAAATGTCACTGCTATAATTATACTATAATACACACCAGGCGTAGTCTATGATGCTATTTGTTTGAGCAAATCTATGTTAGTTTTTTATGTTAATCTTCGTGCTTTCATCAATGAAAGGATTGCTATATTGCTAGAATACCAATATACATTGATGAATAAAGTGTATTTTGATTTTTAGTTTACTAGAAAAGCAAATCATTGTTACACGTTAATAACACATAGAGTACCAAACAAATTCAATATATAAGATTTTGTCGGTATGCGGTATACCTCACTTGTCAATTAAATAACATTCCCTTGACGTTTAAAGAGTATATTTAAATGCAATGCTGTCAATGCACTTTATGCTGATATATATATATATATATATTAAACAAGTAGAACTCAAGAGTGTTTGGTGACAGACAGTGGCTAACCCGAGACATGCAGTGAGATAAACGAAGGTGACGCACATTCTCTCCCAGCTGTAGATAGTAACTAAGTGAAACTCCACCTCTGAATTGCTGGTCAAGTGCTCTGATCACTTAGCCATGCCTCCAATGAAAGCAACAACACAAAATATTTTTAACAGTATCGGAGAAACTGGCGCATGTTATCTGGTCAAGATTGTATTTAAAGGAGGGGGGGGGGGGGGGGGGGGGGGAACAATTCGGTTTTTTTTTTTTTTTTTTTTTTTTTTTTTGCTTTTTTTGGTAATATAAGAAAAGAAAGAAGAAAAAAGAAACAAACGTTGCAATTCTAACTGGGGTCGTTCTTTCATGTACTTTTTGAGTCTCAATTTATCAAGCACTACCTTGTCCAAGATGAAGGGAGAAAACTCTTGAAAAATAAGACGCCGAAAAAAAAAGTTGTAACCTACGTGAAACCTGGGAGAGCGATTGATAGACACTCCCCTCAAAGATGCACAATGTTACAGTAATCGTTACAGGACAGAATCGATCTGTGCTATGTGAAATGTATAAAGCTGTTAACTGAACACACAAGAAAATGGATGCGGTGCCTACTACACGTGCCTCTCACTAGCTACTTCTTCCAAACACGGTGAAAATATCTCAAAATCACTATCACAATTTCTCCTGAATGTTCACATAAGCACGATACCTGAATTAAGATAAACGACTTTATTACCATAAACACGTTTACAATAATATTGTAGTTAACACGGGTCTAGACTTAAGAATTATTAATTAAAATGTAGTCCTCACAACTAAATCTACACCCAAGCCATTGCACATGAATTCATTAGAGATTCCACTGGACTACACAGAGCAGTAAGCTACCAAAGTAATAGATTGCGTGGAAACATTCGCAGGTCTACCGCGTGATAGCAGTGTAGATGTTGGTGTTCGCACTGCGACCAGCATAGATAGCTAGATGATCCCATGCGCGGCTGAAATGGGTCAAAACTATACACTAAGTAGATCTGGATCTCGATACAGTGGACATTGCTGCTAATATCGACCTCGACGGGACATGGCTGAAAACGTCGACTTATATGAAAATCGAGTTATGTGATCTTTTTGATAGACTATAATAACAATAAATAACCGAAACTCCCAAGAAGAAAGACCCAGTAAAGTGAGAACCGACTTATCAGGCGATGACCTGCGCAATTTCTGTTGAATAATTTATACCCAGGTAATCAGGGCTGACCCGGCGACCTCGGCAGGTGACCCACCTCCGGCCCCGCCCCCACCTGACCACAGTGGGCACACTACTGGCCACGCGTTCACGAGACCCATAATGAAAACACACGTAGCCATGGACTAGCCTGTGTTTTTTTTTCTCATTAAACCGAAAATAACGGCGTCCGCAAGAATAATAAAAAAAAATGAACAAATAAACATGAGGAATTGCTGAATGTGTTTGGAATTGACCCCAAGATAGAAAGGAAAATAAAAACTTCAAAGAGGTGTGATTGCGTAGTCCGTTATAGTCAAGTGGATAGGAAAGTTTGCATTGCCCTTGACTTGGGTCAGTCTCCCATGGGGGTATATCTAGCTCGCTAATAGACCATAGAGCACATCACTTCAAATGTTTATTCCAAAGACAAGGCAGAAAAATTAATCTGAAAATGTAATATAACTTGTATTTTCACTCGGGAATACAATAATCTAATCTATAAAGAAGAATCAGAATTACAGTGACGTTTCGAGAAGATCCAAAGTAATCTTTGTTGAGTTTTACATCCAAATGTTTCTCAAAGAATCCTATGCGTAGGTGATGGCACCACCGGACATTCGAACCTTGGACCCACTGATCGTCGCTCCAGAGCGCTAACCAGCTGGGATAGCACCGCCCTCTTGTGAATAAACGGAATTAAGCTCGATTATTTCTATAGCACAGGTATCTACCCTCTGGTGTCTCTACATCGTACATAATGAATCTGGCCATGAAAACGTGTGAGGAAGAATTCCGACCCCCATTGCAGGCCGGTCTGTCCTATGCTGAAAGGTCCCGACAGTAAAGATAAGGTTTCCAGCGGGTCCCGGACAGTCACTCGTGGTCAACAACTTGTTTACACCGACACGGTGCTCAGTGCAAGGAGTGAAGATAACCTTGAGACAGTCTCGATATTTTGATTTGGTTTGTGGTTGTTTTTTACCTGGCTCTATAAACATAGAACTGCACCGAGTATTGCATCCTCGGTCTATTTGCAATTCTCGTGTCAAATAATAATAATAGCATGTGAAAGGCTGAAACTGCCCATTGATATATGGTGCAAAGATTAACAGGTGGAATTAGGGTTCATTCAGAGAGTGCCCGATAAATCAGTAACGCTCTGTAGTGACGGGCAGGGGTGACGGGGAACGGATCCTAAGCGTCTTCTCCGTCTTCGTCACGGGTCCTTTAGGTTTCCTTAGAGAACATAAATTAAGCGTCATGATCATTAATGCTCACCAAAAATGCTATGCCTTGTTCTTCTTTTTTTGAGGGTTCATCGTATGGTACACTGGTAATTATAGTTAACACCCAGATAGTTAACAGTGTCAGCATTTAGTCAGATCCACCTCTGGAAACACAGACCGGCACAAATCGCTTCCAGCTCAACAGGCGTACAGTAGGCAGTAGAACCCATTATCATAATTATTATGCTTTTCAAAGTTTTAATTGAATACTCGTGTATCACCGGATTTCAACGTTACACATTGATCCAGAACTAACGTTTAATAGTTTAAACTCTCTAGTACATGTTGATGTTTATTAGCTCGTTACATGCACTTACCTCCGGAATAATCATAATTAGATTTCATTACATTAAATTGTGTGCTAATGGTGACTACCTGACGTGAACCCATCACACACTACAAATTTAAAACAGGTTGTTGACCTGGTGGGCTCAAACCGGGTATTGTAGGATGACAAGGGTGGCATGCATATCGCATTCGTCGTGGTTAGATGTTCAAGCTCTTCTCTGAAAGTGCGTCCCCCTACCGGACGCCCCAACCTTTGTTATCCTGAAACATGTACCAACAGCCGACCCACCGGGGTGAGAGTCTAGCGTAACGGGTTCAAATCTTGATTGGCCTTCATAACCGCGATAACATGGCTTTGGATTTTACCCGAGACTCTAAGAACGGCAATAATAATATTATATGTAGTATTGTTATACTCCAGCAGCTTGAGTGTGATACCACACAGTGCCTCAAGTAGACTCCAGTGCTGGTTATTCAACTCCCGTGTTGATACAACAGGCTTGGACTGGGCTATGCCTGCCCGGTTTGTCCATTACTTCACTGAATTGGTCACGCTCACATTGCGGCATACATAGGGTCATACATTCACCTTATCTATGTGTTTAATTGTGTGGAGAAAGATAATGTATTGGTGCTTTGCATAATGCGGGATTGTTTGTTGGCAGTTAATTGGTTAACTTCTTAAGAAATGTCCATCAAAGTAGTAATCATAAATGCAGTAACTACACTACGATGTGAACGGACCCCAAGACTAACGTCTGAAAAATTTAAGTGCTGCCTCACAACAGAGTCAGAGCGGGAAGACCAGGTCGATCACATGACACTGACCCAAGCAGAAAGGAACGGTTGCCGTGATTCGGGTTAAGTCATTGATTTAGATATTATAAAAAGTTGTAATCACAGACCGAAGTGTCTTTATCGATACAGTGATTTATCTCAAAGCTAGAAACTTGTAAATGCATGCATTGTTCATTTTAAATGCAATTTTAGGCCGTATGAGTAAAGTTTAAACAGAGTAAAGATGTTCTTAGTCATTTTGAAGCGGTTATATCGTTCAACAATCTGTGGGTCCCAAATCGAAAAACAGAAACGGCTGATAAAGGAAAGCCTACACCCCTCGAAAGAAACAAAAGTATACGTGTGGCTGAAAACATGCTCTACCACATTTTTCTTTGTTTGTTGGTTAAACGTGACTGTGAAGGCTACAGGAGCCTCCGCGCTCTGTGTAAGGTGTCTATACCTTAACCAAGTGAGCGGCCGTGGGAACGCGTCCAGGTTGGACCAAACCCTCGCGCTCTCTCAGGGGGATGTGGACTGACTTGACCTCCTTACGCTTACATACTTTAAAGGCTGGATATGGTGGTGGTGGTGGTGGTGGTGGTTGTTATGGTGGTGGTACAATAGTAGTGCAGAGGGCCAATAATCGAGTTAACAACTGCCCTGGTTTCCGCGGTCAATGATCTTTGTTTAATTGTCACGTTTGCCAACTTCATTTCATAAACACTGCGAATTTAACAGGAGAAGAAGAAATAATTAATTAAATGAAGAAGTTCGTTGACTACTAAAAATTAGGACGACTTCGTTGTGTTTTGGGGGTTTTTGTTTTGTCTTGTTTTATTTATGTTTTAGGTTGTTTTTGTCGTTGTTGTTGTTTTCGTTTTTTAGGGGTACGGCTTTTCATGGTTGTTTGCTGTTGTTTTTTTCTCCAAAATATATAAACGGCATGCAAGCTTTTATTTCTTCTTTTTAAACTCCTTAAGGTGATGAAGCAGGACATTTTTAATGGGATCCGCTAGTGACAACTTTTCCCATTTCTTATTGGTGGGAAGGGTGCATAGTAGTGATGATAGATCACAAATTTCCATCGAAATGATGATGTTCTGTACAACATATTGGAATTCACTCGGTGCGCGCTGACGGTTTCTATAGTGAAGTAGCTCCTCCGACAAGTAGACGGGACGGACTGGCGCGGATGGCGGATGCACAACCATAATGCAGCGCTTCATCGATCCGCTGTCAGTGATAATATGGATAACCGCAAGTCAGCATTAGATGAAGGCAAATACGCTGTAGCAGGATTAATAGGATAGTGAAACAAAGGACAGATGATAGTAAGAGAAAGGGAGGGAGAACGACCTACAAAGCAGGAGAAAAAAGGGAGGGGGGGGGGGCGAGCTAGACACATACAGACAGACGGGCAGAGATAAAGACAGTCTTTTCGAAGACTGTAATGGGGCATAAAGTCTATAAAGTGAATACATATAAACGTTTGGTATCGCTATGCACCTTTTCCGTGGGAAATCCCCTTCCTCTGAGCCTGCACAAGACGTGCTTATCTAAAAAGCGGCGTTTGCGTTTTAGTACTCATGCAGTTGCATCACACGATCAGCTATCAGTGGTGTTTATGTGTGTGTCAGACAAGAAGTCGATCACTCTCCACTTTTCACGACTTGACTTCAGCTATTCATGTCTTGCATCGCTACCGTTCTCCAGTTATCAGCATAGCTCTCTGAGACCACTAACGGACAGTGGCTAGCTCTATGTGTGTGTGTGTGTGTGTGTTCTGTGTGTGTGTGTGTGTTCTGTGTCCAGTTCCGCCACTGCAGCAGGACTGAGGCAATATTGATGATAGCCCTTGAGTAAACAGGATTCAGCTCTTGCTGATAAAGACAGTACAGTTTATCTCACGGCCGCCATGACAGGTCAAGCTTGGGTCAGGCAAGGTCAACCTTATCAGGAGCCAGTGCCCAGTCCTGCTGCAGTGGCGGAACTGGACACAGAACACACACACACACACAGAACACACACACACACACACACATAGAGCTAGCCACTGTCCGTTAGTGGTCTCAGAGAGCTATGCTGATAACTGGAGAACGGTAGCGATGCAAGACATGAATAGCTGAAGTCAAGTCGTGAAAAGTGGAGAGTGATCGACTTCTTGTCTGACACACACATAAACACCACTGATAGCTGATCGTGTGATGCAACTGCATGAGTACTAAAACGCAAACGCCGCTTTTTAGATAAGCACGTCTTGTGCAGGCTCAGAGGAAGGGGATTTCCCACGGAAAAGGTGCATAGCGATACCAAACGTTTATATGTATTCACTTTATAGACTTTATGCCCCATTACAGTCTTCGAGAAGGTGTTTATCAATTTGAGTTACGACAGCCTTCGTGCAAACAAATTATCGACATGACTCATGTTGGTCTTCTCTTAAACTATTATCGATATGAGACTTGACACGAATAATACAGATTATGGGTCATGATTCCAAAAATTGTGTTTTCTTGTCGTTTTCCTCAATGCTGGATCATTTTCTAACTCTCAGTGCGCCGGGCCTGAAAACAATGCGCTCTTACCGGCGCACGGTCGTTAGGATCTGGGCGCAAAAACCTATTACTCAAGTGACTTGTCTCAAGCCATATTGCACAATCACAGTTTCAAGTCTAGTTCAAGTTCCACCCACACACTACACAATCTTTTTTCTCAATTGACTGAGAAGAAACTATGGCGCCCACGAGGAAACAGCGGTTAATTCTGTGCACCTTGTATATTCAATTAAAGTTAAAACAGCGGAGAAGTAGATCTTTCTGCGTTTCTGGGCAAAAAAGTGGCTTCTAGAGAGGAGTAGAATTAATCACACCACACTATTAGAAGAATTGAGGTTGTACCCAGCTGATTTTACTAATTTTCTTCGAATGTTAGAAGAAAAATATTTAGAGCTTTTAAGCATATTATTGGACCCTGTTCTTAAAAAGCACTACTGTCAATTTCTTTGACAAAATGAACCATTTCCACGTATGCCTTGTCTTTT
>RQTK01000124.1:0-103736 GCA_003991915.1 Elysia chlorotica | reverse complement strand
ATGATGGATGATGATGATGATGATGATGATGATGATGATGATGATGATGATGATGATGATGATGATGATGATGATGATGATGATGATGATGATGATGATGATGATGATGATGATGATGATGATGATGATGATGACGATAACGGTGGTAAATCTGGAGATCGTGATAACGGTACTGATATCAGGCGCCCAGGACACAGATATACATTGCACTTAAAGTACGATAGGAAGTGGAGAGACTGGCGAACATGCTTCACGGAGCACAAGTCGCCATATTTTGACCTTAAGATCAAAGCACCAAAAACTCTCGAGCAAAGCAAAAATAAGCCTTTAAAAGTCTTGGCCTCATTTTGAATTTTCGCGCACCAATTTAAAGTGTTTTTCTGTGGGGATAGAACCTAGTATAATTTGGGGCACGTAACAACAGAGTGGGGTTTTCCTTCACAAAAGTAGCGATCTTTATCAGCTGGAGGATTATCTGCGCTGATAGCGGCAAACACGAGATAAAGAAGGAAGCGGTGCTACTGCTATCAGTTCAGCAGCGAGCGATGATACTTTTGTTCCATCTTAGCTAATCTCATTTTCAAGGGCTTTCTAAATAGATTAGACCGCTATCATTCGAACCGTCTATAGATATTCTGATTAATTTGATAATCATGAGTGCAGATCACTCATCAGTGGGTACGAGAACTAGATGTACATTTGCCAACTAAAAAGGAGAGATATCGACGGCCTGTTCTCAATAACCCATACAGGTGCACTGCTCGGGACTAGATACAGGCACAAGGAGGTTTCCCAGAAATCCCTATATCGAGTGGAAAGTACCAGCTGAGATTCGAACCTCGGGCCCAGTACTCTCCGGTTAGATAGTTGCTTGATTTCTTCACGTTCAGCGCCAAGAATTAGACTATATCGTGGACGGGTTTCAAGACTAAGGTCTGGCAGTTTTACGTGTCGCCATAGACAGAGCGAGCAAACCACAACCTCTGTCTTTGCCAGTCATGTTATACTGACACGGACCCCCAACCAGTATGTGGCGAGTTCTCACACAGTCATTATTGTCGCCCAATCGTGTGACCGAACTAAGAACTTCCCGAATAAAGACACAACGCTCTACCACTAAAGTCATCCCGATGCAGGGCACTACTGTCTGTGCTTATTGCTGTAAGACTTGCTAATTGCGGTTCAACTCAATTAAAATGGAAAAAAATATGGAGAACTTGGAGATCGCACGTGTATGTCACAGATAACGCTTTTTAGGTGAATACCAGAGCAACACGACATGGGTTCAACCCAGTTGATGCTAATTACACCCCACAACCTATTAGAGTTATACTTATACTAGGTGCTCCACAGGCCACTTAAAAACTAATCTGTCGGAATGGTAAGTTCAATAACAGAATAATTATGATAGATCTAGAAAATATGTTTCTGTAGTTCAAATCACCAAAACGTGATTAAATATAGGAATTCATTTTCATTCTAAATGTAATATATGTCTATACATTCGGAATGTAAAACAGCGTTCCATCAGTTGATACATGACGTTTTGTAATAGCTAACAGTTTTCATTGGTTTTTTAAATCATTAAATACTTTTGTGGGCATACTCCTTTAGTGGAAGCCTGGTCACATACATGCTTGTTGTTTGGTCATTTCGAAACGATACTCATCATTCTGAAACAGGTCATCTCGTGGATGGGTCCCAAGACTTAGGTTTGTTAACTTTACGTACTGCAATGCAGATAAACAGCGGGAATGCCAGGATTCTGACTCACGGGCCGCTTTATAAAGACATCGATCAAACATGGAGGAGATCGACATTCAACCGCTATGGTTAGAAGCCCCGCGCTTTTTCAACTAAGCCACCACACTCGTTCTACTACCAGACATGTTAGAAAGTACATCGCTTGAGTTGAGGTGGTTTGACGTCGAACGTCAGTAGGCCTACTATGTAGGCTACATTGTGGACGAGTCCAAAGACTGACGTTTGACGATTTTATGTGCTGCCATACACGTGACAGGCCGGGCATATCATGACTCCTGTCTCAGCCGGTCACATTATACATGTACTGACACCGACCCAACCAGTTACAGGAAACGAAATCGGCAAAAAAATCTGTCGATCGTGAAATTCGCACCAAGGACCTTCCGATCTGGAGACCAAAGCTCTACCACTTGAGCCAGTTCGCCCTCCTAGAAAATAAATGGACTGTCAGAATAATCAAGCCTCAAGAAAGGAGGTAATCTTTTAGATCGACACATTGCTACCCTCCATAGCATCAAGTCACCTCAATGAACGCCGCACGGCTGGCCTCCAACAGAACACAAACGGTGCCTTTCATTTTATTGCCAGGCAAGCAAGGACAAGGTGGTCCAATCAAACAGGGGATTCCAGTTGGAATTTGCACGTTCTACAAACTCATCCACTTCGTATCCAAATCCTTTTTTTCCCCTTTCATACCCATTAGAACTGCAAGAAATGAGCTGCAATAAGCATTCTTAAAAGGTCACCCTCTATGGCAAGAAGCTACCAAAGAACCAGTTTGCCTAAAAACAAATAGAAAAAGGTCCTTGCAAAGGCAAGGCAAGTGGTCTATCGCATGTCCAATTGCCTATGATGAGGTTCATTGGCCAGAGAGTCATTGCCACTGAAGACTTAACTCAGAAGGCCCGGCCTCTTCTTATTTCCAGGCCCCCTCGTTCTTCGCAAGAACTTATCTAGATATAATCTTGGGGACGATTGTCAACTCCGTTTGACGTTACCCATAGATACTATGACTGTATACTTGCCTTGCGCAGTTATTACAATGGGGAAGTATATTTAGACACACGTCTCACAGTGTACTGAGATGCCATAGTCGGGTGTCTAACTCTGAGTAAATCTAGTTCCTCCTTGTTCATTCTACCCGTTATCTTCTCTCATCATCCCAGACATAAAACTGAGCATAAAGAAACCGCTTTGAACGGCTGAGTGGTTGTCCACAGAGCGGGCCCATGTCTCCACCATACAGAGGCTGCTAAAGCCTGTATCGTGTAACTATGACAAGATTTAGATAGCTGCCAACCTTACGACAAAAAGGGGTATATGCACACTGTTTCTTACATTAGTATTACCACTTCGAAAGCATATTGGGCTGGCAGCTCTATGTTTGGTGATTTACAGTTTTGTTTACTTAAAACTAGGTACACACTATAAAGCTTGCATACGAACAAAAATAATAGTAATGAGAGTATTCGGGGTGCTTAGGTAGCAGCAGTAACAGAGGTAACAGCCATTGCAACAGCAACAGTAGTTGTAGGAAAAGAAAAGGTTGTAGCATGGCGTTTTTCTTACAGTGTCAGACTAATGGGATTGGTGATGGTCGATGTGGTGTAAGCAGAACAAGCCGAGGTAGTGAAATAGATAATAGTGCAGGCGTATCACTAACAGTGGAAAAAAGTTGTGTGTGTGTGTGGGGGGGGGGGGTAGAATATTGGTCTCTCAGTCAGCAGGTCCCTGGTTCGAATCCCACGATCGGTCAAAAATGTATTTGTTCGATTTCGCCCCCTAATGATTGGATCGATGTCAGCGTAGTGTAACCGGATCAGATAGGAGTCGTGGCATCCCAACATTGCCCTCTGTGTGGCGGCACGTAAAATTGTCTTGGGACCATCCACAGTAAAGCCTACATGGGGATGATTGTGGGCACTAAGCAGAAAACAAACAAGTATCACTAACAGTAACCGCAAGTCTGAAGAGTATCAATTTATTAAGTTTTTCCTACATCTTTGGGCAAAAGAGCGCAAGCTCAGAGGCCACTGGACTGATAAATTCCTACATCTTAGGTTAGCCGAACAGACTTGAGTGCGACAAACCTTTTCACGCGAAGATAGATCTGAAGTCAAAGCCAAGTGCGATATTACAACAACAAACGGAGTTTGAGGATCGAGATCCATATTCTAGGGATCTGGAGATTTTATAGGTTGTTGGTTTTTATATACAATACATGGATTATTTAAATTATGAGCTCGTATTAGCACGCAATTTAACATACCTTTCCTGACTCGTCCGGTATAATGTGATATTTTCATCTCTGAAGACTGTTATCGAGCGAGACACTTAAACCGAAGCCTTGGTCTATGAGCCACTGCTGTGTACTCAACACAACAACTTAAAACAGACAGAATTGTCCAGAACTTAAAACAGACAGATTTATCCAGAACTTAAAACAGACAGAATTCTCCAGAACTTAAAACAGACAGAATTCTCCAGCTAGCGGATGATCCTTGCTACAGCTCACATGTACGACCAAAACAGAGGATGCACAGAGCCAGTCCTCGGAGACCTCAAGTTCTGCAAAAAGCAATGCCTATTTTATCCGGGTTATCTCCATAAATTAAAATGAAGACCATTCAAAACGATAATGGTGTGTGCAATCTGCACGTGCCAAGATGTAGATATGTAAAGCCGAACTTATTATCGTACTCTAGCTTGTTATTTTCATTCACTAATGTAGCGAAGCGGCTCCATGTGCAAGAAAACTCCGAAAACACACAAGCTGCACAAAGATATACAATTTATTGTGTCACACAATTAAAAAACATGGCTCACAAAAACGGAATACTGCACAACAACGGTATTGCTTGCCATAAGACACAGTAGCTTGGCCAAAGTTAGATATACTGTTGTTGTATATATCTATATTTAACGGTGCAACTTCAACACAATTGCAAATCCATCACGAAAATGACAAACGAATGGTTCCAACAATCCTACAAAACTGCTCACAAAAAGGGATGCAACAAAGATACCGCGAGGCGTTTAGAAAAAGAACGTTGGCCTCTACAACAAATCAAAGTCTACCATTTCATTGTAGGACCCTAGTACAGTTATACTTTTTTGAATTGATACAACATCAACACAAATGCAAATCCACCACACCACCACTACCAGCGACGGAATCCTAGAGACGCAGATCTGGATAGAGGCTTCAGTGTATGGAAAACCTGCACACTCAGATAGTGGCAGCTCGGAAAAAGCCAACTGTATGAAAAAGCAGTTTTAAAGCCTTGAGCAGTATCAGTAACAAATGACAACAGAAACTACAGTTATGTAAAAAGCAATATTTAGCCTTAAATGCTAGAGCACTAACAGACTGTTAATTGCCAATCAAAGCCCACAGCTGTCGTTTTTTTCCCCTCATTTTTCGAAGGCCTCATACCCCCCACAAGGACATAGCTTTCCTATTAATTTCAAGGGTTTGAAATTTGAAACGAATTTTTTTTTTTGAAGCGACGTAAGTTTCTGGTGTGTTAGTCAATATTGGTTACTAGCATGGGGAAGGTGGTCCTTGTTCGTACCGGTGACGTTATATGCAGTGGTATCAGATTACCTGTCTCGCCCCCAGCACCCCCAACCCGCAGTGGCGTCAGGTGTCCCTGTGAAAGTTGATGTGGCAGGTGTTTTTTAGTCCTACTACCCGAATCAAACGAAGTTATTTCAGTATTTCATTACTGTCGATATATTATTAATTAACAATTACTGTGAACTCACAGCATATGAGTCGCGACAGGTATCATGCCTATTTCCCTTTATCTCTCACAGCGCAGAATGGGCGCTTTGAGTTGACTATTGACAACATGCATTGGCTTCTCTCTTCTATTTAATTAAACTACAAAGCCAGTAGTTGTGCCGACAGTACATTTTTTTAACAACCAATTAATGTGGCGCCAATCTAATTAATGTTAAGTTCTCTCCTTGTCTGGCCTCGCCTGGATACACAAGAATATTCCTATGCGTCTATGAGATCCCATTCATTCATTTAAAATTTATTCGTTTTATAATGTAGGTCAAACATTTAAATTTTGATTCTAACAATCAAGTGAAAAGCCGGTTCTTGTTTTAATTGCTACAATGTGGTGAGTTGTTTGTTTATCTTGGTAACTAGAAGTTGTGAAAAGAACAAGAAACTGCAAACTGTGGACTATCCATTGTTTCATGTTTTTTACTCTCTCGACATTGCTCGGAGATGACAGAAAATTTCTTGAAATTCAACCTTGTGCCTTGCTAGATTTTTTAGCACAGATTGAGAAAGGAGAGAGGATTCTAAGTTTAAAAAAAAGGATCAGCATGTTACCGACATGGAGAATGATAAATGAGGTCGCGGGAGAGAGAGAGAGAGAGAGAGAGAGAGAGAGAGAGAGAGAGAGAGAGAGAGAGAGAGAGAGAGAGAAGGCAGGGGAAGAGTCAAGGTGGCACTGTCCTTACTGGTCTGAAGCCGTAACTAAATGGCTTATATCGGTTAGAGCACCATGGTCGTATAAAGGAGTCTTTTTGTAGCTCCATGGTTAGAGCCACGAGCGGGGCTGTTGGTTACGCGTACGGTCCAGGCGAAGTAAAGACGTCACAACAGTCCCCGAAAAAGTATACTCTTCACACTCTCGCTCTAATTGTTGGTTTCAATTTCAGCCTAGATTACCATCTTCTCTTGCTCTATTTGTTTTTCCATTGAATATTTGGTTGCAAAATGTGTCTATACAGTATCAGTTCAACACTTGAATTAACCTGGTATTACTGATAATTAGGCTTTAAAATGTAAATACACTGAGAACTCAGAGAAGTGTTATGATCCATCCTTAAGATAAGCTGAGTCCTACCACTAGAGAGCACAAAACACGGCATCAGTACAATGTATACTCTACATAGCAACCCAACGCACTTACAGGCAAGAATTATGTTTTTAAGCTAACACCGAGGAAAAGTATACTTGTAGTGTATCTGTAAGATTCATTTCGATAACAAAATACACTTTATGGGGACCAGCCCAGGTCTAACCATAACTCCACTCTAGCCACGGTGCTACGACTGTGGCATTATGTGAAACTCACGCTAAAATGCATGTGATACTTTTTGTAAAGGTGATAATGATATCTATCGAGCTAAACTTTCAGAATAAATATATGCTAAAATGTGTATGCTTTATCAGTATTAAAAAAGGTGTGTCCCATGTGGAGCAGAAATAATGAAAAACCTAGTGCATTATCAAACTCTCTCTTGTGCGACGAAAACAATTAAGAAGATAACATAAAGTATTGACTGAACTATCACCACATCCTTCCATCCAATTTGAATTCTCTTGACCTGCACTTTAGGTTCTAAAACCAGACAGTAGATTATAAGCTTGGATCATAGAAATTCATAGTAGCGACAAATTGGGCACTGTTGGTAAATGATTAAAATGTGAAACTAAATGTTCCATTAAAATACATTTTGTAGTTTTCAGGCTAAAATACGATGTGTTCTTTAATACGTAGCACCGTCTAAAATTGTCTAGGCGCTTTGTTTTAAAATTGGCACTACTGCGTTAGAAAGAGGAAAAACTAGAAACTAGTGCCAAAGTAGCAAGCGCTTCTTCAATAAAGAGATTCACTTCTGGTTGTTCATTGATATCTTTTTTATAGGCCGCTACTCACACAGATACCACTAGGATATATTTTATTGATCAGCTGAGGTGGTCGAGAATGTTTTTCGGCTGTGCATAAGTAATCTATCGGGCGAGGCAACTGTTAATTGAACATACATTTTTATGACAGTGGGCATTACTTCCCTTGGTGTAATTATTAAGTACAACTCGACTTCACAATATTTTATGAGTTTGTTTTTATAGTTTTACTATTGTCTTCTCCATTTACAATGACTGACTCCTAGCCAGATTCGATCAGATGGACCGATAGTTTTAGTTCAACTAACAATATACACTTAGCATGATCCCCTATGAGTGTTACACATTCATTTATATCCTCTGCCGCATCATAAGATCTCCCAGGTTACTACTTATTATTATTATTATTATTATTATTATTGTAATCATCATCACACTGGTTCATGGATTTTTTATCAATGAATTTACAAGTCCAGAAGCAGTTTACCAGTAATTGTTATTTTACATAAATATGAATAAAGTACTTTTCTATTGAAAATGTTATGACCGAAACTAAAGGGCGTTCTCTTGCAAATGCATGTACTAAGCGGAGCCATACGGCCCCTCCCACACATCTCCACTCTTGGTCATTTTACCACAAACCCCACGCGACCAGAAAGGCGTGGAGGGACAGCCACAATCACGCACTCAGTCCGCTTTGCCCTCCACCCCCAGAAAGCGGCAGTGGGCGCAGCGTAAACGTGAGTCTATTGGTTTGCTACTGAGGGTTGGGGTTAGGGTTAGGGTTATTATTATTATTATTATTATTATTATTATTATTATTATTATTATTATTATTATTATTATTATTATTTGGAGGGCAAAGCGGACTGAGTGCGTGATTGTGGCTGTCCCTCCACGCCTTTCTGGTCGCGTGGGGTTTGTGGCTGCATGTGTACCTGGCCGTGTGGCTGCATATGTTGCTGACATTGTATTATCTCTGGTTGCATCGCTCGTTGAAACTCTAGATGTGTTGGTAGCGGTGGTGCTGGTGGTTGAAACTCTTGCTGTAATGGTTCTAGTTCGAGTATTGACGGTGGTGGACTGGCCAGATAGTCGACAGTCCGCCTGGGAAGGAAATCCGAGTGCTGGGGCATCATGACGTGCAGCATGGTGCTGTTAATGCCCTGCGTATAGGCTGTTTCTGCTGGAGTTATGTTGACCTGTCTTCCGCCTTATTCCCGGTGAATAGGATGATTCGTTTATAAGGTCTACCTTGCGTCAGGTGAAAATAAAGTGTTGTGTCGTTGATATGTCTTGAGTCAAGACCGTCGCCAAATTCATTAGGTCTTGGTTGAGCCTAATTCTGGGCTCTGTCTTCAGTGCGATTTATACCTGGAAAGTACTTCTGATGACGATGACCTCTACTCCGCCTCATTCAAGGTGTGACTCGTACAATCTGCCTACGTGTCTGTATTATGTCCAAGCCACAAAAGGCTCCCTTTCATATTAGTGTGAGTTTGGCGTCTTCAACAGAATTGAATGTTCTCCAAATGCCCTTCTCGTGGAAATCAATGCAGTATCGTCGATGTTTACTTTACTTTTAACAACGCGAAAAATATTACATTATATGTTCAATATTCAAAAAGAAAAGCTCGTTTTCTATTTCTTCAACGCGTTGAAATTTTGTTAATACATAAAAATGAAGATATTTACAAAACAACTTTGCACTAAGTCCACAAAATTAATATGAGGCTAGACTATTCACTGTAAGTACATGTACATAGTTGTATTACTTGTTAAACCTATCCTTAACAAATATTTTAGGTTTGTCAGATAATCAAATAGCTAATCAGTAAGTTATTGCTCTGAGCTGCCGAGCAGAAGGTCCTCGGTTGGAATATCACTTTTTGCTACTTTCTCCATTGTAATTTTAGCCTCCATGAATCATGAGGGCAGTAACTCTAAAAATACACTTTTGCTATAGGCTTGGTCGGCATTTACAAATGCCTACCATTGCCTGTGGCCTCTTAAAGCTTTAAGTTAATTTCTGAGTTTAAATTATTCACTACACATTTCAAGTTAAACTATTAGACTCGTCACATTTGCGAAAAACAAGTTGTCATCTCATCAAACTTTTCAAAGAGAAAATGACTGAATGACATGAACTGTGATTTCTAAAGAAAAAGTTATTCCACTGTGTTGGAAGACTTGAGTCGTGAAGTTTTATAGTGTTAAAAAGCATTTAAGCTAGCGTGATAAAATGTTGTAATGTCTAGAATTGTTGCACCATTTAGCAAAACTCACTCGTCTACACACAACACTGCATGATAGGGTAACTAAAATCTAAACATAGAGCTGATGACTTACAACTTAGTCACGTAATCCTTGTTGAAATCTGATTTCCTATGTCTGTCTAAAATATATCCGACAATACTATTATTAACTTTAAAATCTGTGCGGGAAATCAACGGCAGAGCAAACAGTTTAAAAAATAGTAAGTGGTTACCGTTAAAAAAATCTTCATGCAACCGCTCTCGTGATCACTATGTGTTAACATAATTATATATAATTATCCTAATCACTGTTTCACACACCAAAGACCAGACCCTCAGACTTGGAGGAAACATTCAAAGTATAACGAATTTAGTTCCGACGCAAAGAGTACGATGATCGAACATCCCTGCTCAGCTGATTAGCGCGAGGCTGGCGGTGCGAGTTCTAATATAGTTGTGTGGTTTTGGTGGTTAGCCCAGTGACTAAGGGGGTGACAGAGCTGACTCATCTTCACGCTTAAACCAGAGCCCCTCACTTCCCTCTATAAGTATCTAGTTAAACCTTAGGGGAAATCCCTAGATATTTCCAGCCACTTTCCAGTGATTCCAATCGCCCACGCAGGGGAATAGATGGATATCTGGATAGATACATAGAGACAGACAGACAGACAGACAGGCAGACAGACAGACAGACCAACCGACCGACCGACTGACCAAACGACATACCTACCTACCTACCTACCTACCTACCTACCTACATACATACATACATACATACATACATACATACATACATACATACATACATACATACATACATACATACATACATACATTCATAGCGAGATAGGGAGAGGCAGAGACAGAGTAAGAGGGCGAGAGACCAGTGTGAGAGAGAGAGAGAGAGAGAGAGAGAGAGAGAGTATATTACACTTTGATTGTGTATTGTTGAAAACCTAGAAAGTAGAAGAACTTGATACTAGGCCTGCTACGCAAGACAATCAGATCTAACGGAACCATCCAAAACCACTTACGCCGAGAGACAATAACTGAATAAGCCAGTTCAAGTGGTGATTTTCGTCGGACGCGCTCAAGGCTACTGGGTCGAGAGCAGAGACAGTAGAACTAGAAAGTGGACAAACAATGAGTATGATGGGCGGCCTAGATATTAGATAACCAAACTATGTGACCTTTAAATTACGTATTCTGATTCGTTTTACGATCCCTTGGTTTCTCGAGGACTCCTATATGGCGATATGGATACAGATGAGAATCTATCCTCAGACTTCTTAGTTTAATACCGATTGGTCTACCTGGAGACCACAATCTAAAATCTAAAACTAAAACACCCTCTTATCCTCACACATATTTTCCAAATTGAGGGGATAAAGAGAATGAAGCGTTTGAAGACTGTAATTGAGTGTAAATGGGTAGTCAACTAAACTGTTCCAAACAATATTTTCTATCTGTGTTAAAAATCTTTCATAATTATGGTCTTCAGAAAATTGATCGAGTGAAGGATTCCTGATTGTATGCTTCGGAGGCATTGTAAGTTTTCTTTCCATTGAAGATTACTTCCAGATGGCATTTTACTGGTTTTTCAAAGTGAATGTTCTATTTCAATATGAAAAATAAAATTTGAGGTTACATGCACTACGGAAAATTCACCGCTATGCTATTATGCGACACTTAAGAACTCGAAAAATACTTTAAGCTTACATCAGCTGGTAAAACCCATGACAGGACTAACTTCCAAGAAGTTGACAGTAAAGCAAAACCAATGCCTAAGCACATTATTTTACTTATTTTGAGTGGATTCAATTTCACTTTGGCTTTTCTCCCACTTAACAAGGACACACGCAAAGTTTGTTTCGTTTTCTAGGTTGATAATGCAAAGTAGTTGAGCTTAGTTTCGGTGTCAGTGATAGAGGGAGACAACTTAACAAGCTTCTCGTGTTGTCACCGTCAATGTAGCGGTATTGCACATTTGCACACGGAGATATACAGACATACGAAAGGCAGATAGGAAGAAAGAAAGATACAATATTAGAGACAGAAAGGTAGACATGATAACATAACATAATAAATGACATACAAAAAGGGGCCAAAGACGGCGACACAGATAAAGAAAGAAAGAGAGAGAGAGAGAGAGAGAGAGAGAGAGAGAGAGAGAATGAGAGAGAGGTGAAGTTACTTGATGACTGAGATTAAGAATTACACAATGATCTTAGGAATAATAACTTTAAAGATGTTAGTTTAAAGAAAAAACTCACACTTAAAAGACAGACAATGCAATAAAAACAAATAAAGTAATACAAAATGGTGCAGGCCGATGTAAAACCTACACTCTATGTGCTACATAGCGGACCCGTGTCAGCTTGTCTTCACAAGACAAGACAGGCCGGACAGGGCTCAGCAACCTTTCTACCACCGAGTACATCTGAACCAAACATGAAGTAAACGGACCTCGCTGATTTGACTTTGACTGAGGTAAATTTAGGTTCGTTGTTTGAATATTAGGTTAAGTCAAATGAGAATGCAACAGAATTCGGTTCCTCATGATTAGCTTTGTAAGTTTGAAACGGAGCGAGCTGTAATCAGTGTGAATAAAGCATTACTTTATCCTGGCAGTCCTGTTCGAGGATAGAAATGAAGGAGACAGTGTTAGAAGCGCTAACCTCATTTAATATATAGGTCCAATCATCATTTGATCAACTCATCCCTAATTTCGGCAAAGCGACCAACAAGGGACATAGGCGATTTAGAGCCTTTGTAGAAAAGGAGCTATGTTCCCTTTTAAATTTTATGAGACTTAATGCACAAAAACTTTATGAAAAAAGGTTCCATGAAACGATATTTGCTTAAATGAAAAAATCATCTTACGTTGTACACACTCTTCTTTCTTAGAAATGCAGGAAGCAGACTACTTTGATGATATAAAACCGAAACTATTTTGCTCTGCTTTTAACTTTCAACAAGTCTAATAAAAGTTCTACTTCATATTAAGTAACTTAGGCCAAGGCCAGATGGCTGTGTAGTGTAGATATAGAATATTACCAAACACTTCAACATGACAGAGGGTCTTCAACTCTACAAAGAGTACATATGTAAAATGTTTCAAGCATGGGACTATGTGTAGGCTAATCTAGGAGGAGCAGGAAAAGAAAAAAAAAACAGGAATCGCAGTCAGCTGACTGAGAGCGCCTGAGTCACTCACACAAGATGTCACAAACACACACACACACACACACACTAGGAATGGTGAGGATGGTGGTGACGATGATAATCCTCTTCAAGCCGGTATTGTTTTTGTTGGAGATGCCATCCAGTCACTCAGTGCAGCACAGTGCAACAAAGTCCAGTTGGAAGCCAAACTTACAGGCATGCTGTTTTCATAGACTCTAGATACTAGCGAGACGGTGTACGATGTGACGTCACAGTGTTAAAGAAATTGAGAGACTGTGTGACGCGCACTGGGGGGGGGGGTCATTTTGACATTACGGCGATTGTAGAGCGTTTTTATAGGGAAAAAGAAGGAACGTTTACTTCAACCATCCGTTTTTGTTGTTGTTGTATTTTTTTGTTATTATAATTGACTGTAGTGTGTTTTAAATCAACATTTTCTTGTCAAAATGTATAAATTTACACAATAACAAAAATAATATTTTAAAAAATTAGTGAGTGAAGTACATGTACCGCTTAATAGTGGTTGGAAAAAAACTTGGCATAGCCTCTATTGGTTGTTGAATGTTTGTTTTCTGGTAGCACTTTTGGCATTCCTGCCTTCCATGTACTCCAGGTTTCTAGTATTAATCAAATGATGGAGTCGAATGTTGACAGAGAGATTCGTCACTTGTCACAAGAACTGCAAGGGGGCAATTTCGCGTCTGCTATTCCCTAATGATGTTGTATCACACTTCTGAAGAATTCAGGCAAGGAGGAGTCGATTCACACACAATAAACCTATTTATGCAATTTTTAGAAAATCTATCAACTCGTTGTAGGAACATCTCAAACCCCCAAAGGAACTGTCAACAAAATTTCTTGGAAGTTGTATCCACACTTTCAGGAGTTAAATAGAAAGTTGTGGCATTCATGGTACGCTTTACCTTGGTGAAAGTATGGCAGATTAGAAATATTGAAATGTGATGATGGGACCAGACTAGCCCGGCAAACAAATTAAAAATCTAACAGAATGCCCAAAGCCCTTCTTTAACTCCATTTTGATTGGGAAAATCGCAGACACCCTGATTAAACCTTTAAAATATTTTATAAAATATCAATGATTTCATAATTAAAATAAATAAAACAATAAGAAGTTTATAGGCAGCTATTGTTCTAAATAATAATATCTATGCAAATAGCCATGTTTTACAATGGTTTTGTTATTTGTTTGTTTGTTTGTTTGTTTGTTTGTTTGTTTTGTGTGCATTTCTTTCCTTAAACACATTTTGAGAAAGTATGTAAACCCAAAATAGGCCTGTCTAAATATGTAGATCTATATAAAGAACAAGTCCTTTTTTTTTCCTTAATTGTGATTTTACGATGTCGCACTCAAACAAACAATAAGCAGCGCTGCGGGATACTTTTCATTGCCTCAGTTGTGCAGATTGATGGTCGACCCGCAAACGTAAATTCGTTTGCGTGCACCGTTTCGCTATAGATCGTCTCTGGTGTTATTTTCAATCTAGAATCCAATCCAATATCCAGTGTTGCAGTTTGATTGTTCCCCTGTGGGATTATGCCATCATGCTGGCTGACATTTCTCAGCATTCTGACAGGGCAAAACAATATACGCATAGCGGCTGACATTTGACATTAACTTTTTTTTTTACCCATTTTCCATTTCTTATGGATTATTTTTTCAGTGCCTCAGTTGTGCAGATTGATAGTCGGCCCGCATACGTAAATTCGTTTGCGTGCACCGTCTCGCTATAGATCGTCTCTGGTGTTATTTTCAATCTAGAATCCAATCCGAAGTAGACTCAAGCCAATATCCAGTGTTGCAGTTTGATTGTTCCCTGTGGGATTATGCCATCATGCTGGCTGACAATTCTCAGCAATCTGACAGGGCAATATACACAATAAACAATATACGCATAGCGGTTGACACTTGACATTAACTTTTTTTTTAAACTCATTTTCCATTTCTTATGGATTATTGTGTAGCTCTTTCGGTTAAGGTTTGCTGCTATATTGTGGACGAGCCCCAAGACTGACGTCTGACAATTGTATGTGCTGCCACACATGAGACAGGTCGGGGATACCATGACTCTTCTTTCAGCTGGTCACATTAGACTGACACCGACCAAACCAGTAGGGGGCGAAATCGCCAGGGCTCAAACCACGGACCTCCTGCGTCGGAAACTAGTGTTCTACCCAAGGGCTAACATCTCCCCCCCCCCCTTACCGTACACGTAGGAGGAGAATATCAGAATCAGAAGAAGACGGAAGGAGGAGGAGGAGGAGGACAAGGACAAGGAGGAGGAAGGGAAGGAAAGAGGAGGGGAGGAAAAGGGGGAGAAGGATGAGCAGCATAAAATGAATAAGGAGTAGGAGGAGAAGAATATTAGAAAGAAGAGAATGAAGGGTAAGAGGAACACAGTGGCGATGGGGACAAGGGGAGAAAGTTGTAGCACTTCTACTATTCCTAGTATTTCGAGAGCGTAAAGTGGCACCACGTCACCATACTTATCTAGTAGATGAAGTTGACTCATCTTCTCGCGCTCTTCTCAATGCAACAATGTCAAGAGAAGCCAAAACAAGACCATTAAGTCAGTGAAGGTTAAATTGCCATGACGTGGATATAGTGCGCACGTCGAAGCATAGCTCCTCACCTTACTTACTTTGCCGCTTCAAGGGGGGAAGCAGCGGTTCGTGGATTTTTCTTCCAGGGTCCTTTTATTCTAATTTGTCGCTTGTATAAGTGGGAAAATAGTGGTCAAACCGTTCTGTGATTAACATTCGCGTTGAAATATTGTTTCGTTAAGGTTGGTCTTAAAAAAAAGAAAAAAATAGATATGGTTTGGATTGCTGGTTCCTCAACGTACATCAGCACTCATCAGCAACTCGGCTATAACGCATGCAGAAACTATCATGTAGTGAAGAGGATTACAAGTAAGATTCAATAGGGTGGGCTAAAATGGTCCAATTGGCTCAGTTATGTTTGTTGATTTGTAAACATCCAATGTTAGTAATTAGGCGAATTCGAAGAGAAGTCCCAAGACTAACGTCGAACAGTGGTGTAGAACAAAGACAGGGCGAGGATACCAGAACCTTTGTCGACCACATGATCAGAGAAGCAGAACGTGTCGCTCTGTTCTCATTTTGCTATTTATTCTTGCTTAGTGAAGAAAAACAAACGAGATACATGGACATGTATTAAAAGTCGTTATCATTGAGCTGAAGCAAACGTTTACATGACATGTTTGGATGATGAACCTAAAACGTGTAAAAGCGAAATATAAGACGTTTTTATATACGCTTCAGCTTTTTAACCTTAGTTCTTTTCATGTGTAGTTAAAGAAAATTACTTGAATGAATTCAACACATCATTGATTTCGAGTAATTTATTGCACTTAATGACAGTATGCTTGTCTACGTGTGTTACTCTCTCTCTCTCTCTCTCTCTCTCTCTCTCTCTCTCTCTCTCTCTCTCTCTCTCTCCATCTCCCTCTCTCTTTCTGTATGTGTGTGTGAAATGAAAAAAAAAACACACAAATATAAAACATGCAATAATGATCCTGACATATACTAATGTATTCTATGGGAAATATACCGTCCCGGTGTCCAACACATTTAATAGTCGCGCGTGTTTAAAATCCGACAGGAGAGCACCCCAGTCTCAATCTTACTATGTCAGGGTCAACTTGATTTCTAATCAAGGGACACTATAGCTCTGCTTCAACCGGTTTAATTAAAATGCAAAACATCAAGATCACAATCATATTGCTACATTTTAGAAAACATCCGTGGTCTCTATAAAATTATAGCAATATATACCATGAAATTGTGATTCCACAGCGTTTTCAATTTCCGCGACTTATTTCCTCTTTACCCGTCGTTCTACTTTGCTATTCAATGTATCATAATATTTTTTGTGTTAAAATGTGCAAGAGACATGTCTTCAAATTTTTTTAAGTATGATCAATGCATGAAATCATACGCACAAAAACGATGTCGATCAAAACGTTTAACTTTAAAAGGAATAGATGCGTGTTCCAAATCCGAGTGAATGGTGATTTTCTATAGCGAGTCAAAATGGGTCAGGGTGAATAAGTTAAGTAAGTCTACTATATTTTTCTTGTTTTTCTGTAATTTGAAGGCGATAAGATTTTTTTTTTCCTTATTCTTAAGCTTTTTTTTTGTTTCTATTCCAAATTCGGTTTGTTTTCTTTCTTTCCACAGATCTGATCCTGATATTACAATCACTGGTTCTAAAACAACATGTGTAAAAAATATTATAAATTTTCAAAAGTAATGATTGGAAAGGAATGGTATTAAAGGGTATAGTACGGTAAAATATTTTTAAAGGCAGAGATTATTTGGATAACATGTTTATGCATTTTAATTTTTAGTAGGCATACGTTATAAGAACATTTCTGTATGCCTGTATGTTTATTTAGAGAACAATTGAATCTTCCTTGACTCTCTTTATTTAGGCCTAGTCAGACTTTGTCAGTTGAAAATCAGAGTGACAGGTTGCCTACATGTATATTTTTCAAAATCCACAAGCCCAGTTCCTAAAATGTTCAATTTATCTGGTGATGCTGAGTAGATCCACGGATCTAAATTAACATGTATTGTGTGACACGATTATTGATGGATACGCTTAATACAACTAGTAGATCTAGTCAGTTTTTTTTGTCAAACTCGGAAGAAAGTGTCTATCTCGACTACAGTAAAATAAAATTTAAAAAAATTGGAAAAGGACGAATTAAGTAGGCTACAGCTACAGACTTCTAAAAAAATCATTAAAAAAAACAACACAAAAAATGGATAGAGTGTGTCATTACAAACGATTCGTAGATTAATAAATTTGATAGAGCGTGCTATTGTAGTGTGGTGTTATCGTTTGGTGTTATTTTTTTCTCTTTTTCTTTTCTTTTTTGTATGTGTGTTAATGTTGTAAGATCTATACCTAGGCATACATCTCAAATATTGTTCAAATAATACATGTAGGCCTACTACAGTACTAGCGCATCTCCTGCTACTCCCCTTTCCGTTACTACTAGTACTACTCCAGCAATAATGGGGCGGCAGACCAAGATTCCAGATCTACTACCACTACCACTACTACTACTACTACTACTACTACTACTACTACTACTACTACTACTACTACTACTACTACTACTACTACTACTACTACTACTACTACTACTACTACTACTACTACTACTACTACTACTACTACTAATAACAATAAATAGAAGAATACGCACAACTTAGCAACTGAGGGACACAATAAATGAAATCTAAAACAAGGGGATATGGCAGTCTGACTGCGAGTGTTAATGTTAATGTTACCTAAATGTAGAAAAAAAAAAACACAAAAAAACTTGTTTTTATTATCTGGACAAACCTGTTAACTAAATTCAATGTAGTCAGACTGCCATATCCCCTTGTTTTCATTATCTGGATTACCTGTTATTTAAATAGTAAAAAAAAACCAACCTTGTTTTCATTATTTGGATAACATGTCAAAATAATCTCTGCCTTTTTTAAACCATGTTGTTCCTCATTATTGATTAGATGCACGTGTCAAAATAAGATAAGGTATATGCATTCTTTTCTGGTCACAAGAGGTCAGTGTGAACTCAATTTCACGTTAAACATCTCTACTCCTAAACATTATCTCATTTTAATTTTAAAAAAGATTTTCGATTTAATTACGAAAATGTAATTTACATTCTTCGGTGTTTGACAAGATGGGAATTAAGGTCATGCAAGAGGATAAACAATGGGAGGAAAGACAAGAGTCGGGACACAAAGAAAGAAAGAGAGAGAGAGATAGAGAGAGAGGGAAAGAGAAATAGAGAGAGAGATACAGAGAGGGAGGGATTGAGAAAGAGATACATGTATGTCCCCAAGAGTAACCTAATAATGGAAATAAAGTACCATTATGTCTCAAGAAATATATTCCACTGTATGTGGTACAACAGCAGTGCCCTAATTGCGTTGTTTGTTTGCACTGCACCATGTGGAGCTGAAAAGCTGTGGTTCCCTCACATGTAGCCCATGTGTAACATGTGACGTCACAAAATTAATAATAATGATTAATAAACAGAGTATATATTTTGTTTGTTGAGGGGTTTTTTTGTCGTCGTCAAATTTGATGTCAAGGAAGTAAGATAGAATTATAACTGAACCAAGAGGTAGTTTTAAATAGTGAATTTGTCATAGATTCAAAGATTGTATTAAGCACCAGTCCAATGAGGACTGAAAAGTTTTGCGATTTTAATAAAAACATAGAATGCCTGATAGCATCCTTAATTTTTGTCAAGCTCCGCCAATGTCGATGAGGAAAGGCCTATGAGATTTAGAGGATTTCTTTATGAACTCAAGGTTAAGTGGCATGGCGAACCATTATGTCAAGAGGGGAGAAGGGGGGTTGAATTCAACCCGAGTCGCTAGCTGTGATAGGGTCGAATTCGACCCGACAAACCCTCTTTACTTATTATGTCATTGTTGGTTCCCAAGCCCGAGATTCCATAATTTTTTTGTCTTATAATATACTTTTATGGGTTTATCTCCAATAGTTTTGATACACATAGAAATCTTAACTCAGCAGAGACGTGGTTAACGACCAAAAAATAGTTAACCTTATGATCTGAATTCAGACAAGGCCCTACTAAGTCTAAATTTATGTGTTGGGGTTACCTTAGGCCAAGGTTGTTAAAAACGCAAACTCATTGGGCTATGATTGATCTCAAGTTTTTCATGCTCTATTTTGGAACTAATTCCTGCAATTGACTTGTATCAAATATTTTATCTAGCCATAGATCTTGGAGACCAATTCAAAGTTTTAACTTCAGCTAATTTTAGTATTTGTAGCTTAGTAATTCTACTTCACTCCTTCATTTTGTCAACAAAGGAGGTAGAGTTCTATAAAATAACCTACCCCATACCCCCCCCCCCCCAGGATCTTACATAAATCATAATTAGAATCTACATTATATCCAATTTTTTAGATTTAGATAGATCTAGATATCTAGATCAGTAGGAAAGCAAAATTGTCCAGAGGTTTTCCTCTAAATACTTATGAAATGAAGATCTAGACCTAGATCTACATCTTGAAATCTAAATAGACCCAGATTAATATCAAAGATAATTATGGATTTCTGAGTGAGATGGGTAGATATTTGCTTCTTATAGGCTTAGCATTCACATAAGCTTACATTGGGAGGACTTCTTGAAATAGTCAGGTCATGACCCCATGATATCAAGTGACAGGCTGGAATATACTTAAGACTGGTATCGGAATGCTATTAAGAGGTACTGGCGATTTCAAATAACTATAAAATTGGATTAGTGGTGTGATCTAGAAACTATATCCAACCAGGCTATCTTTAAGGCTTTATCCATCTAAGTAGATGAGGTTAGATGCCCTCTTGAGCATGTCAGACATTTTGAGACGACGAGGTAAGCCTACTGAGAAAGTAAGATCTAATGGTGGTCTAGATCTAGATCTAGATCTAGAAAGTCTAGCAGTGTTATCGTTGCCTTTGGACTTTGGACTTCACAAACTTACCTTCACCAGATGATCCGTCACTTAATTCTATCTTTTTCCTGCGACGTGTTGACATCATTGTTGGTACAATCAACGTAGATAAGTAATTTTAGAAGGCTATCAAAGACCTATAATGTTGTTTCTCCCATCGGGGGAAACATTTTAGGGTGGAACCGGAATTATCACGTGATAACCATGTGACAAAATTAGGTCAACGTAAAAAAGAAAACATTGTTTACACGATCAGCTGTTTGCTGCATTGAGATGTTCGGTGTTTTATAGAAAGGTTTTCCTAATCGCAATTCGTGAGCAAACCCATGACAAGAAGTGCAAGAACAGAGATAATATCAATAGTGAAGAAACAAATAGTAGAATTGTTATAAATAGAAGAAGAGGAGTAGCCTACACGTACAAAGAAAAGGGTAGTAGACATGAACAGCTAATCTATCTTGTTTTACATGTAGTAGTGAACAATCATGTAGTTCGTGTTTGTGACAGTAGCAGCGGCAGTAGTAGTAGTAGTAGTAGTAGTAGTAGTAGTAGTAGTAGTAGTAGTAGTAGTAGTAGTAGTAGTAGTAGTAGTAGTAGTAGTAGTAGTAGTAGTAGTAGTAGTAGTAGTAGGTAGTAGTAGTAGCAGCAGCAGCAACAGTAGCAGCAATAGTAGTAGGCTAGTAACAACAACAGCAACAGTGGTGGTGGTGGGTGGGTAGTAGTAGTAGTAGTAGTAGTAGTAGTAGTAGTAGTAGTAGTAGTAGTAGTGGTGGTGGTGGTGGTGATTTGTGGGAGAAGTTTTTCATGTGTAGTGAGTTATTGTTCGACTGTATGAAAAGTATTATTTGCAATAAGTTATGCTTTTACTATGATGAGTATGAACACGTTTTTTATTCTGAATACAAGTGTATCTGTTTTCTCGATGCTACACATCAAGTGGTTGATTATCGATGTCCTGTATCGCTTTAAGTGGATATTAAGCCTGCGCCGCGTCGTCTTAAGTTTAAATTCAGCCAATTTATCTGCTGCTGTAATCACGCGCATTTTCTATACACCGTGTAACCAAAGTGACAAAAATAACACTGGTCGCTTCTATTTATTGTTTGGCATGGTTAAAATAGAATGATAGTTAAGAAATTTATGAGGGGGGGGGGGGGGTTCAACCTTGGTTGCAACAATGTCAACTGTCTTAAATGTGCCTGATCGTTCGGGGCACAACATACTTAGATTTTGACTGAATCTTATTTTTGTGTTTGGTCGCTACTAAAATTATGTATTCTATGTTGGAAAGGCAAAGGGCACACAAAAACAACATATCGATAATAATTTTGATTTAATATGGCTCATAGCTTCTCAATTCTTACGATACCATATCATTAAAACTGCAGCAAAGCAGTCTCGTTGGAAATCTGAGAACAGAACTTACGGTAAGGATCGCGTGTGTTATTTTTCACTGCAATGTTCTATGACTTGCTATGACAAGTTGGGGCTATTTATAGTAATCAACCATCGGAAAATCATAAAATTCACACATTAAATCATCTTTCTTTGAAGGGGCTTTGAATCAATAATATAGCCTAGCTCCTCCTCAAAATGTAAGTCACTACTGTTTTTCAAATAGTGTACTGTCAAACCGTCTCTTAGAATATTTATCTTAGAACAATGTTAGTTAAATCCGTACACGTATAACCGGCTGTTAGTCATTTGCACCAGGTACCACTGCAATGTGCATGCAATAGGTTTAATGTTTGAATATGCGGTGACTAACCGACTGGTCTGCTATCATTATAACCGACTAGAAATGGATCATTGAGATCTCTTATTTGCAAATTACATAAAAAGGTTTGGAATATTCAAAACTATTAAGTATTAATGGAAACAATTGTATAGGCAAACGCATCGCCATTGGTTTGTTGTTGTTGTACGACTAGAATAAAGCCACATATACTGCCACTGATTACAATGGCTAAGACGTGGTGCTACTGATTTCAATGCCGACAATGTTTACACTGATCAAAACTACATAATTATTGCTAACCACGTGTGTATTGAGTTTTTGATGCTGCTACGGTACACTGATTGCAATTATTGCCTATTTATCTACATGGCTAACCTTTTCCATATTTCCATAATGTCCGATTTATTTATTGTTTCTATACATGACAGTGCTCACTGAATCTAAGACGTCTTTCCCTTAAAATAGTTGAGATGCTTGGCAGTTTTCCGTGCAAGGGTTTGTTTCGAATCTTGTCCTGCCACATAACGCCTTTAACTAGGTCTACCCTGTTATCAAGAAAGTAGCCACCCATCGATTAAGAATGACAAACAAAGCTATTATTCTTAGACAGTCTAGAGAGGTCGATCTAGAACTGTCAGTATCAGCCAGTATCTGTCGCAGTAGTCACACAATACACACATGTATGAGAGATTCCGCTGATCTGCTCGAGTTTTGGCGTTTCTTTCTATGCGCTTGTTATGTCGCCGCTTCCTTCAACAGTTTGTCTTCCCCCGGTTTTAGTTGCTTAACCTTGAACCTTGAAATGTTCGATGTTGTAGACCTTTCGATCTTTTCATCGGTCTAAATTGTATGGTCCTAGTACTAGTATGTGGCATGCGTGGCTTAGACGATGTTTTACATATCATATAGTACTGGGCTGTCTCAATTAACCTAAGAGGCACATTGGGGGTTGTACAGAGAGGGGTGATTCTCCCGGCACTTGTCCAAACGATTCTTAAAGCAGTTCACAGTTGGTGCCGTCACAACGCTCTCTGGTAGTCTGGTAGGCCATTCCAGTCATTTACCACTCGGTGAGAGAAACTGTTGCTGCGTAAGTTCAGCCTGCAGCGATGTTTGTAGATTTTCAGGTTGTTTCCTCTGGTGTCCCGAGAATACCCTGTTGGGTCCTTCACTATATCAGTCCTCTGCCCCCCCCCCCCAACCTCTTTGTTGATGTTGATGGCTCTAATACTCCACTACGACGTTCTACCACAAAGGTGACGTCTTTGGTGTTGCTGCATAATTTTTTATCCTGTGCTGCAACCTCAGATGCTGTGGGCAGCTGTGGCTGCAACGTAGGCCTACATGTATTTCCATGAACACAGAAAAGGGAGACAAGTCAGACAACCGTTTTCACTTACATGGCTGCTAAAAACTGGTAGGCTAAGGCCAGAGGCTTTAATTTGACGGTTTTGACTTTTCCTATCCAATCCTCAGACTTCGAGTGCTTACCAAGCTAGCGCTAACAGAGAAAAGCAGTTTCATTCATTATTAAAGGGTAATTTAATTATACACTTTTTAGATCTAGATCTCTGTTTAATTAAATGCAATGTAAACGGCTTGCTAAATCTATAAAATAATGTATTTCAATGTGCACTCTTTCTGTAAGCATGTAAGCTTACAAAGTACATGCTGCATCTAATGATCTAATCTAGATCGAGAATCTAAATGGCACAGATCTAGTTTCTAGACGTAGATCTAGATCTTTGGTCCAATCATGGGTGTCTATGCACTAATAGATCTAGATGTCTAGTCTAGTGCATATAGAGTCCACATTGTATACATAGTGCTGACGTTGCACGTTAAGCAAGCTACTTAACTCTCTACCCTCTCTCTCTCTCTCTCTCTCTCTCTCTCTCTCTCTCTCTCTCTCTCTCTCTCTCTCTCTCTCACACACACACACTAAATTGCTCTATCTGGTTTTCTGTGTTCATGTCTCTCTGTCTCTCATTCTCTCCAAGGGTTGAGGACTGATCACTTGTTGGCCGACTCTGATGCTCATTTTCTTCTCCCAAGTTCCATTACAACCTGCACATTCGAATAGCAAGCGCGCGTATAACTTTAGTTATATGCAACTATTTGGTTGCAAAAATGTATACAATGAAATATACATATCAGGACCACACGCATAGGCAACTCGATTTTCTGGTGTTCGAAAAGTTTGGATTTTGTCACAACTTTTGGGAGATGCAACTATCGCTCAATCTTGTGTGTCACAAACAAAACATAGATACTGCACACACTTCATTCAAAAAGTCTGCGGGCCTGTCGTGGTTTGGCCACTCCACACCTTTTTTTCACACACTTAGTACAATAAACTTGAGTACACACAATGTATTGATTCAATAGCTGAAAAAACAAAATCGATAGCGACCCTACTTGGACTAGAAATTTTTTTCCTGTCACTCAAAAGAAACATATTACATGCATCTACAAAAAAAATCAGAAGAGTATACTAGCAGAGATAAAAAAAAAAACAAACAAACATTGATTTAGGTTTTAAGGCTGTAACCGGTCAAAACTATCCGGGTTCATGTGATAATAGTAGAAAAACTTGGGACGGTGCGCTCTCAAATCTTCATGCAGTTTAACCCCTTTGTGACACAAGGCTTAGGTGCTTTTAGAGAAAATTAATTCGTACCTAGAATGTTATATAGGTCACAAAGAGGTTAAATAATTGTTTTTTTTGAGTGCTATGACAATAGCACAGACGACAATTCCATGGCGTCAAATGATGAGCAAGTTAGAATGACGTAGTCTGCAGTTGCTGGGTTGTTGGTTAGCTCTGTGCATCCTGTGTGAATAAAAATTTGCACAGAGCCAGAACTATTTGCCAACTATAAATTGCCTTGTGTGCGCAGGCTCAAAGAAACCGATTTTGTTGTTCTGCATTTGTATTAAATTTTGTAGTCGAATCCTGCCCAATCACCCATTTGATCACCCACAGGCTAGGGACCACAACACTTATGTAGTGTCTAGTCTAGATGGATATCAAGATCTTGATTCAGTTACATCTAACATTTCAATGTTTACAATAAAGATCTAGATCTAGATAAGGTTTACACTTGACATAAGACTAGTAACTCTGTATATAGGGAGTGTCTGGGTGCAGTGTCTCTGCCTCACTAACGCTGTATGCATCTCTGGCCAAATTTTGTTACGTGCAAAAAATATAGCTCTAATGTTTTTATCCTATTTTTGCTCTACACTCTCTCCTCTTGTTTTTCTCTACTTCAAGAAAGAGTACATACAAGCGGTATATATACATGCAGTAAAATTAATAGGATGTGCACAGCATTTCTGTTCATTTTTTTAGGTACAAAAACATATATCTAATGCCTAGAGCAAAATTTTCACAGAAACATGATAGATATTGCATTGATTCAGTCATTTTTTATAGTATGAAAAATACAAGTTAATGAATAATATTTTAATAATGATAAATATTTTAATTTAAATGCTGAGTAGGCCTGCTCTGATTTATTACTATTTTCTCTTACCTTTTTTTTAATTTCATGTTTCCAAAAGTAGCCTCTAGCCTCAGCTTTCATCATGTCTGAATCTGATTTGGAGGAAATGTTCACTCTTGCTGTCAGTGTAGCAAAAGAAGCTGGACAGGTAAATGGTTCATTTTGACAGGTTTTCATACTTTGTCTTTTTCTTCTTAAAATCAAATTATTCCGCAAATTATATGTCATTTATAATCTTTGTAGATCACTTATTCTTTGCAGACTGTTTTGCATTTGTAGTTGCTATGTTTTAAGTGCTGTGTGTCTCACAAATTATTCTTATTTTTATATTTTACCAATTGTTCAGATAATTTAAATTTTATATTTTCAAAGAAGTGATGGAAAAAGCAAGTCAATCAAGATCAATGCTTAATAGAATAAGAAAGCGTCAAGCATCCTTTGTTGGCCATGTAATAAGAAGGGAGGGATTAGAAAACCTTATAACAATAGGAAAACTAGATGGTAAAAGAGGAAGAGGAAGACAGCGAGAGAAACTGCTTGACAGTCTGATGGCATGGATGGGCATGGAAAGCTCAACCACTATGATTTCAGCTACCAAAGACAGACGAGTGTATAAGGGCATGATCTCCAACGCCATGACGCAGGGCACCTGATGATGATGATGATTTTCAAAGATATCTTAACGTCTAATATTGGTAGAGTTTTAATCTCTTTTGAAGATGTCCTTTAGACTGTGAAGGTAATACATGTTTTTTTTGCAACCTGTTTTGTTGCATCCTCATTTTCCAACATGATTTCTCCTTATTTGTTATGTAGTGAATAGAAATTTGAAATGCTTAAGAATAATGCATTTTCAAGAGGGTTAAGCATTTGAGGGCTGGGTCTTTAATTGAGAGGTCTTCAATTCAATGCCACAATGAAAGGAAAATATTTGTCTGAATTTATCCCCTTGTCATCAAGTCAATGTCAGTGTACTGTGACTGGCTGAGACGATTCCCTGGCATAGACTCTCCTTATCTTTGTGTGGCAGCAGTGTGAAAGTTGGTACATACTGTTCTCCATATTATCTAGTTGATGATGTTTCACTAATTTTCCTGTGGGAATTAATAAAGTTTTCTGTATTCTGCATGCTGAATGCTAAGAAACTAACCAACCAACCAATCCATGTTTTATGATTTCAGATCATCAGAGATGCTTTTGACAAAGAGAAGGAGGTTGACACTAAACTTAGTGCTGCTGATCTTGTCACTGAGAGTGATCAGGCTGTGGAGAAAATCGTTAACACAAGGATCATGGAAAAATTTCCCACTCATAGGTATGTATCAATGATGATTATCACTGTAACTGTTGTTCATTATGTCCCTATAAATTATACTATAAAACATTTCTGTACAGATCTTCAAAATTACCTCTTTATAAAGTTTTTCTTTATCCATGATGTTTACAGATTCATAGGTGAGGAGACCACTTCAGAGTCTGGAGAAAAACACGAACTCACAGATGACCCTACTTGGATAATCGATCCAATAGATGGAACAACCAACTTTGTGAATAGGTTGGTCTTTTGTTTATGCATATATTATATGTTCACAATCGCTTCATGGGTACTTGAAGCTACTGTTTTTTGGTTTTTGTGACAGATAATGGAATGTTCTTAATTTATACCACTAGAATTTATTTAAAGTTATAGGAACTCCTGAGAACACTTACCAAAAATTCTCATGGAAATGCGTACTGGAGTCAGTTGTCTGAGAACGCTTACCAAAAATTCTCATGGAAATGCATACTGGAGTTGTCTGAAAACCCTTATCAAAAATGCTCATGGAATGCATACTGGAGTTGTCTGAGAACACTTACCAAAAATTCTCATGGAAATGCATACTGGAGTTGTCTGAAAACACTTACCAAAAATTCTCATGGAAATGCATACTGGAGTTGTCTGAGAACACTTACCAAAAATTCTCATGGAAATGCATACTGGAGTTGTCTGAGAACACTTACCGAAAATTCTCATGGAAATCATACTGGAGTTGTCTGGAAACCCTTACCAAAAATTCTCAGGGAAATGCATACTGGAGTTGTCTGAAAACCCTTACCAAAAATGCTCATGGAATGCATACTGGAGTTGTCTGAAAAGCCCTACCCAAAAATTCTCATGGAAATGCATACTGGAGTTGTCTGAAAACCCTTACCAAAAATTCTCAGGGAAATGCATACTGGAGTTGTCTGAAAACCCTTATCAAAAATGCTCATGGAATGCATACTGGAGTTGTCTGAAAACCCTTACCGAAAATGCTCATGGAATGCATACTGGAGTTGTCTGGAAACCCTTACCAAAAATTCTCAGGAAAATGCATACTGAAGTTGTCTGGAAACCTATACTGAAAATTCTCATGGAATGCATACTGGAGTTCTTTGAAAACCCTTACTATTGAACACAGGCTTAATCAAAAATCACAGATCCTTATCTCTCTACTTGCACTATCAATGCAAGAAGTGAAAATTGTGCGATTTTTTTGTATTTCATTTTTCCATTGGTGGTTCTTCAAGATATTGGATATTGACTTATGACATGAATTTCTTTTCTCCTTTTTTATACATTGGGTTTTTGTCTGTCATTTAAAACTGATCTGTCTTAAAAAAAAATTTCTGTGAAACATAATTTATTCGCTCAGCAAATACTTAAACTTTTATATCAAAAGACATTTTGTGTGCTTCCCTAGGGAACATTTTTTTAAAATGTATGGCCTATTGGTTAGGTAGAGCTTACTGAATTAAGCCTTGGGTTTAGAGAAAAAAAAATATAAAAAGTGAAGAAGCATTAGATCATGAAAATTAAATGAACTTTACGGATGTGGCCTTACATTTTATAAATTGATAGATTCACATATTTGATGCTGTTAACAAGTCCCTAATCTTTTAATGTTATCGTAATGCCCTTGGAAAGTCCCTGATGTTTTAATGCTATTACTGTTTACAGATTCATAGGTGAGGAGACCACTTCTGAGTCTGGAGAAAAACACGAACTCACAGATGACCCGACTTGGATAATCGATCCAATAGATGGAACAACCAACTTTGTGAATAGGTTGGTCTTTTGTTTTTGCATATTATTGTATGTTCACAATCACTTCATGATGTACTTGAAGCTACTGTTCTTTGGTTTTTGTGACAGATAATGGAATGTTCTTAATTTATGCCAATAGAATTTATTTAAAGTTATAGAAACTCCTCCTCGATTTATTTTTTAAATTATTTTAATGATGTTTTATTTATGATTTGAAAGAAAAATCTCTAGCTGAAGTAGCTGTAAAGCTTTGAGGATAGAATCAGAGCATTTGCTTTAAACATAGTTATACTTACAGAGAATCAAGAAAATCAAGGTGGAAGAAATTTATCTTAGAGTGCAAGAACAAAAAAAAATACCATCATCTTCAGTCCTTGTTAAAACTAAATTTGTCGAAGGGAAGGTTTTGATGAGTGTGAGGTTGAAGCACCAACACAAATTTTTCTTTATGGCTAAATGTTTTGTTGTTTGTTTTTTTAAGTGGAATTTTTTATGAAAATAAACTAAAACTTTGTAAAAGTAGCTGCTTTAAATGGTCCGTTGATATTTTGTTCCCCCATTTTTCTTTTCTTCAATTTATTGAATGCAACTTGCTGTTACATGTTAAAAGTTAACATGTTTTTATTACATTGTTATTGAATTTTTTCTACAGAATTCAAGAAGTATCATTTTCTTTAGGAATCATGGTGAACAAGAAGGTATACATGTTTGTCCCGCTTGATGTTGTACACTTTCTATGTGTGTCTCCTGATATGTCATCTCATCAGTTGACTATGAAAAGTAGCTATTTGTGTTTCACTGATTTTGGCATCAAGTATGCTCACTCTTTTACTATAGAGCCTTATGAAAATATCTATGGGACCAATAAGTAGAAGCTTTCAGCATGACAAAATCTAGCCACTGAGGCGTGTCCTTTTTAAAGCTATGAAACTCTACCTTTTAGACATTTAAACTTGAGTTAAATGTTGCATTCATGAGACCTCTTTATAATTCTGTAATAATCTATATAAATATATGTATTAAAGTAGCCATTATTCCTTTGATAACTCATGTCCACTTTAAGTCAGTCCCCTTTGACATATACAGTAGAACCCGAATTCAACGAACACATAAAACTCAGGGATTTTTCTTCTTTTTTGTCTTCATTAATTTTTATTAAGCTACCTTCGATTGAACAAACATATCTCATGTCCATCCTTGGGTAAAACAAACTAGAGGTGTAGGCAGGCTAACAAAGTGGCATACTAAAAATTACTAGACACTTAAAACTAGTTAAAAATTTAACAAACAAAGATCTGCTGACTCACTGCTAAAGAATAACACCTCTCCCGTAAGCCAGGTCTGACATCATGAAGTGCAGGGTACAGTTAAAGAATAAAGCAAACTGACGAGCAGCGAAGGCAAAGGGGGGGGGGGGGGGGGGGAGACGGGGGAACAAATAACCACCAAGCATGATCAAAGAGAAAAGCCTGTCAGTAATAAAGTGGGGTGTGTGTGTGTGTGTATAAGTGTGGGAAAGTTGTGGGTAAAAGTTGGGTTGGCTCAACACCAGCTAAATACAATCATGAAATCTAGGTCTATGGAGGCACTACAGATAAACATATGGCTTCAACGAACCTTGCATACAACGAACTATAGAAAATAATTGAGCTAGTTCGTTGAATCCGAGGAGTAGTGTCCAATAATGGTCTCCATGGAGCCCTTTCTTAGTTTCTTTTACAAATTTTAAAATTGAAAATCCTTTAACTTGTCCAGTGTGTTGTCATGTGGTTAACTTTTTCTTGTTTGTAAATAAGTCATTCGTTTATAAGGAAAGATCATTCAGTGGCACAGTTCTACAGTGAGTCAATTTTTTTTATAAAAGCTCACTTTACCCCCCCCCCCCCCAAGAAAACAAAAAACAAAAAAAAACAAAAAAAAAAGGTTTTGGTATAAAAAAAACCCACTTTGCATCTGATTTATCATTCCCTATTCTTAATTTCATATTTTACTGTGGAAAGGAAGAGAATCTTATCTGAAGCTGAAAGAGGATATTGATTATATTCTGTGCATATTTTTTGTTTTGTTTATAAGGATTTGTAATATATCATAGCCAATGTCTTGGGCTTTAAATTTTACATTTCATCATTAAAGTGCATTGGCTGAGATTATCATTGCTTCAAGACAAAGAATTCATTGTTTCCTGAATGGTTAAGGCAAACTTAAACTAACACCTTGAACTTTGCATTTTCTCAGACTGTCATTGGTGTTGTTTATGCTCCAATAAAAGATGAAATGTTCACAGCGAGACTTGGGAAAGGAGCATATTTGAATGGCATGAAGTTACAAGCTAGTAAAATTACAGGTATGTAGATCATAAGAGCAATATGGGAATTGGATCTTGAGTAAATAATTTGCACATATGAAATAACATATTTATGCCTTTCGTTATTAATATACATTATTTTCTCCCTATTTGTGGTAAAAAATAATCTTTCTAAAACGTATCATGTTGTGGAATGCAACATCTTTTTCTTTTTTTTTTTATAGAAAAAATCAAAGTTATGTGAATAGAAGCAGCGATGTTCGATGTGAAAATATGAAAACTGTTAGTTCTCGAAATCTATATTAGGATCCCTCTTTAACTTCAACGCTATCATATTAACGGCGTTTTCTTATCGTGAAACATTTGTTTCTTGCCGATTAGTTTTTCCATTTTCTATTTCGTGAACCTTTTTTCATCACACAGCACTTTTGTGCTTTTGTGCTAGCACTTTTTTGCATTGAACTGCACACTTCTTCTATTTTATAATAATAAAAATGAAAGCTTTTATCTTATACGAATTCTAAAAAAATATCAGTAGTAATGTGCACACAAGGAATAGGCCTTGAATTGTGCAATATGAAAAAGTTAATATAAATTCTGTTTTAATTGCAGACCTGAAGCAAGCTGTTATCATTACCGAAGGCGGTAGCTCCAGAGATGCCAAGGAGGTGGAGGACAAAGTTAAAAACATCCATGCTTTGATCACCCACACAAGAGGGTGAGTATATATTAATAGCTAACACTTTTCTTTGATTCAAGAAAGATCTCCAAAATATGCTCTTGGGTTCTGTGGATGGCTGTAGGGGTTCTAAAACAAATTTTCTAACTTTTTTGATTGGATACTTGTTGATACCTCAAGAATAGATTTCTAATTGAGCATTCTTGAAACTCACATTCATAACTGTAAAAGCATCAAGAACATATAATCTCTATGAACTTTTTTTGATTAAGTGCTTATTTAAAAAAAATGGTGGAAAAGATTTTGTAATATTCACTGCATGGACTATGGCTCAGGGTAAATTTGTCTACCAATTTAAACGAATGATTAAAGCTTGAGATGTTCAAGAACTAGATGGTCAAAATTGCATGCTTTATCAGGAAGACAGAGAACATAATTTGAAAATAATGTCCATGTGTAATTAACTCTCCATGTTCAGAATCAGGGCCTATGGATCAGCTGCAGTCAATCTCTGTCATGTAGCCGCGGGTCGAGGCCAGGGTTATGTTGAGTATGGTATCCACATCTGGGACTTCATAGCAGGCGCTCTCATAGCCAAAGAGGCAGGGGCAGTTGTGTTAGACCCTACAGGTGAGAGGAGTGTAGAATTCTAGAACTGTGTGTTTCACATAGTCCTTTTTTTTCCTGTGTGCTCTAAATTTCATTCTGTCTTGTCCCTGTCTCTCTAATTCTAACTCTCTCTCTGTGTGTCTGTCTGTCTGTCTCTCTCAAATACTAACTCTCCCTCTGTTTTTGTGTGTCTCTCTGTCTGTCTGTCTGTGTCTTTCTGTCTGTCTGGCTGTCTCTCTCTTTCTCTCTCTCTCTCTCTCTCTCTCTCTCTCTCTCTCTCTCTCTCTCTCTCTCTCTCTTCCTTCTCTCCCTGTCTGTCTCTACCTTCCTTATGAAAATAAGACAATTAAATTATTGAACAGCTTACAATTCTGTTTATTGTGGGTTTATTTCACACTGAACACTAATTCACTTCTTGTACAAAGTATTTTTTAGTGTATTAAAGTAAATCAAATAGCCAAGGATGGTGTACTGAATCCATTGTTTTATTGTATATCTCTCAACTCCGTACAGGCTGTGATCTAGACCCGCTTCGCCGGCGCATTCTGTGTGCCTGCTCTCCGGAAGTTGCCAAGGGGTTGTCGCAGATTCTCACACACCTTGACATGGGGTGCGATTAACTGGATTGGTTTTGCTCCTTTAGTTCATTCATATCAGGAAACAGAAACATATCTCATACAGTTGTTACGGTCTAGCATCATCGCTCTGGCTTTCGCCAAAATTTCCCCAAGGTGACACTGAATCTGTAAAAATAAATTTCTCTTTATTTATTATTAATTCATAATAATATACAACCCTTTCACTTGATTGAAGTGCAATGGGTTTAAATTGCTCGACCATGGCTGGGGATTAGATTTCAACAAGCGAATACAAATTTAAATGGAAGAATATTTATATCATGGATCTTTTTGCATACCCCCACATTTGGCTATGAGTGCGATATACATGGTTTCCCACTGCTGTGAATTTGAGGCAGCAAATGCTGTACTTCCAGACAAAGTTGTACATTTGACAATTCTAGTCAAATATTTTTTCTATCAGGAGACTTGGAAGAATAATTTAAATGCATTTAAGTATGTTTTCATTTTCTTTATTTTTGCATGTCAATTGTTTTTGTTTTGTTTTTTATGTACTACTGCACAGGCTCTTTAATGTTCACATTAGGTTAGAACCGTATTTGCACAAATATGTAACATATATACAGGTTTATTCAAATCTCTGCAATTTTTAGCCTATTCTTTATTCGATCCAGAAGCCCAAGCTGTTTAACCATAATTTTACAATTTTGGAAGGCTTCCAATTGTGCCATAGTTTATATACAATTTTTAAAAATTCTTTAAATCATTCTCAACCTCAGTACTTAAGTTACATTGTAAAGTTTAGTTTAAGCCTATTGATTCCCTGTGGAACATAGAGCTGCAGCAAATCCCCTCCACTGAACTCGGTTCTGGCCGGTCCTCTTCAGCTTGGCCCATGTACTACCAGCGGCTTTTATCTCGACATTGGTGCTTTGCCGCCAAGTCTGCTTCGGATGCCCAACCTTACGTTTACCATGGGGGTTCCACTCAAGGGCTTCCCTTGTGATGTTGGATACTGGCTTTCTAAGTGTGTGGCCAATCCAGCCCCAATTTACGCTATCTGATCTCCGCCTCGATGGGTGTTTGCTTCGTTTTGTCCCATAGTTCTTTGTTGGTGATAACTTCAGGCCACCTTAAGTTGACAATGTTTCGGAGGCATCTGTTGATGAATGATTGCAGTTTATGGCTGTTGGTCTTACTTTCTATGGGGGGCGCGGTGGTCCAGGGGTAGAACAGCGGCTTCCGACGCAAAAGGTCCCAAGTTCGAATCCTGGCTGTTGCGTTCCCTACTGATTGGGTCGGTGTCAGTATAATGTGACCAGCTGAGACAGGAGTCATAGTATCCCCGCCCTGTCTTGTGTGTGGCAGCACATAAAATTGTCAGACATCCGTCTTGGGGCCCGTCCACAATATAGCCTATATAGTGCTGCTGTTCGACGTTAAACCAACCCAACAATCTTACTTTCTAAAAATTAGTATTTAAAGTTACAAACATTCCAGATTACCGTACTCTTAATTGATTTGTCTTTGTTTCATCCATTTATCTTAAAATCCAACTTGAGACATCTAAGATTATAAACAGGAATAAAACGTTTACAGAAAAAAACAGCAAAAAAACTCTCACCCTGAAAGAACTTTCAAAATCAGGATGGGGAATTTTTGAATAGGGTTAGGTTAGTTTTATGGCAAGACGTTATGTCAGTTGCTCTGTTTTCTCTGTATAGGAAACACTGCAGGTCTTGTTGAATGGTGTGTCTGTGATAAATATTGAATTGATGGTCAATTTTTATGAATGGATAATATAGAAATAAGAAAGAAGTTTAAATATTTGAATTTGATTATTTTACTATTGTATTTTTTTTTTGTACTGCATATCTCTGACAAATACTGTATACCTAGAAGTGGATGCCTTTTAACTCAATTTTTCCTTTATTCTTGTTATCACTATGTTTAATCTTTAGAACTGTTTCAAAGTTTATTTTAAAATTAGATATATAAATTTCTCATTGTCTTTTTGTCTCATTCAATATTTACTGTATTTTATATTATGTTTTCGATGTTATAGTTAATGGTAAAATTCAAAATATGTAGTCATTAGTTTTATGTAAAAATGGTACATGTATTAGGTTTATACATTTATAGTTTTGTGTCTCAAAGATTTCATATCATATAGTGATTTAGTGATATGCATTTAAATTGTATTTCAATGAAAGTTAAAAAAAATACCGGTAATAAAGATATTTATACAATATTTGTTTCATTTTGATACTTCTTGTTTGGGAAGATCGATCCTAGCTGTTAAAGGCCAAGCTGGTGTCTGTGTTCAATTTCTCCTATGTTTTCCAGAAAGAATTTTTGAGACAAGATAAAGGCAAATATATCTCTGCAACGCTTTAATGATTTGTTCAATTTTTCCTTCTTAATTTGAATAAATACAAACAGAAAAAAAACTGTTGCTGTAAATACGTGTGTGTAAGCTCTAATTGATAACTGTGATGTTGATTCGATAAAAAGGTTCCCTGTTGTAGGTCAAGTGTTGAATAGTTGTAATTCACGTAGATTATGAGAAATCCTTTGTAAACATGCAATAATTTAACTTTATTAATAAAGGGTTAGAATACAAATCGAGAATGTCTAGATCTATAATGGGTTTTAACAACAGCAAAATAACAGCGCTCATTGTGGCAAAATGTTATAACACGATCAGACATATAAACACTCCTCTCTCTACCAAAACACCACTCAATCTTCTATCACTCTACCATGCTCTGCTCTTATATGCACAAAGTACAGATCTAGAAATCTCTAGGCATATTTAGCTATATCAAGATTGCCTGAAAAAGGTCTGAAATCTAGCTTACATAATTATTCATCAACTCTAATCACCCCCTATTCATATAACACAACTGTAGGCCTTTTCCTTTAGGGAAATTTCAAAAGTTTGAATAGGGAAAAGCATTTTATGTTTATTTTAAAATGGAAAGTGTCTAGATCAATACAAAAATGTGCTAGCACAAAAGCGTATCAACCAGCACATGTGTGCGAGCTGATGGGAAAAGGCTATTCAAACTTTGTGTAGTTTCTAGTTGTTTCTTCAAGCTGGTAACAGCCGACTTGGTGAACACTTCTATGTAGTAAGCAATGTCACAATAACCTTTTATAAATAAGGACTTATTAGAATAAGAGTGGGTTGAGTTGAAATGTCCCCTTGAAACTCATCATACATTCATTTGATGACCAAGCCTATCTCTGCTGCAATACATAGAACACTCTGAACCTAATCATGATCAAAATAATTTTAAATTCTTGGCATTTTTTTTTCTCTTCATCTTGTTTCACCTAAATACAGAAGGACAAAAATTCTTTAATTAATAATTTATTCAGGGACAATTTTAAACGATTAAAGGTAAAACCAAAACCAAACACATAGGCCTATCTTAAAATGCCTGAAGATTTATTTTTCCACTTAATTATATTCAAACGAGAAAGATTGTTTTCAAGTTTCAATTTAGTAAACCTTGTTTTAGACACTTCTTGATTTTACTTGCTTCAAATGATAAGGTTTATCTCAAGGCTTGAATAATGTTAACAATACGGTTTGGCCAGTTTTTAGTGAATCAGGAAAAAAAAATGCAACGTCAGGCAATCTGCACAGGTAAATCAAAGGTTGATCACTAAAATCACTTTGAGTAAGTTTGACCTTTTGCCAAATTAACTCTTCAAAACACAAACATGGATAAAGCTAGGGAAGAAACACTGACAAATATGAGAAGAGACAGACAGCTAATGTTAACCTGCATATTGTAAAGTTATTCAATCTATGATAAAACAAATTTCATACACGAAAGATATGTGGTTTTATGCATTGACATTGAACTGTTGCAAAATCCTTTTTGAAGCAGCTAAATAGGCTCTAAAAGTTACTCTTAAAGCAATAATGTATTAAGAGAACGTTATAGCATTTTTCCAGTTACTGGTACTGGTAGACTATATTAAATGCCCTGACAATGCAAGATGCTTTTCTTTACCACACGAGATCGGCAGGTTGCTGAAGTTGGACATAAAGAACCAACCAAACAACTCTGGACACAATACATCATTACATGTACATGCACACTGGGCATTGGGCATTATGAGTAACCCGAGGATTAATTAATATCAAACCTTTCATCTTCTGTGATTTAATTTTAACACTCCACAGATGCTGAAAAAAATGCACGTTTATGATAAACAGTCTTTTTTTTTTTTTTAGTCAGCATCTTTTAACATGAAATTTCATAAAGTACCTACATTTAATAAGCTTACTTGCTACCTAAGTATTTTGCGTTCCATCCTTGACTAGGTAAATACTGTAGAAAAAATATCCTTATAAATCTATATGTGCGATTAAAAAGAGAACATACCAGAATTAAGATTTAGATAGCCTGCAACATTGTTCGCACCTTTGGTGGAAATTTATAAGCGTTTAGAAGGCTTCAAAACTCAACTTTCATATCTGACAATTATCTTTGCCGGGATCAGTTGCCTATAATATAGACTCAGGCAGAACCCAACGTTTCTCCGCTCTTGCTGTGCGTAGAAGCACGAAAAAATGGTATTGGAGCTTGTTGCAGTGTAAGATTTCCCTTGGAACTAAAGAGAGGAGAAAAATCATCACACCGCTTATAAATAGCTTAATAATCTAGCGCCCCGTTGAATGTCTCATCTGGTAAACCCCCACCCCAACTCTTACTAAGTTTTGGATTCGAGACCATTGCTCTGTTCCTATTTCTTATATTTTTCCAACTAGAAACATTAATTTTTCTTTGTCACCAAATACATCTTTATATGATGACGTATAATTATGTCGAAATGAATCAGTACAGTAAAATCCCTCAGTGTTTGTTTTGTAAAATTAAAAACATTTGTGTTTTTTTAACATTATTGTGTACGTGACGTCACCGGTTACAAAAATAGATTTGTTTCAAGATGGCAGATACCAGCGACGTGCGATATGCAATGAATACAAGAGCACCAAAGTAAGTTTTTTTTAGAGAGATTATTCCATTTTTAAGATAATACAACTGAAAATGATTATAATGGGTAGCATTATTTTGAAAAAGATGTGGATTCAATTATCGATAACTGTTCCTTATGGCGTTGAAACAATCAAATTAATCTAGAATCTAGATCTAGGCCTAGATCTAATCTTAGAAGAGTGACAAGACTGTCAGTCCAGTCTCGTAGATCTGGATCTAGATCTAGGGGCTTTTGCTTGCTTTTCCGCGTTTAATTCCGACAAGTGTTTTGAACTGGTCTATTATAGATGACTATGGTGTGTTCAGTACAGCGTTATTATTGACTTGCCTTCATTTTGAACACTGAAATCCAATATAAAATGTGTCCCAAAATGTTTTTCCACAAATAGACTCTAGTCTCTAGGCCTATCTAGATCTAGTATGATTCAAAAGGTCCATCTGAAGTCCCATGCATGGCCCTGTACTTTGCTTTTGTATGCGCCCAACAACCATCTAGATCTATTCGTTAATGTGGATATTTGAGGCATTTGGATAATAAAATCACTACCAGAATTAAATGTCGTTATAAGTAAACGATTTCTAGAATCTAGATTCTAGATGTCTACAAAGTTTACAATGGCAGTACAACGAATGTACGTAACGTACTAGAAAATTTTAGGATCCAGTAGATCTAGATCTAGATTTCCAGATCTATATCTCAAAGATATCTTTAACTGTAATATAATTTTGATCTCAAATTTTTAGGCAAACTAATTTGAAGATTATGAGTGGATGTATCGAATTTCATGTTACATCATCACTAATATCCGATCCTATCAGCAGTGTGCTTGTTTAACATGACCCAGGTAGGAACTTGGGGTCGATGTCATTGCCAGTTCCATGACTATTGGATTAAAGCCCCGTGATTGGTCCTTTCTCCAATACTATTACGTGTCTATTCTCAGTTAGCTAAAAATACATACATATTGCCACATGACTAATTTCCTGCCCATGATTTCCCAACGCTTCTCATGGAACCGAAGATGTTTTTTCTGATTCTCGTAGAATCGTACAATAGCCTTTCAACCTAACAAAGATTTAATTTAATCAAAATGAGGAAGAAGCATGCTTGAGACAGAGGTCTGATCCTAGACCAGTTCTCCTAGGTTAAACTTTACTCACCCATGAATTTTAGAGTAGATTTACACAAAGCGCACATTTCACATAATCACAAGCGCTCTGTCTGTGCATACTTACATCGCAGATAACAGATTAAAAATTGTTATGAAGAAGTTCTTTTTTCAATTATAAATGTAAGATGAATTGTGTACAATTTTTAAAGTTTCATTCACATTCACGATTCTGGAACTGTCAAGTGTATGTTTACAGTCTATAGTTGGATGCAGATCTAGTGTCCAGTAGCATCAAGTAGATTGAAACAAAATTCTGAGAGAGCTATAATTATTACACTTTGACTCAAAATTAGAGTCTTTACAATTAATATAATCTAGTGTTTCTGCCTAGATTTTTAACTCTTTAGTTTTAACCTAAGCATCTAAAGAAAGAATGTTTCCACTGTAAACATAATTACTGGTATATGAATGTACTCTTTATTTTTAGTCAGTATCGCATCCATTTGTGAGCTACTTGTTCATGTTCGCCGACAGCGTTTTTGAACAGTTCCATGAACAGTTTGAGCAATGCTCTGAGCATTTCTGAGTAGTTAAAGAGTTAAATGTTTTGAGAAAGCCATCATACCCAACATTTTTTGTTTCCTACAGATATAGACAGAGAAGGCTTTAGATACTCATGCATTGTACTAACTCATGCATTTATTTTTTTTTCTTGTATAAAAGCTGACATGTGATTTACTAGGCAAATTCTTTACTAACATATTAGTCTCGGTTTTGAATGTCGGTGATACCACCATTCAGTAGAATGGACTTTTATAAAGCAACAATTTCATTTTTCAATCTGTTTCAATCATCATTTTCAGAGATGAATTCAGCAGTCAGCGCCGAGAAAAGAAGAAGCACAAGCATAAACACAAACATAAGTCTGGAAAACATAAGCACAGCAGTAGTGATCGCCCCCGCAAACACAAAAAGAAGCGGCATAGCTCCTTCTCGGAGGACAGTGATGTTGGTGAGGGTGGGGGTCCCGCGGTCAAAAGATCCAGGGTTGTGGAGGAGGTGGAAGGAGAAGATATTGAACTGCAGAGACTGGAGGCTGCACGGAAAATGCTTACTGCTGAGCTCAACGGAGGAGGCCAGAATGAAGCACTCAGAGGAATCAATCTTATAGCGAAGGTAATTGGATTTTAAAATCTTTCTTGTAATTTCTGTGCAGGATGTATATTCAGGGGTGGAACAGGTTCCGTTTTTCTTTCTTCGGTTATCCTTTTTTTTTCCCCAAGGATTTGAACATTCCTGCCTTTCAAAAATTTGAAGCAAAAGTCTCTGAAGGAAAATGAAATAGACTTCCAATGTTTTCTAAAGAGTAGTTCCATTACCGAGTTTGAGTCCAGTCTGAGCATTTTCTTTAAAATCATGAATGTAATATAGCAATACTAGGAAACCTGGAAAATATATATCTAGAAATAAGATCTAGACTCGAGCCCAGGAAACCGGGTAGCCTTGATCTAGCTGCCAGTTTATTGCCTAGGAAGCGATATTGGATAATATACCCGTCTTCTTTCACCCTCCCTCTCTCGGATTTCTGAATCTGTTCTTCTCTCTCTCACTCTATCGGATCCTTCTCAATATCTCTCTCTCTCTCTCTCTCAAACAAAGGGGCTAAAACACACTTTTCATATTTGCAGCTAATTCGCTAACATCATAAAGAAAAGAAAATTATAAAGTGCATTTTTATCGTTAGTTCAACTAATCTAGAAGATGTTGTTAAGTTTAACCAAATTTTTGTGAAATTCTTTGGAATATTATAATTACGATGATGGTAAGTAGTGCTCACCTGCAGAATGTCGACACCAATGGTTTACATGGATTTATAAGTTAAGAAAAAAACAAATTTATATTTAAACTTTGTTCGTGGTGTTTCTCTGAAATATAATGTTAATACTAAATTTGTGCCATTTTATTGGTTGGTAGAGCGTTTTTTCAGATTGATTTAGTTTTGAAAGTAAACAAACTATGTCATAATAAGCGTGTTGTGGTGGCAATTGAATTCGCGTAGGTCTAATTTAGATCTAAATTTTGTATTTGACTCCATGTTTTCATGCCTTGTTGTGTGTTTACTAGTGTTTTGATGTTAATTCAAGCATCTATTTTGAAAAAAGAAAGTAAATTGTATTTTTTATCACTTTTTTTTAGATCATCAATCTTTCACGTTGACCTTTTTTTTTAAGTGTTTGCAGTAGACCTTCTGTTCTTGTTTTCTTTTCAACTGGCGGACTTAAACGATGAGTAAATATGAATGCGGATATATTAATACCTAACCCTAGAGAAGGGAAAGCCCAGCAGCCGCTTACTGGACCAAAGTTTTCGAGGGCAACTTTCTTAAAGTTGAAGGCCTAGACAAAGGCTAAGTTAGTTATTCTTTTTGCTGATGATATCATCTCATGGATTACTGATACATTTCTACTAGCCTACTTCCTTGGCTTATTGGATTTACCTTATTTCTTCATATATGAGTGTTTTAATCACATGTTTAAGGACCATTTTTATGTTTGATTACGCTTGTGTCATTCAATAAGTTTTAAATTACCAATACTTAGCTTTTCAAGAACACTTAGCAATGTTATCTATGTTATATAGCTATCTAGATCTTCAGCCTTCTTTTTTTCATGGTAGATGGATATGTAATGTGGCTTTAGATACAATAGTAAATCTAACTTAAGTCTTGTTTATTGTGGTTCTGGGAAAAGAGAACAAGATACAACTCCTCATTCTAGTTTTTAATATAATATAACCATCCCAAAAGCAGAAATATTACAAACCTAATGGGCATATTCATTTCAAATACAACTATTTAAAGCATACTTTTAACTTTAGTAATGGGTCCAAAATACTTAGTTAGTGATTGTCAGATTGGTTATGGCAGCCAAAAGATCGTACGAAAAGTACGCATTTACAAATTCCTAAAGGACAAAACGATTTTGAACGAATGGCTCAGCTGTTGTCTTATAAAATGAGGGTCCCCTTTTGATCTTTAATCACCGTAATCCTACCTGATCAACAAGTCAAATCAAGGCACAAAATAAAAACAGAGAAAGATTAGCAAAAATACTATACATTATAGATCCTAACCACAATTATATTTTTTTCATAACCAGCTTTGACTAATTTCCCCCTGGTTTTCTTAAAAACAATTGTTTCTCATGAAAGCCATCTAGATCTGCAGACAGCTACTAAAACAGTACATGTACTAGAGTAGCACAGTTTAAGACATGCATCTCCTTCTATCCCCTTCTTCTTCTCCTTCTTCTTCTTCTTCTTCTTCAGGATTTTTTTTTAAATCCATGGTTCCACCCCTAATATTTCGTAAGGTAAACTTTAACCTATACTTGTTCTTTTAAGATAATTATTATTTTAAAGAATATATTTATACTTGCTTTATTGTGCCCAAAGGTTTGAAATTACATGGGCCAGCAAGAAGATATTGACAGTATACAAAGATCAGTTATACTTGCCTGTAGTTGCTCAGTAGCTAAGTGATAGCCTAATGGATCAATGGAACAAATATGCTTTCCCGTAATAATTCAATTGTATTCTTGTTGCATTATTGTGAGTGTTCTTCGCATTTAACAAAATTAGAGAAAAAATGTGTCTAACCTTTACCATTACCCGTGAGTCCCATATACCCAATCTGTTATTAATTTTGAAATGTCAGTGTTTGGTACTTGAAGAATGTAAGAAATATTTTTATTCCCAAATAATTCATTCTTCTTTCCAGACAACCAGCAACAAAGTAAAAAGTCAAGACAGTTTATTTTTTATATAATTGAAACTCAAACCAACATTAACTTTTTTTTTATTGTGAAAGATTCTCACTGTTTTCATGACTTTTTGTCTCATTCCTCAGGGCTATGACTCAGACTCTGAAGAGGAGGGCGAAGTGGAGCATGAACATCTGAAAGAGGACTTGAGGAAAGCAAAGCAATACCTGGCCTATATGAACTCTAAAGGACGGGATCAAGAGCTGGAAGAGGGAGAGATAAGAAACTCTTCCTTCAGAGAGTATGAGGATTTTAGAATTTCTAAACCTGTAGATGAAATTGGGCATCACAGAAATAAGAGTATACGGACTGAGTCCCAATCTGGTGAAAGGAGGGACAAATTGAGGGAAAAGGATAATTCACGAAAGCATTCAGAGGGTGGAAATGATATTGATGATCTGCTAGACGAGGGCCTAGAGATGCTCGACAGCATGGGTGTTCCGTCCAGTAAGCTTAACCCATCCCTAGCTGCCAGGCTAGGGCCAGAAGTGAACTCTGTGAAGGCAAAGGTTCAAAGCCTTGTCAAATCTGGTAAGAGAAAGTCGCCAGTGAAAGATTCTCAGTCTGTGTCACCCCCCAGCTCCCCTCCCCACCAGCAGCAATCCATACGAAAGCACAAAGGGAGCCAGGAGGAGAAGGAGAACCGAGTTGTGGAAGTGTTGGACAGTGATCAAGAGGAGGGTGAGTTTCACAGTGCGCCTGCAGTGGAAGTGATTCAGATTGATGATGATGATGCACCATACAAGAAAAGCCACAGCAGACGGAATCAGAGACGAAAACAAGATCTTTCACCAGATGTAACCATTGTGGAAGAGAAATCACACGGGCCTTCATCAAAACACAAATCAGACAAGAAACGAAAAAAGAGCCCCTCTAGGTGAGCCTGCTCTCTTAATACTCCAATTGTATAACTTAAATCTGTCTGATGTTGTAGGCTTAGAGTTTTAACCTGTGCGCCTTTTTTAGAAAACCTATTTTTTGCTCCTTTCTTTTAGTAGCTGTGCTGTACTGTTTAGTTTTAGATATACATGTTTGAAATTTTAACACCAGATTTATAGCAAAAAATTTGAAATGAAACTGAGCAGAAGTCATTTCTAAAACGTGCCCATTTTTTGTGAATGGGGGTGACTTTGACAACCCACCACATAAAGAGTAAAAAACAACTGATCGATATTCCTATCAGTACACCAGGGGTGTCACAACCACCCCACCTCGTTAAAGAGGACAGCTGAGATTAGTTTCTATTCGCAGTTCGCTATGACGCATCGCCCAGCAAATCTATTTCCTCTTACTCCAACTCATGCTCCTCCTCCTCTTCCACTACTCATATACGTCCCCAACTACAATGTACTCCTACTCCTCTTCCTACTCTTATTCCAACTCCCGCTCATACTACTTCTACCTCCTCTCCATTCTCCTCCTTTTTGTCCTTTGACCACTACTCCTACCCCTGCTCCTACTCCTGCTAATCCACACCGTCTTCGTCATCCTCCCTTATTCCTATTTCTACTCTTACTACTACTTTTATCTTACATCTAACCTTACTTAGAACTACTCCTTTTCTTTGTCATGCTGCTATTCTCAGTCCTAATCTCATTATCCTACTCCTCCTCATCTCCTTCCACCTTCTTCTCCTCCTAATCCTCCTTCCACCTTCTTCTCCTCCTAATCCTATTCCTTCTCCTTCTACTCCTAGTACTCCTCGTCCTCTCCTCGTCCTTGCCCTCTCCTCCTCCTCCTTCTCCTTCTAGTACTTCACCCTGTACCCCCTAAATTTCCTACTCCTCCTCCTCAATAATATACCTCTACCACTGTGGAAAAATACCTTTAAAAAATTACAGATCTAGTCCTAATTAATCCAGAGGTCTGCCACTCCTAAAATCTAATTTATAAAATACAATAAACTTTGAGGCATACATTATTGTGTTTGTTTGTCCCTAGCTAGATGTTTGTAAGTCCATTGGCAAGTGTTGATGCGTCCTGATTATAGTGGTTGTCTTTGGTGCGATTTGGACTTTCTCCATCAAGATAGCAAGTCACTTAAACTATCCTAGTTATGAAATCATGCTCGTTTTAAGTGGCAAGGTGCCGCAGCATCAATGGTTCTAATCCTACAAAGTGCAATCTTTGTTTGGCCCATTTTCATTAAAATCCTACCTCTACCACTGTGGAAAAATACCTAAAAAAAATTCCAGATCTAGTCAAAATTAATCCAGTGGTCTGCCTCTCCTAAAATTTAATTTACTACTACTACTGCTGCTGCTACTATACTACTACTACTACTACTACTACTACTACTACTACTACTACTACTACTACTACTACTACTACTACTACTACTACTACTACTACTACTACTACTACTACTACTACTACTACTACTACTACTACTACTACTACTACTACTACTACTACTACTACTACTACTACTACTACTACTACTACTGCCTACTACTACTACTACTACTACTACTACTACTACTACTACTACTACTACTACTACTACTACCACTACTACTATTACTAATATTACTAGTACAACTACAACTTCTACTCTAACTTTCACTCTTCTTGTTTCTACTCTTCCTATTCCTACCTCTTTTCCTCGTTCTACTACTCCTCCCTCGTTCATATTCTTCCTACTCTTCCCTCTTATTTCTAGCATTACTACTGCCACTACTACTACTACTACTAATCCTCCTTCTTCTTCTCCTTCTCGTCCTTCTCTTTCCCCTCCTCCTACTCCTATTCCTAGACCTACTTCTACCTCTCCTCCCCGTACTCCTACTAATTTTAGTCCTATTCCTCCTACTCTTTCAATTCCCCCTCTTCCTCCTCCGCTCTGGCGATCTGGTCCGGTACTAATTGGGTCAGTGTTAGTAGGATGTTTTGAGACAGAGTCATGGTATCCCCGCACTATCTCTTGTGACAGCACGTAGACTTGTTAAAAGTTAGTATAATTGTGTATTCCTCAATTTTGTGTTTTATGCTTCTATCTGTGTTGTTCATTTCTCAAAATAATTTATTTTTTGTGTGATTATTTTCACAAACCATAATTATGGTTTCCCTGAAGGCAATCCATTCGTGGGTGAAAAACACCCAAATATTCGTATAGGTAGGTGAGGAGTTAATAGAGATGTCATGATTACATTGTGCCAAGACTCATCGCTATATTTTATACCTAAGTTAATGCAAGTCGCTTTTGGAAAAAAAAAGAAACAGAGAAGCATTTACCCTGTATTGTTTTATTTTTAACTAAAAGCTGCTTTTCATAGGAAAAATGTTTGTGGAAAATATTTTCAAGTCTTTAAAAAAAAATTAATCAGTATTGTAATCTGATACCATATTTTTCACTATTTCCTCCAGGAAGCATAATTCAGAGAAAGACTCCAAACGATCATTGCCAGGGAGAGACAATGAGTTATCAAGATTACGAAAAGAGGAATCTGGCAAGCGGCAGGATGACAGCAGGCGGAAATCTGAAGAAAGAGGGCGGAGAGAGAGAAACAGAGAAGACTCAGTCGGCAAAAGAGATGAGAGGAGGGGTCCTCCACCGGGTCCCCATGATGACTGGCGTCGGGGACCACCAGGGGAACCCAGACGAAGTGCGGATGGTAGGGAAGGCAGAGAGAGGAAGGACTCTGAGAGGCAGGATCTCAGGAGGGGAGACCGTCCAGACAGAGAAAGAAACGACCGTCCAGACAGAGAAAGAAACGACCGTCCAGACAGAGAAAGAAACGACCGTCCAGACAGAGATAGAAACGACCGTCCAGACAGAGAGAGAAATGACCGACTGGATAGGGGAGATCGAGCAGACAGGGGAAGAGGCAGAGATGATGCTCGCCAGGGGGAGAGACCTGGGGGCAGGAGGAGAACACCAAGCCCATTTATGGGAAGGAGGTATTTTAATTTTACTTTTCTTTTCACAATTTTGACAACTTGAAATGGACAGAATTGATTGTATAATTGCAACTTGCTTTGACTAAGTGAGCATTATGTCTACATCACCGACACCGTGTTAGATTTTCAGGTCTATCTATGTTTTTGTTTTTCAAATGTCCTGTCCAGTCTAGATAATTTGAATCTGAGTATTAAGCAGTTGTAAAATATGGAAAAGCAAACACTTGGTGATAATATGCATGCATACATACATTTATGTCTCCCATCATTCTAAATGCAATAACAGATACAGAGATGGCCGTGAGAGATCAAGGGACAAGGACAGAAGGGGCAGGTCAACTGACAGAGACCGTAATGCTGAAGGCACATCAAACACTGAGGATAAGTTTGCTGGAAGTCTGTCAGAGGGCCTTGTCATGCCAAAGGAGGACTCAGAAGAGGAAGAGTAAGTTAAAACTCAATGTTGTTTTACTACACATTGCACTGCAAATACATGAAACTTGGCAATATCATTTTTGTCTTGTCAAAATTGTTCAAATAAGAAGTGAAATGATTCATAGAGATAAAAACTGATATTTTTCTTTTGTAAAAGAGATATGAACAAAGGCAGTTACTAGTATTGGTTTTGACTCCATACAATTTTTGTTAGCATTCATTTTGAATCCTTTCCCCAGACTGGACATAAGCTTTGATGATGACGAAGAAGATGCTGACGCCATCATAGAAAGGAGACGGAAAGAGAGGCAGGCTCTCTTAGCTGTGAGTTTAGTTTTCTTCACCACAGTATGTTTCTGATCTCTGAGATCACCTTTATGGTGGATTTGGAATACACCCATTAATTTAACTATTTAACCAATTCTAACAGTAAAAATAGTTGAGGAAATTTTAATCTTCGCTTAAAAATGAGTGTCTGACAATAGAAGCTTATTTGAAATCTATACAATTTTGCCCATTCGAATATTTTTTACTTGAATTGTCTGAAAACATTAGATTATTAGAAAACCAAAAAAATGTTGCCTATTCTTATGATCTTTTTTTATTATTTTCTTACAGAAACTGGAGGGCCATGCCAGTACAGACATACCGTCAGCTGTTCCAGGCTCCCAGTTACCTGAGCAAACCAACCAGGCACTGCTCAATACTGCTGATGAAGAGAAGCAGAAAAAAGATAATGAAGAGATGAAGGAACTATATGGGGAGACCTATGATGAGGATGAAAACAGGTTATTGTTGTTCTTCTTTATTTGCTAATATGTTTTTGTTTTGTTGTTGTTGTTTTTTTTGTGTGGAAACTTTGACTATCCAGTGAAGTGTTTTTTTTTTTTACTAAGATCTTTCAGTATAAATAAACAATGACTTCTGGATGTTAACTTTTTTTAGCAATATATTCTTTTTTTTTCTTTTTTTTTTTTTTTTTTTTAAACAAGATAATTCAGTTCCATCAAAAGTTTTGGAATGATGAGAAATGAGACGAGTTTATGATGGGTTTTTTTATCTGAACATGTACCAGTATCGTTAAAAAAATAATTTGGTAATCCAGAAAATTTGTTGTGTCCAGAAGCCCAAGCAGAGACAGACACAGCGGCAGCGCAAGTCAAGCCAGCAGCGTCAACAGACACTCCCGGTCTCAGTCCCAGACAAACGTCAACGGCCAGGATTGGCAAGCCTTGGCCGATGGTGAAGGGAAGGGAACTCGCAGCCCCAGCATTGCCAGCTCCAGGAGCAGTCGCAGTTGTAGGAGGAATCCCACCAGACGGGACAGGAGCAGGAGCATCAGTTCCAGCAGTGGCAGGTGAGCGGGCTGAGCAACTTGTTTGCATTTTGTATTAATTTAATTCACTTTGAATGTGGCAAGTTCTTTGTTTATTCTGTTGCTGTTTGTGTGGCTTGCTTGGAAAAGCATGTAATTTTTGGCAATTTCTTCTTTTAAGATATGAATCAAAGTAGGTTCTTTTTCTTAATTTTAGTCTTCAAGAGTGGAATTTATAAAGATTTCTAAAATGAATAGAGATATTTTAAAAAATCAAAAACTTAGATTTCAAAATCAATTAACATAAGGGAAATTAAAATTTCTTAATTTTCCTACCCTTTTTCTAAGCCTTTACGTATTTTTGTGTGGTGGATGATTAGGTGAGGTTAGAGAGCATTCCCCATCTTAAGCCATATGCCAATTAGTGTTTATAGAACTGATGTTTTATATGCATTAGTTTAGCCAGCAGAAGTTTTGTTTCTCCTATGCTTTAGACTTATCAGCTTGAAATTATCCTGTGTCATTGTCTCTCTTGATCAAGTCGAAGCAGTAGCACAAGCTCAAGAAGCTCTGTGGAAAAAGACAGGAAGGCAGAAAAAATGGAGGGGAAAATTGATAGTCACAGTGAAGTTTCAAATGAGCATGGAAGCAAAGATGAAAATGGCACAACAGAAGAATCACAAGAAAAGGGCACCTCAGATAAAGGTATGCAATCTTGTTGTACTTTCATTCTATCCTATTCATTTTTTTTTCCCTCTCTTTGTCTCAACCATGGTATTTTAAAGTACTGTTTTCGTATTATTATTATGTAGTGAAGGGTACAAATAAAAAATACTGTATATATTATACTATGCATGCTTTAAATTTAATCTTAGCAGTATGAGTGTCCCAGGTATGCTTTGTCTGTGTGTTAAAATATCTAGAAACACATTGAAGGTAACAGTTATTTGTCTTTCTTATTCTTTGTCCTTCAGATGAAAATGCTAAGCAGGATGGAGAGAGGGATGCAGTTGATATGTTTGCGGAAAGTGAAGATATGTTCAGTGAAAACTACAATGTAAGTCAAGGCCTGTTTGTTTGCCTCTTTGTATGTTGTTGTTTTTTAAGTTAAAGGTATGTTTGATTTCAATAATAATATTGATATTCCCTTTTTTATTGAGTTTTAGTTAGTTTAATTTAAGCCTCTTGATTCCCTGTAGAACATAAGGCCGCAGCAAATTCCCTCCACCGAACTCGGTGCTGGCTAGTCCTCTTCAGTTCGGCCCATGTACTACCGTCGGCTTTTATCACAGCATTGATGCTTCGCCAAGTCTGCTTGGGACATTCGACCTTGCGTTTACCTTCGGGTTTCCACTCCAGGGCTTGCCTTCTGATGTTGGATACTTTTTTTTTAAGTGTTTGTCCTATTTATTCCTATTTTCTCTTTTTTTTTTTTTTTTTTATTGTTTTTTGCTTTGTTTTTTTTCATAGTTCTTTTTGTTTTTTTATTTACTTCAGTCCACTTTATTTTTAGGATGTTTCTGAGGCATCTGTTGGTGAACTGAATGATTGCAGTTTGTGGCTGTTGGTCTTGGTAACGCGCCATGTTTCTGAGCCATAGAGTAAGACCAACTTCTCGTTGGTATTGAAGATCCAAATTTTTTTTCGTACCGACAGGGCTGTAGACCTCCAGATTGGTCTTAGGGTATTAAAAGTGTACGGGCCTTATTGATTCGGCATCTAATGTCCTCGTCTGTTCCCTCCGTCTTTACTTACAGCACTGCCAAGACAGATAAACTTGTCAACCTCTTTGATGTTTTCCTGATGCAGCTGCAGTAGGTTAGCCTGTTTGTCATTGATTTGTATGGCCTCAGTTTTTCAGCTATTTCTCTGGAGTCCTGTCTTTCTGGCTTCTTCTGACACACGATATAGTTTATCTTGTGCGTCTTGTCTTTGTGAGAGAAGGCTGATATCGTCAAGATCCTTCAGCTGCCTCGTGAACTTCCACTGGATACCCGTCCTCTGGCCTGTAGTTGATTTTTGCATAAGCCATTCAACCACCATAGGGAAGATCGTCAACGATAGCAAACAACCCTGGCAGACACCAGTTTTTATGTTGAAGCTTTCCATTAGTTTACCATTGTGGATGACTTGACAAGTGGCATCTTTATGAAGTTGTTGAATTATGGTGACAAACTTTGGTGAAAAGCCATAGTGGTTCATCAGTCTTCAGATGAGATCTCTCTCGACGCTGTCGAATGCTTTTTGAAAGTCAACAAACACTGCATACAGAGGGGTCTGCCACTCCAGTGACTGTTTGATGATGATGCACATGGTAGCTATGTGGTCTGTGCACGAACGATTTTGTTGGAAGCCTGCTTGCTCATCTCGGAGTCTTTTGGGTAGTCTTCAGCCTCTCTAACATGATTCTTGTTAACACTTTGCCGGGAATGGTAACAACATGATTCCTCGCCAGTTACTGCAGGATGACAGGTCCCCTTTCATGGGCAGCTTTACAAGGTGTCCTCTTTTCCAGTCTTCTGGAACTTGCTCCTGTTCCTAGATCTTGCATAGAAGTGGGTGCAGCATGTCAGTTGAGGTCTGTAGGTCAACCTTAAGAGCCTCAGGTGGTATTTATTGAGGTTTGAACTTTTGCTGCTTTTTAAATATTGCTTTCCATTAAAACTTAGCAATGTTACATGTTATCACAATAAATGTAAACATGTTTAAAATAAATATTTGTTAAACTTAATTGCTATGTAAAATATTTTATAACCCTTCTTCTTTGAAAACACAGAGTCCTGGATTGCGACGTGGCCTTACAGGAATGGCAGAGAATCCTAACCTCACAGACAACTGGGATGATGCTGAAGGATACTACAGTATGTTCACAATTAAACATTCTCTTTCTTCTCATCAGCTAACCTTTAAAGTTTGGAGAGGCAAACTCAAAAAATCTGAAATTTCTTCACTTCACCAAAATGGTAAGAAAATTACTCTCTGCTGGATCCTCTGCCATATTGGAATTGAAAGAAATGAAATGGATGATCAGCTCGCCAAGATTGGACTCGATCTGCAGCCTGCTCAGGTGCAGATACCTGCATCAGATGCAAAGCCAATCATACATAAGTTTAGAAGAGACAACTGGAAGGCGCGATGGAACAACCCCACAAAAAAAAAAACTACACAGTGTTCAACCTTATTTAGTTCACTGGGCGGGAGTGCCTCAGGCTAGAAGACAAGACCAGATGGTGCTTGATCGAATCCGACTGGGACATTCTCATCTTCCTACTGAGAGGTGAAGAGCCTCCACAGTGTCATACCTGCAACTTTCATTATCCATAAGTCACCTTCTGGTTGACTGTCCACTTTTTCACAGGGAAAGAAATCTGTATCTTGCTCCCAAACCATTAGAGAGCATTTTTACTTATGTTAGTCCTTAGCGCCTATTGACGTATCTGAAGGACTTTGGTGTGTATAATAAAATTGCGATAATCCTACACATGGATCTTTTAAACCAATGTATATACCCTTTACTTTTAGCCAACCTTTTTACGCACAATTATTATGCTTTTACCACTCAGAGAGATAGAGGAGTCACTGTTGCTACTGGTGTAATGTATTAACTATCTTAGGACATCATGGACACATTATAGCCGTTGGCGTGCTGACTTGCTGTAAAACCAAACTCACTCACTCACTCACCTTTATAGGTTTTTTTTCCATTAATTATGAACATTAATCATTCCTCTTTTTTATCTTTTTTTAATTGGATTGCACTAAAATTATTTAATCATAATTAGATAGATCTTGAGGAATGAATACTTTTCCTTTTTTTCCTGGCAGAGGTGTTTTATTCATATATTTCCCTTAGAAAAAAAAGGGGGAAACCTGTTGGCTGTTAATCCAGGACAAATTTCTCTTGTGGATCAATGAAATTTATCTTATCTTTGTAGTGTTAATCTTTGAGCATTCTGAAATAACTTACTTAGTTGAAAGCCTGTGTCTTAATCAAAGCAAATTTATAGCAAAGGGCAAAGTAGTCTTGAAATTATTATCTTCTAAAGACTTTATTTCAGTATGCAATTGAAAAAGACACATTTCTTTTTTTTACCCTAATTTCAAGTAGTATTCCCCACCCCCTCTTTCCGATTTTCACATAACCACATAAAGGGGTAAATATATTTATAAATGTTCCTTGACATTGTCCAGGGGTTCGCATTGGAGAAATGCTGGAGAAACGTTACTCTGTGTATGCTTACAAAGGTCAGGGGATGTTCAGTAACGTCATCATGTGCCGTGATGCTGCGAGGGGTAACACTGACGTTGCCATCAAGGTCATCAGAAACAATGAGATGATGTGAGTGAAATCTCTACTTAAATGTTTGTTGATCTCTGTTCAGTTTTTCGAATAGTTAAAGTCATATCTCAGACAGGCTCAAGATTGAACTACCCTTTCGAAAAAACTATTGACATTCAAATATAAAAAAATTACCCTGCTTATAATCAATGTATATTTTCATTAATTCCTTGTTGTTTCTTTTTGTAAATCAAGGCCAAAGTGCTATATTAGATACAAGGTTGGTGATTGTTGCAAATTAGTTTAAAAAAACCAAAAAAAAAACCTTGCCGTAGTAAGTTCTTACAGCCTTTACAAATGATGGGAATATAAAGAAATGTGAATTTATGTAAAAGTCCAGTTCCATTTTTTTCTTTTTTAACATTAAACCCTTTACCGCATACTGTGCACAATATTAGATACTTTTGAAGAGACCTTTGTTTCCAATCAACTTAAATGGTCATTATATATTTCGACCAACATTTCAATCTCCTTTTATTAGCTTATCCAAAGTTGTTCATGGGAAATCACTTTTTGATCGAAAAAGCAAATTTAAAAACATGGCTGACTCTGGAGATTGAAGGTTTTTGGTATGCATCAAAGGGTTCAATATTTTTTTTTACTTTTTTGTCCTTCCCAATTAGGTTAAAAACAGGTGTGAAAGAACTTGAGTTCTTGCGGAAGCTGAATGATGCAGATCCTGATGATAAATTCCACTGCCTTCGACTGTATCGTCATTTTCACCACAAGCAGCATTTATGTCTAGTATTTGAACCCCTGAGGTAAGTACGAGGACTAACATGCACCTGAGATGTAACGGGAAGAGTAGGATCTGGTAGCCCAAAGCATTTTAAGTGTTAATAGAAATATTAAGTCCTCTTTCTTTCATTACCACCTTTGTAGCTATTGGCAGTGGGCATAGATTTTTTGCATGATCAATCATAAATGTAATACATTCAGTTTTTCAACCAGCCCTTTTGAATAAGTGCCACAATTTTCAGATTTTCTCTTTATTTTAGTATTTTAAAGATATAGCTGTCAAAACTTAAACACTTTCGAATATGATATGGGTATAATACAGTAGAGGTAAGTTATGTGCGATTTATATCCTTTTTTTCTATTTAGCTTTTGAAAAAAGACATGTTATTTATGATACAGTAAAAACCTCATAATTGGGGATTTGGTTGAAACTTTGATTTGAGGGGATTTGAGTTTCAGAAGGGGACATACCTCAACCTGAAAATTATTAAATGTAGTAAACAGTTACTTCTGTTGTTTGAAAAAACTGCATTTATAAAGTTTCCTATTGTTTGTTTTTAATAGCAACCTACTCCCAAAACGATTCCTTTTAAAAGCATCTCTTGGGCAGCAATAAGCATTGAATTCTGCTTGACAAATAGAACTTTAGTAATGCCTATGTGTTGTGTGAGCTTTAAATTAACAAGAGAATCAAACCAGAAAAACTTTGAATTATGAGTCTGATTTTAACAGAGCCAAAGAGAAAAAAATAAGCTATTCTCTTGCAAAATTTGGTTTTATGAGGAATTCGAATTATCAGACTTCGTGTAGTGAGGTTTCCACTGTTGAAATGTAACCAGAATATTTCATTAAAGAAAAAAAGAAGATTAATTTTTCCTGATCTCTGTTCAGCATGAACTTGCGAGAGGTTCTCAAGAAGTATGGTAAAGATGTTGGGCTCCACATCAAAGCTGTGAGGTCCTACACCCAGCAACTACTGCTTGCCCTCAAGCTATTGCGCAAGTGTTCTATATTACATGCAGATATTAAACCTGACAATATCCTGGTAAGTATTAGCGTTCTATATTGTGTGCTAAAAACCTGATTTTATAAGTTATTGTTACAGTTTATATTTAGTATAAATTGAGATACTAAATATATAATTTTTTTTCTTTAATAATTTGTAAATACCGGATTTTCTCTTTGTAGCTTGAAGATTTGAAGGAAAATGAACATGCATGTTTTGTATCTCACGGTACCTTGGAATCCTTAAAGCTCGTCTTTCAATGATGAATGCATCAATTGTAAGCGCTTGTCCTGATTTCTCTCCTAATTGGAGGAGTTCACTTAAAAGGCAATAAAATAAAGTTCTCTAAATGATGTTATCAATTCCTCGATGGATATGAACCAGCAGAGAGAAATTTGTTGACAGATTGTATGTACCCAATGACCTGAAGAGATACCAAGTGGTCTAATTAATGGTTCGAACAGTGATGGGGTACTAAGACCACTGTTCTGTATATACATGTAAAAAATTAATTTATATTCCCAAAGCAATGACACATTTCCTTTCCAAATAATTATCTCACAGGTGAATTTTTTTTCTCAGGCTGCAAGTTTTCTGTAAAGAAAAAAAAATAGCTGTGGATCTGGGTTAAACCTTTCATTCCTCTGGACTAAATTTTAAAAGCAAGGCTTATTTTTGTAATAATATTGTTTTAATACAAGTCATTGAGTATGCCTTTGTTGGAGGTTTTAATTTTGTTTTTTATATAGTTGATCCTGTCATTGTTGGAGGTATTAATTTTTTTTTATTATTCAGTGATGGTAGTCATAACTGAAGATATTCTTTTTCAATTTAAATATATTGTTATGACAATATTTCTTTTTTTGTTTTAAATTGTTTTTCTAATGACATTTTTCTTCAGGTCAATGAATCTAAGATGGTTCTCAAACTGTGTGATTTTGGTTCAGCATCTCATGTATCAGAGAATGACATCACACCTTATCTCGTCAGCCGTTTTTACAGAGCTCCTGAAATCAGTGAGTGCCATCACATATGTCATGTCCTCTAAAGTCTAGCAAGATTCTACCACTGTCACCTGCAATGTTTTTAAATGTAAAAGGCATAATTTTTCATTTGAAATTATTGATGTTAATCAAACACAGGCTAATCTCTTGTAGTGACTTTTTTTCTGTTTTAAAGATTGCCAATGTATGGGTTGATTTAGGCATCTCATCATCTAAATATGTAATTGATATACAGAAAAAACTTGTGTCATACACTGATGAAACAAATTAAGCCTTGTATGCAACAAAAATTCTCAATTCATTTTGAGGCAGACATTTCTCCCTGCTCACTCATGTCAAATTTTCTCTCACTCCACATCAGTCAAGGATAACTTTAAGATGAATTATTTCTTACATAGAACATTTTATATTTTGATATTTTAATTTCCTCCAATACAGTGGAATTTGCCCAAGACAAACCCTTTTGAAGATAACTTGTGGATTTTTATTAACTATTTTTGAGCAATAATTTTTGTTTCCACATCACAATCACCGTGAAGTATAAACTTGGGATGAAATAAACTTTAAGACTGTCTCCCAATGGTTTATTTCAAGCTGACTACTATGGTTCTTCACTTTTAGAGTCATGTCATTAATGTCAAATGTGCCATCTGGGGCCCAGCATTGTGTATAAATTTTTAAAAAGCAGTAAAGACAACATAAAAATCCAAAACTTCACAAAGCTGAATAATGTATCTCTGTTTCATCCAACAGTCCTTGGCCTGGGTTATGATCACAACATCGACTCATGGTCTGTGGGCTGCACGCTGTACGAGTTGTACACAGGCAAGATCCTCTTTCCAGGCACATCCAACAACGACATGCTTAAGACCATCATGGACTACAAGGGTCGCATCCCAAACAAGATGATCAGGAAGGGCATGTTCCGCGACCAGCACTTCGACCAGTCCTACAATTTCCTGCATCACGAGATGGACAAAATCACTCAAAGGGTGAGTTTATCAACAGCTATAATAATAGTAGTAATAATAATCATTGCATTAATTGCAGTAATAATTATAATGGAATTATTGCTATTTGCTTGATGCTCTCTTCCTGTTCTGTGGCAACACTCAATTCCAATAAATTCCTTTGGCAGGAAAAAGTGACCCTCATGACATCTATTAACGCCACAAAGGACATGCTTGCGGACATGATACCTTTCAAGAGGCTGCCTGAGGATCAGCTAAGGAAGGTCACACAGCTCAAGGACATTCTCGACAAGCTCCTTGCCATCGACCCTGCAAAGCGAGCACCAATCAACCAGCTGCTGACACACCCGTTCATTACAGAGAAGATCTGAGCCTGCTGACTGTAGGCTTACTGTGTAGCGTCTGGGGGGGCTGTGGTGGAATCTTTTACTAGGGAAGCTGTATAATGTAACATGATTTTCACTCAGAACTGAAAAGGAAAGTTTAATATATAGGGATATGGTTCTTTTATTCTTTTGCTTAAAAGATTCTAATTCCTTAGGGTTTAGACATAGGTCTGTAACGCAACCGTCAAAAGGCTTGAAGTAATATTTTTGCATAACAATTCCTTTTGTAATCAATTATTTTCATTTACATTAAGAGGATATTTGAAATGAAAGTCGGAAGTATAACATTTTTGAACCTCTTAATTTATTTGAAAACTGAGTATGACCTATGATAAATTTAAATCTCTTGTTTCAAGCTATAACATACATTAAAAGGAAAAAAAAGGTGTGGTTGATCTAACAAATCAATATTCAATTCTAAAGACAAAGTAGGTTTGTCAGCTTAGTGACTCTAAAACAGTGTGAACTCATTCATTGTCAGCTTTCTGTGAAACTGCCAGATCCCTAGGGGTGTGCCACGTCTGCTTGGGGTGATCTCTCCAGGCCTGGTCTCACTACTCATGTGCTGGATGGATGGATGGACATGTCTATATAATAAAGTTATGTGTTTGTTTAAAAAGCCCTGTGGTTGGTATGATCATTACTCATATATTAGCTCCTCTTTCTCTTTACTTTATTGAAAATGTGAACATGTCATTCATGTATTCAGTAAGGTGAAATATTAACATTTTTAGCATTGAAATTAAAATATCATTATAAAGAAAGACAAGTGTTATTTTTGTAAGTCCAGAGGGTAAAGGTTACATTGAACTTAGAAGAGGTCTAAATTATCTTCTTTATATGTCCAAAATTAAACTTGGATTAGTGTGCGTGTGGTGGTTACTTAAGTATCTTATGAAATTTCTTTTGTTAAATAAATAGACCCTACTTCCACTTTTCTTTACATTGTTTGGGTGAAAAGGCTTTGAGCACAAACTGCAGTTAACCTTTGAGAGAAATTCAATCAGACTCGTCCTTGTCTAGTGGTAACATACATTTTTTCTGCAATTGCAGCTATCCTAAAAGTTCCTTTTTGAGGACCCATTTGTATCTTAAAAGCACAAACTGTTTCAAATTCAAAATCAGTAAGGTGGAATGTCATATTTGCTGTCAAATATTTCATAATGATCTAGTAATGTGTTTAGGGGATTAAAAGAGGTTTTTGAAATTTAAATTATACGACTTTGTAATATTGATATGTACAAAAGAGTTCTGGTCTTTTTTTTTAAGTATGAATGTAGTTTGGACCAATTATTGACTCTACGACCTGCATAAATAAATGTTCTTCCTCCCTCCCCTCAAACAAAATCTTTACATGTGTTCCATCAGGGGCTACGATGTGGTTTTACTTGAAAATGTAATATTAGAAAAAAATATTTTGTTCTACATATTTTTTTTTTTTTTTTTTTTTCTATTTTCCTGACTTTGTGGATGATTAAAATTTGTTTTTTTGAACCTCTAGAGTGGATGTGTATAGTTTGCTGCCTTCGAGTGATTATCTTTGTGTGTATTTTTCTCTTTCTCCTCATGCGGAAGGAGGTCATTGTTTGCCTGCAAGGTCGCTTCTTCAAAAATTGCCTTCTGCAGCCATGTCTTCAGACCACTTACCACTCTAAAGCTGAGAAAGGTTCATTGGTTTAACCTAAGTTTTTTTTGTGTGTATTACTTTATTTTATTGTCATTGCTAGGGAGAAAGAAAATCATCTCTTACATGTCGAACATAGACAATTGATAAAAAGTGTAGGGACTTTATAATACTGTAGACAGTTCATCTTTCTGAGCTGCTCTGGGTCTAGAGAATTTATAACACTGTTGACAGTCCATCTTTCTGAGCTGCTCATTTGTCAAAATTGCATTAAATCATAAGAATTATCTCATGAAATTCTAAGAAAACATATGCCTTTTGTTGAAAAGGGCAGAAACTTAATGCATCTCTCAGAAAATCAGTTGTTCTAAGAATATCACTTACTAACTAGTGTGTCTTGCAATGAGCATTGGAAGATTACAGGTTTCCAACTTACACCCAACTCCACATTCCTCTATTCAATGACATAGTAAAATGTGTGAAAAACAAAGAGGATTATCAACTTTTCTGAAATAAAAGGTTATAACATTCTGATAATAATATTTTGAAATTGACAAGCATCAATGATCTTCTTATGTATCTCATTGTAACAAAATGTTTTCAGCCCAAGCTGATCCTTTAAACGTAAGTTATATTTTTGTTCAGTCAGAAGAACGCTGGGCTTAAAAGCAGGAGATTTGGAATTTTAATTCCTAACTTACCTCTCCTTGGCTTGACGGAAAGCTGAAACCTCCATATGATATGCTCAGTAAAAGAGAGGTAGTTCTCTAATTATTTAATTTCTTGTTTGTTTCTATTTTTAACAAACTCATCGTCTCCTATGTGGAGCAGTACGCTAAATCAAGATGTGTCTTTATGTGATTTTTTTTTCATCATTAATGATTCCACTTTGTTTTCCTGTTTTAGGGTGTGGCCAGCCAGCTCCTTGGAACACTTGCATAAGGTTAACATACACAGAGTGATATTCTTTGCTATACGTCTCTTTAAAAAAATAAGATGTAGACTTCACAGTGATTATAGAGAATTCAGATCTGTTTAAATTTAGCAGAATCATGCATGTTAAAATCATTATTGGATCCTGCCCTTAATGAATAGTAACATATGCTGTATAAAGATTGGACAAAACTTAGTGATTCCATGCCTTTTGCTGGAAAACGTATAAATTACATGTCCACGAATAACAATTTCATAGAAAACCTCCGATAATTTTTTAGCGCAGGGGCCATAAAATCCATTCTAGGAACAAAATGTGTCGATTTTGATCTTTATGGTAGTCGATCTCAAAGTCAATACTCTATGTGATGTCACTGTAGGTATGCACTGTAGCTTTATAAATCATGAGAGAAGAAGCACTGGTGAGACCAAGAGTTAGTAACTAAGACTTAAGACTAGAGTATTATATTATGAACCTGATCTCCTAAAAACTGTTTTACTTGATATATAGTTTTGATCAATCCAGTGGCTATATAAAAAAGATGTTTTTAAATTTGTTTTAGAGAATTTTAAATCACTGTGCTACAGCTATTTTAAGAACAAGTTTTAAAAAGACCAAAAAAATTGGATACAACTATATCTCAAAGCAAAAACCTGCCTTTGAGCATAATTTAAAAAAAAAATTGTGTGGAAGCCCTTCATTGACATAGAAAAAATGTGATAGTAAATCTAACAAGCAAACTTGAAATCTAAAAGAGAATCATATTGCTTCTCTAAACTCTTCATCTTTTATTAGGCTAGGCTTACTGCGCGAAAAATACATGTATTACTGGCTCAATTATTGAAGTCGATCCTGAATACTGATAGCATTGCTAAGTAGTCATTCAACAAGATCAAGCTATGCCTAGTACTGGAAGGTATGAAAAATCTACAGAAAAAGACGTGTCAGATTGATTTTAAAGATGGCAATATGGAAATAAACCTTGAAAATTGGCTATGAATAGTGAGGTAACTGCTATTTTTTCAGACACAACTCCTCCCTTTATATTCTTTTTCTTTTAATTCATCCTCTGTTGGCCAATTTTATTACTTTAATGTTCTTTTTCTTTTCAGGTAAGTGAGCAAATCTGGTCCATTTTCCAGTGAACAACTCGCAGTTGAATAATTGTGCTGGAAAAGCAGTTGATCCTCAAGAGTCATGTGGCACTGACAGCATCTGAATATGTTGGAAACATTGTAATGCTGTTTTTATTTGTTGTTTTTTTTAATATTTATGTTAAACTGAGACTGTTATATTACAAATTATGTATTTTGAATGGCATTATGATAAGTATAGTTATTATAATATTATGATGTTTTCATGTAATGTTGAAAGATCCAAAGGTTATTACTATTACTATTACTTATCAGGAGTACATTTGTGCTGTTCAATCTTTGTACTTTTGCAGTGTAAATTATTGTTTTATTCACTTCAGTGAGTGTCACTGGATCAACTTTGGTAATAAATTTAAATTTAAACCAGTTTCATGAAAGCTGTTGCCTTGGTTTAATTATTTTTAAGTGGATCACATGTTTTGTCCAACTCCAAGTTGAGTTTTAGCCTATATTGAGCATTGTCAGTACATTACATGTGACTAGGCTGTAGAACCTTGAGAGAAATAAATTATTAGATGTACATCCTTTTTTGGCTGAAAAGTAAAATGAAGAAAAGAAAATTTTTATTACTTACTTACTTATCATAATTGTCTTTTCATCTATGAAAGTTTTGCCATCTACATCTCTTTTGTCTTTTTTCTTAATCTCCCAGCTTGTCTCACATTATTTACAATATTCACTGTCCCTCTGTCTCTATCTCTGTGGCTCTCCCTCTCTCCCTCCCCCCCTCTCTCTCTCTCTCTCTCTCTCTCTCTCTCTCTCTCTCTCTCTCTCTCTCTCTCTCTCTCTCAACTCACCCATTCACCCACTTACATTTTTACAACAAAATTCCTCAAAATGAGTTTAATTGCGTCTCAGGCTTATCCAGGAAGTTAATAAAACAGTTTGGAGTGGATTGGTGAAATAACGGACCTTTCCAAAGCAACTTCAACATTTCTGGTAATATTTTTTTCCCTTGTCTAGGTATTGCATCCCTTGAACAAGTCTGGACTGCAAATTAATGTTGAGCTACTAGACTCATTTTTTGTGAAAATCTCACTCATTAAACAATTTTTTTTAAATTGAGAAATTGAACGGAATGAATGGTTTTTATAGCATGAAGATTCCAATCAAGATAGGTGTTGGGAATGCTGGTTCGTAACTCAATCAGTGGTACTCAAGAAAAAGCAGCACAACAATTAACAGCTCCATAACCATACAATGAGAAAATTCAGTAGAAATTGGACAATGAACAGCTCTCGTTCTCATAGTCAAAATTTCCTACGAAAATCATGAAAGAAGTTTTAAAAAAGAAAAAGCAAAACTTTTTCATTTGAAAATTGTTAGGGAATACATACAGTATTTTTATTTATAAAGTATGACCAATTTGACTTTATTGTTCTGACAGTGACATTGCTTAGGTATCCTGCGCTACTATATGATTTTTTACCCTGCAGAAAACCTATGGGTTGTGCAATGAAATAAAAATCGCTGTTTCCTGGCCTCCATCGAAGTCATTAATTTTTTTTAAATATCAACCTGAATTTCAGAACATGGTATCAATACATAGTCTAAGTTTAATACATGTATCTGCTTATCATAGCAACAAAGAAGTCGCTTAAATTCCAAATTAAACAACTGGTACAACTATCTCGATCAATAGAATAAAGACAGTTTCAAGCTTTCACCTTATTCAAAATAAAAATTCTACAATGTATTGCAACGAGTACATGATTGTACTCCCTGGTTAGAGAAAGTGATGCTCTTTTAGTCTTTGCCATTTTTTTTTAACATTCCCCAATTTCTAAAGTTTTAGCCTATAAGTATAAGCTTAGGATGTGAAAAACAATAAAAAAAAAAAAATAAGTTGTGGATTCAAGATGGAGGGACGGGGGAGGGGTTGAACATGCATTTTATCATTTAGTGAACAACATTCTGAAATTAAGGAAGAGGTCTGGAAGTATGAAAAGTTGGGTAGACAAGAAAGAAAAAAAAAATAATAATAAGGGAAACTACTCTGGTTAAAATGTGGACTACTCTGGTTAAAATGTGGAAAGCCGACAAAAGACTAATCTAGGATAAGGGCCAAAAGAGTGAAAAGACGAATAGAAACCAAATTACCAAGCCCAAACCTTTCCACTAAGCCTTTAAAATTAACTTCGGTGAGGATTGGATGCTTTGTTGAAAAGTGAAAACGCCAAGGATTTACGAGACATGGCTTCTCAGAAAGGAGGAACATTGGACAAAAATAACAAATATGACCGACAGCTAAGGTAGAGCAATTTGTTAAATGGGAATAATGTTTTCAGTCTTGGTAGCAATCGAGAATCGGTGAATGATTCAAATGAGATCTGTACGATCACAATCCACAGCCTATAAAAAAAAGGCCACAAACAAAAACAAAAAACATATGACAGATCTAGTAGACCTTTCTCACTTCACATGATACTCCTGCCTAAACTTCATTTACCTCTAGATCTAGATAAGTTGGTCTGGATCTAGATCAAGCCCTACATTATAATGTATCTCTACTTCCCCTATCTCTCTCTCTCTCTCTCTCTCTCTCTCTCTCTCTCTCTCTCTCTCTCTCTCCTCTTTTCTCTTCTGTCTCTCTCTCTCTCTCTCTCTCTCTCTCTCTCTCTCTCTCTCTCTCTCTCTCTCTCTCTCTCTCTCTCTCTCTCTCTCTTTCTCTCTCTCTCTCTCTCTCTTTCCCTTTCTAGCTCTTAGAGCCTTCTTTCAAGACCTCAAAAGCTGTCTCCCTCTAATAGACCCCTGCGCATACACTGCTGGGAGACCCACTTTTCAGGAATGGAAAGGAAGTGAGGACTTTGAGGAGGAGATTGAAATCTTCTCTGTCCAAGATCCACAAGTAATTGGAGAATGTTTTTTTTACAGCACGCACGGTAACGGCTATGTTGGAGAAATAAACCCACAGTCTGTCTCTACACCTTTTTCTGTCGTTCTTGAAAGTGCATCTTCCTCTAGCACTGCTTCTGTTCGAGCAAACACAGAACCAACAGCAAGTTGGCCGTCTGTGGTCGACATGCCGCCCAATCAGAGGCGTTTGGTGGATACTGCCGACCTATGCCGAAGCCGCAGTCTGAATGGCAGTTTTAAAGCAAAAAAACCCCCCAAAAAACAGAGCTGCCAACCGGAACATATTTTTGCACGTTTTTTTCTCCTCATACATGTACATGACAATACGTTCTTCTACCAAAAAAAAATACAACTTTGCTGACATCTCCAATGTTTTTCGCTCTAATTAACTTATCTACTGCTACGATTTTTTTATCCATCATAAAACCGAAACTAGAGAAGAATAAAGTAAGTTCTTTGGGTGCAAGAAAATGAAAGAACCATTAAATTATTGTGTCGATATACGATAGTTCTCTCTTTTTTATTATCTGTCATCGGATTTGTCAACAATGTCAATGATATTGATCTGCCCCAGCGCGTTGATTTGTTAATCGTTCATAATACGTCCGAAAATCAGAACCCATTTCTCTATCATCACAACTAGCCCTCAACCATGGCTGTCATTTTCAACTAATTAATGCTTCTGATTGCAATTGATCTTACTTAGAGTTGACCATTGAGTAGGCCTTCCTGGCTTCCACGCTATCGTGCCTTCTAATGTGCGTTTACAAGGGATTTACAAACAAGATCGAGTGTATCGTTTATTCGCCTGAATGCTGATATCTCCATCTTTGCACTGTGCATTTGAGACAGTCCTCGGCCCTAGTTAATCATGTGCTCGAAGCTACTTTCACAAACAGGGGCTCTAAATTAGACCTAATTTGTCGTTCATTTGTCGGAACACTACATATCTCTCAATCTTTTCCTTCAGCCCTCGGCCCCTGCTGTCATTTCCAACTTATGATTCTTATTTCTAAGTACAAAGCCTACTACTACTACTACTACTACTACTACTACTACTACTACTACTACTACTACTACTACTACTACTACTACTACTACTACTACTACTACTACTACTACTACTACTACTACTACTACTACTACTACTACTACTACTACCACCACTACCACTACCATTGCCACCACCACAACGAAACTTTCAATAGGCTTTAATTATAAAGGTAGGCCAATCGCATTGATCACCTTCATTCGAACGTGGAAAGTTTAGATCTCTAGTTAGCTCTCTATATACTTCAGCTGTTGCACCGCAAATTATTGCATCGTATTACTGCAATCACATCAAACCTTTTCCCCAACAAAATACCAAGCACCTGTTTTTTTTTTTACAGTCCCCCAAAAAACCCTTTTAAGAATGAATACTATCAGGGCTGGGTTGATTCATGCATTCATTGATAATCTACTCCAGCCTCTGCACCGTCACGGTAGTCTGCTTTGCATAAGCGTTTGCTTGCTGCAAGGTGCAGCAAGGTGATCCACCTCTCGTACACTTCTTGATCTACATTCTAGACCTAGAGATAAATTTAGTAGTCGCAGCAAACAATGTTATTAAAACATGTTGGTATTGAATCCACAGCGGGATAACGTCTTGATTATCCCTTTACTTTGTTACTAACTAAGACTAAGTATTCAGGGGCTGAGAGAACAAGAATTAGCAGCAGTAGTAATATCAAGGGAGTGGATCTAGAATGCTTCATTAGCAGCCAAAGCAAATCCTGTATACCAAGACAACACGATGGATCCACACAAGATTAAAGACATTCTAAGAACTGGATCTACAGACGCTGAAAGAGTTTCACTAACAATTCAGTTCACTGACATTAAACTTTCCCCTAGAGAGGCTAAGGCACTTAGGCAATTCTAATCCAACTCACAACATACTCACATTGTCTCAACTTTTGTATTGGTCAGCATAACTCATAATTTTACCATTTTCTAAATCACCAGGCTATGGGGTGATCACGGACAGTCATCTTTAGAGACAGCCCGAGTCTGCCTCATCAACGCATCTGCCACTGGAACAGAAATTTTGAAAAATCTGATTTTGCCAGGTATGTCTTCAATAGAACAAGACTATAACTCTATATGCTAACAATCTAAGAATAACGTATAAATATAAAAACAAGAAATAGAACACAGAGTAGCCTATACATGCCTGATTATTTAATGCATTTCTGTTCCCATACCTTGTGCTTTCAGAAATTCAATTTGGAATACAAATGAAATTTGAACCAGAAAGTTTTGATAGACTCCTGACATGATTAATATTCTTCTTCTCTGAACAATGACTTGTATGTTTCATTACAATGATTTTTGTGTGATTTGCTTTGTTCAAGGCATTGGCTCATTCACAATCTTGGATGGAAACAAAGTGCAAGGAGAGGATGTTGGAAACAAGTATGTCAAGTGTATTCTTTTTTTTTTCTTTTGCAAATTTAGACTTATAAACAAGAAAAGTGTTAGAATCAGGGTGGATCATAAAATGGGGTTAATTTAGACAAAAATCTCTACCTATTCGTAGCCTTATATTTTTATGTGCATTACTGTATATCAGGTACATTTTGATTACAATTAAACATTATTTTATAAAATGCTTTAATTATTTAACAGTCCACAAAACTGAAGGTTAATTTCCACCAAACAGAAAACTTGTGTGCTTGGCCATGTTGAAGACTCTTTGTGGCTTCTGGCATATTTTTTTCTTCTGTTTTTAAATTATGAATCAGTACTTAATTGGTTTTTATCCATATTAACAAGTAAAATAAGATTAGTGTGTACTTATCTTTTTTGTTTGTTAGAATAAATAAAAAAAACATACAAGTCATCTACATGTCTCGTTGTAGAAGTGTTGTATTTTCTGTCTTTTTTAGTTATTGTTGATCTTAATATTGCATTTTTTACCCCTAGATTAAAAAGAAAATTAACTCATGAAGTAAAACACATACGTGTGTATCTCCTCCACAGTTTTTTTCTTACAGCAGATTCAATTGGAAAGGTAACAAATGATAAGTCTTGAGTATTTGGTATAAAGTCCACAAGTTTAGGGATTACTTTGGGAATATTTGAAGCTATTTTTTTAATGGTTTGATTTTAAATCAATGTTTGAACCGAAATATATTACATCCTTCTGTTTACTTTACATTTCGCTCAATGTTACTTTTAAAATTAATTTTTAAAATAATTTTATTTTTTGAAAACTTGTCTAGTCATATGACTTTTTGTCAAAAGTCATTTTCATGTTTGGGTCTTGCAAACAACAAAACAGATAAGCTAGTTTTGTGGAAGTATTTATAATAAAAAAAATAGCATATTGCCAAATCATAACATGTTATTTGTGTTTGACAATTTCAATTAGAACTTTGTAACTGTTTTTATAACTCTCAGTCCCGGGCTCAGGTGGCAACAGAGCTGCTTAGTGAACTCAATGAGGATGTGTCTGGGGACTTCTTGGAAGAGGTTGGTGAAAATGCCCGCTTAACTGAGTCCTGTTCCACAGATAACATTTCATAGACTCATCCTCTTGTGTCATTTGGTGATGATTAAATGTCTATTTGAGGCCTTTGGGTATGAAAGGATAAGTGAGGTAATGGTGTAACTTCTTTCTATAAACTATGCTTTAAAAAGCGTCTAAAAATTATAAGAAGAGTCTTAATAACAATGACAATAATAACAACAACAGCAATAATAATAATAACAATTATAAAAGTCATAATAATAACAATAATAATAATAATAATAATAATAATAATAATAAGAAGAAAAGAAGAAGAAGAAGAAGAAGAAGAAGAAGAAGAAGAAGAAGAAGAAGAAGAAGAAGAAGAAGAAGAAGAAGAAGAAGAAGAAGAAGAAGAAGAAGAAGAAAAAGAAGAGGAAAAAGAAAAAGAAGAGGAAAAAGAAAAAGAAGAAGAAAAGGAGGGGGAAGAGGAAGAAGAATGCTTGGAATTTCATGGACAGCACACAAATGATATGACGACATACTAAAAGAACTTAAGATCAACCTAATTGGCTTTTGCATACCATCAAACTTAAATACTTTGCGCACCTGAAAAGACATGATAGTTTGGGAAGACATATCCTAGAAGCAAAGCTAGGGGCAAAGGGAAGGCAGGGCAGACCTACACGAAGGTGGATGGATGACATCAGCGACTGACTACAAAGAAGGCCCAGCGAGCCAGGAAGGATCGCTCAAGACAGAGCTTTTCAGGCAGATTGTACGGAAGGCTACGTCAGACACTACCGACAAGCCTGATGACCATTAATAATAATGATTATAATGATAATGCTAATAATAATAATAACAATATCAATAAATGACATTTGCATTGCACATATTAATAAGAAATTCAATGCTCTTTGCACATTTTTTTTTATGTTTATGGATACAAACTAAAATAAAAATACAACCTGAAACTAAATTTTTACCCTGAAAGCCCTAACGAAACACATTTCAAAGGAGGTCTGCGGTTTGGGTCCCATGGTCGGCAGATTTGTTTGTCTGATTTCGTCCCCTGTATCCCCTCCCTGTTTTATGTGTGGCGACACATAAAATTGTCAGACTTCAGCATTGAGGCTCGTCCACAATATAGCCTATGTATTGCTGATGCTGGGCATTGGCCCATCTCACCTCAAAGCCATACTTAGAGGACTTGTTTTTGTAGGGGCATGTGTTTCTAAGAAAAATGCTTATTTTATTTTTTTATCATTATTATTATTTTTTTTATCTCGCACATGTACAAGTGATGTTGTGATATTGAATCAAATGTATTATTGTACGACCAAGAAAAATGTTTCTATGGGATAATAAAGGCTTATCTTTTCTTAAGCACATTTCCTTTCATGTTATCACTTGACCCTGTTGCTGACAGGACTAAGATATGATTGAGTGAAAAATCGGGAAGGATTGTAGCTTTTTTGTCTTTTCTTTTTATACTTGTTATCACATTTATAGGTGAAAGAATATTTCTAGCTTGCTAATGGCATGATACAGGTTGAATGTTTACTTTTCATGATCCATGAAATCTACTTGTTGATGTTCATGAGAAAGTACTTTTTGCTCTGGTTTAGCCACTCAATACATTTTTAAACACTTTATAATTAATAAAAATGAATATTTTTGTTATGCTCATGGCGTATGACAAAGTAATTTTAAAATTACACAAATAGCACTATCTGATTCCTCCCTTATGTTTGTTTTCGAAACTTTTCTCATGTCTTATGTCATGCACTTTGGTCAACTATTGACTACATTTCTAAATTACTTCTATCTTCTTATTTCCTTAGAATGTTGATGACCTTCTACAAAAGAATCCAGCATTTTTCACATCGTTTACCACTGTGATTGCCACACATTTGTCAGAAAGGTCAGAGGTCATAAGCATTGAAAAAAATATTTAGACAGTCATTTCACTTTTACAAAATTGTCAATTTTTTTTATGATCAAGGCTGTCTTTTTTTAAATCAAGGCATTACTATTCCCCTCTATATTTGTTCACAATGAATTGTACGGCTTGTGCTTAATTGTCAGGAGACATATTGTTTTTAGTTTGTTTTGAAGTCATATATAAGGCTCTCTATGAAACATTAGATACTAATTTATAAAAATAAAAAGATACGGAAAAAAGGTAAGAAAAAGTGTTCATAAAGAAAATGATTAAAAAAAAATTAAAGGTGGAAATCTCTTAAATGCACTTGAAATAACCTTACTTAAATGGAACCCAAATTTAGCCCTAATGCTTCTCTAAAGTGTACCTGTTTTTTCAAAAACAAATTTCCCCCATATTCCCTCTGTGCAGAACATTGCTTGATCTTGGCAAAGTTTTATGGACAGCAAATATCCCATTGCTGGTGTGTCGCTGTTATGGATTTATCGGTTATCTACGAGTTGTTATCAAAGAGCATACTAGTGAGTGAAAGTTTTCTGTGATGCTAAGTTACTGATTTGATGATGTTGATGTTGCTGATGCTTTAGACTTCATGGGAGTTGGTCTTGGCCCTTTTGTCTAATGTGATGTACTAGTCTCTGTAAGTTTGTTCACGCTGCTGCATAGTTTCATAGAAAGAAACTGTACTGATTGATGATAATCTTGAAAAAAACACGGTATATGATTATAAGAATAAGATAGCAATAAGATAGCACCTATAGCTGTTTTATTTAAATGATGTTGCAAAACATTCAGACATTTATGAGCAAAATGAGACTTATTTGTTCATGGCTAAATAATATCCAAAATAAATGTTTCTTTTGGTTCAGCGTGACTACTTGCTTTGTGTTGTTTCTAACTGTTCAGCAATGTTTAGGCTTTTGTCCATCGTCAAATGTCATGTTGCGGTATCTGCAAGTTTGTTTAAGCTCGAACATATTCTTTAGAGGTTGTATTCTGATATAACTCCTAAGTTACAAGTCAAGATCCACGACTTCACAAGGATTTTCAATTCTTATACCTTTTAAATTTTCCCATAAAGACATTTCACTCTTCAGATATTAATAGTGTCAGGCACTGCTATGACACTAACATAAGCACCCAGTTTTGGGTTTGAAAGTCTTAACAATCATGTGGGTTTTTTTTTTTCTTTTGTTTTTTTTAATATAAAATTCAAATGATATTTACAATTTTCCAACGGTTACAGAATATATGCGGTAATTTGAAATTCTAACATCCATAATTAAATTAACAGATGTGCTAGGACTACAATTATAACATATATACAACCTTTCCTTGGTCAGATATCGTATACTCCTGGTACAGAAGGGTCTTGTTTCATCCAATAACTAGAGGTCTGTCATTCAATTCCACAAAAGCAGCACATAATCAATCTGTCCTCCTCCCACCCTTGCTTCTCCCCACTCCAGTTATAGAATCCCATCCAGACAACTTCCATGAGGACCTTAGATTAGACTACCCATTCAAAGGCCTTAAAGATTACTGCAACTCTCTGAATTTGGAAACAATGGATAAAAAGGTAATTTTATGTACGTGGCTAATTGTCATGAGTTAAAATCAATATATGTGTATAAGCAGTGGCATCGAGTGGGTTGAAAAAAGCATGGGGCTGACCAGTGCCCAGTGGCATCAAAGTTTTCGACATTGCTGTCTTGTCCAATATTAAGCCCAAGTATCTTATTGCCGTTTTGTCCAATATTAAGCCCAAGTATCTTAGCTGAAATACAATTTTCAAGCAACACAAAATGTAACTGTTTGCGTTTGTCGACAGACGTACAAAAAAACTATCAAAATACATTAATGTTTCGGCATATGATTCATATTATGGTTTATGTGCTATATTATTAAAAAATACTAAACACCTCTGACTATTTAACATAAATTACTGAATCATTCAAGCAATATTGCTCTATTGAGGGATTTTCCTCTGTTATTTCGACCATGTAAAGTAAGCCCATTAATTCCATATATCTCAATGATTTTGCCTTATTCTGCTATTGGTTAGATTTTCATAGAGGACAATCTTGTGGTCAAGCGATATTCTGAGATGATTTGTGCAGCATTATAAACTGTATTAAATACACTCAAGAAGGCGGTGCAGCAGACCTACTGTATTTGTGAACGCTTTGCACAAAGTCTTGTAAATTAAGATTTGTAAAGCAGTCTTTACAACATTACTGATACTGTGACCCATCATTGAAGGTCTGTCTTCACATTATTAATACCCTGTTCAAAATTTACTGTGAAACCAAACTGAATTAAAACATTTTTTTTATCTTTAAGAGGTATACAGAATGAGAAAAATCCAGTGGCTACTGGTTAGCAAGGTGCCAACTTCTTTATACAATAAGATATACTGACGCGGTTTTGAAGTAAATAATCAGCCCTATTCGTCGTGAAATAAATGTAAATATGTCTGTTCCTTTAAACTCAAGAGTCCAGCACAATTCGACAAAATGAAGCCAATAGGTGTAAAATTGTTAGATATATAATATTTCATCAGCAAGAGGATCCATGGTGAAAACTTTTCTAGGCCACTGGATCAGGCCATGCGCCCAACGGTACAATAATTATAGGCGGGGACAAATTTCAGGGCTAAAGCCCCAAAGCAGTCTAAAAATCTTCCCTTTTAAGACTAGGCACTGCTGTAGGGATACGCAAAAAAAAAACATGAACTTAGTTGTAAAGACCTTTATTTTTTTGTCTTGCTGCCAATAATTTAAGTCTATTCAGAAGTTTCTGTATTATAAAAGTTAATATGAACATGAAATACAAAGCATGTGACTTTATCAATGGTAATACATTTGTGTTCTAAAGATTGTAAGACACAAATCATCTGTGTAAGAAAGGTAAAGATACCTATTTAATATAATATTTGTATATTTCAGACACATTCCCACACTCCCTGGTTGGTTATTCTGTACAAGTATCTACAAATTTGGGAGGAAAAGGTTTGTAAGAGTTGCTTTTCTTCACTTGATCAATAAGTGACTGTTTGCCTGTTTGAGGAAAATTTATTGAGAAATCAATTTAAAAAACATTCTGTGAATGTAATTTATTTCATCTATTAACTCTTATTTATTTCTTTCGATTACCCACTTTTTAATTACTTTCACACTTCATAATTGATTGATTCTTCTCCCCATATTTATTATTAAGCTACCTCTATGACAAATTATATAGTTTGACATGGATGGTCGATGGTGCCTCAAGCTATGTAATATTGGCGAGTTTTAGTGGCTGATTCCTTTTAAGCTATATTCTTTGATTAGTTTAATGTCCTCTGTGTTTCCCAAAGGATTTGATATTTAGACAAGATACCATCTAAGATTTGAACAACAGACCACCTGTTCTCAGTTCACAACATTTATAGTTTGAGCTACCAGCTTTCCCCTGTTTAGAGCATCCTTGCCTGATGAGAATTTTAAAAAAAACAACCCGCAAGAGCATAAACAAATTTCAAAAGCAGGTTTTCTTCAATTTACAATTAGAAAATGCTTTATTCAATTCATGCTGTTCATTTTTCATGATATTCCCAGAGTTGGACAATGAACAGTTGTTTTCTTGTGTGGAGCATGTGTAAAAGCAAATGATGATGTACATTTTTTAACATTTCTATATTGCAGGCTAATGATGTTTAAACTTTTTTTTTTAAGTTCATAGACACTTTCTTCTAAAGATCTCTGTAAAAAAAATCACACATGTTTCATAGGATAAAATGTTCTCTTTGCTGTAATTTTCTGTGAAATTTCAGCATGGTGGAAAGATGCCCAAAAATTACAAAGAAAAAGTTGCTCTTAAAGAATTAATTAAGGAAGGTTGGTGACATTCAGATAGAAGTCTTTATTTGTTCAGTCGTGTACATCGTATATTTTTGAAATGTTCATTGAATTTGTACGGCTAAGCCTTTAGATTTTCACTTGGCTTTTAATCATGTTTTCCATTAATGCAATATTGATAAGGATTAATAATCATGCTTTGGTACTAACTTCCCACATTTTAGGTTTTAGTAAAAAGTCCACAATAGACTGTTTCTATTTTTGAAACTCCTACTGAACGGTCTACATCCTAAAAAAAAGACTAAGCCTTACATTTGTTAGAGTACAAGAAATAGAGACACTGTAAAATGAATTAGTCCAAATATCACTACACATTTCTATCTTCTACGGGTACAAAGTTTTGTGTTGTCCCAGTTGTTCATTTTAAATATTGATGTTTTATGAATACTTTTTATCTATTTATTTCAGGGATAAGAAAGAATGAGCATGGAGTTCCAGAAGAAGAAGAGAACTTTGATGAGGCCATAAAAAGTGTGAATTCAAGTCTTAACGCCACAGGTGTAAGCACAGCAAAATTATCTTTCTTAGCAATGGGAAACTAATCTGTTGAAACCGTAGCTAATTTTTCGTAGGCATTCTTGGAAAGAAAGAAAAATGTTGCTGTTGCTGTTGTTATTTTGGTAAACACTATGAATGTTTTCTTTAACATGGAATAGTAGAATGTTGTTACTCCTTTGGCATGTGTACCCATTTTGTTTTACAATTTCAAATATACCATAATTTTATATTTCTTTGATCTCTCAGATTCCATCAGATATCAGAGCTTTATTCGATGATCCTTCTTGTCTAAAGCTGAACTCTGAGGTGAGTTTTGTCGTTTCTCCCTTACTCATAAATGATGCCTATTGTTGGAAAAAGGTTTCAATCACTTTCTATTTATCCTGTAGGCTTCAAAAATTCTGAGAAAATTATTTCAACATTGATCTTTTAATCACAGTAAATTTTCATTTTCACTTTTTGTTTATACATTCATATCATGTAGTTGTTTTTCCAATATATTTTCACACCTAGAAAGCGATTTTTTTTCTTTCTTGTTTTTTGAAAGGCTTGTTATTATAATGCAAATCTCTAAAAAAATTAAAACTAACTTGCACTCTTAAAATAAACACACCCAGGATATATAAACATCTAAACATAAAAAATCTAAAAAATGACAGTGCCTCAGGTGTTTGTATCGTCAAGACACAATAATTACAGACTTTCAAAGGCGCCAATGTCCTTCGATACATAATCTCTGAGGCGACGTTGAATTTTCTTAGATCCAATTTGGAGCCAAATCTGGAAGAGGATTGCAACTGGTGGCATAAATCAGGAAATTCTGTTTATTCTGGAAAACTTGCATCCATGTACATATATAACTTGACCATTGATGGTCTTTGATGTATGATAAATTATCTTAGTCTTTGCCTCTTTTTTTATTTATTTTCAGAGCAAAAACTAAAAAGTGTGAATTCAAGTCTTAACGCCACAGGTGTAAGCACAGCAACATTATCTTTCTGAGCAATGGGAAATTAATCTGTTGAATTTTTCATAGGCATTCTTGGAAAGAAAGAAAAATGTTGTTGTTGCTGTTGTTGTTGTTGTTGTTGTTGTTGTTGTTTTGGTAAACACTATGAATGTTTTCTTTAACATGGAATAGTAGAATGTTGTTAATCCTTTGGCATGTGTACCCATTTTGTTTTACAATTTCAAATATATCATAATTTTATATTTCTTTGATCTCTCAGATTCCGTCAGATATCAGAGCTTTATTCGATGATCCTTCTTGTCTGAAGCTGAACTCTGAGGTGAGTTTTGTCGTTTCTCTCTTACTCATAAATGATGCCTATTGTTGGGAAAAGGGTTCAATCACTTTTTATGGTGAATCCACAGCTGTAGACATTATAATCATGATTTTTTGTATTTTTAATTTTTTTTTTATCCTTTAGACTTCTAAAATTCTGAGAAAATTATTTCAACATTGATCTTTTAATCACAGTAAATTTTCATTATTGTGGTCCCCACTTTTCATTTATACATTCATATCATGTAGTTGTTTTTCCAATAATTTTCACACCTAGAAAGCGATTTTTTTTCTTTCTTGTTTTTTGAAAGGCTTGTTATTATAATGAAAATCTCTAAAAAAAATTAAAACTATCTTGCACTCTTAAAATAAACACACCCAGGATATATAAACATCTAAACATAAAAAAATCTAAAAAATAACAGTGCCTCAGGTGTTTGTATCGTCAAGACACAATAATTACAGACTTTTCAATGCGTCAATGCCATTCGATACATAATCTCTGAGGCGACGTTGAATTTTCTTAGATCCAATTTGGAGCCAAATCTGGAAGAGGATCGCAACTGGTGGCACGAATCTGGAAATTCTGTTTATTCTGGAAAACTTGCACCCATGTACATATATAACTTGACTATTGATGGTCTTTGATGTTTGACAAATTATTATAGTCTTTGCCTCTTTTTTTTATTTTCAGAGCAAAAACTTTTGGATCATGGTTCGAGCTCTTAAAGAATTTACAGAAAGTGATGGAAATGGTGAGTCTTTGGCAAAATAATCATGGAAATATGTTTGGAAAATATTGCACGCAGAATTTTTAATCTACGTAGTGAAAGTTTGCTCAATCACTAGCTTTTTGGCATTATTCTATACTAATGAGAAACTTGTAAGAATCTTATATCTTAGATCAATCATAAATGTTCAACTTAATTTTTACCTTATAATTAAATTTTTGATACTAATTCTTATTAGTATTCAGCCTGGAGCCTGGANNNNCCATAGTATGAAGTACCTAAAAAGTATCTGTTCAAGATACCAGCTACACCGAATCAGAAAAGTGTTTGCGATTCTAGCAAAATTATGAATTTGGCTTTTGTAGCAGACATGCTCGACAAGCTGGCTTAAGTGGTAGAGCTAGGCTTCGATTCGGGAGGTCTCCAGCACAATAGGGACAAAATATTTATCCCATTTTGCCCTCATTCTGTTTGAGTTGATGTCAGTATTTTGTGATCAGCTCAGACAGAAGTTGTTTTTCATCTCTGTCTCTGTGTGGCAGCCTGTAAAACTGTCAGTTGTAAGTTTTTTGTCTGGTCTGCCTAGTTGCTGCTGTCAGGCATTGAGAGGTCTTTGGTCGGAGGTTCCAAGGTTCCTATAAACCCCAGAGCAGGATACCCAGGATTGGTCAGTCAAATTATCATCACACTGACCCAATCAGTAGAAAAAAACGAACCTGGATTTTCTGCTTTGGAAGCGTATGCTCTAATCCCAACGCTACCAAGCTCCCATGGACGTTTTGAAATGAACCAATCAAACTAGGTTTCCTTCCCCATGCCTGTTATCCTCAACATTGAACAAGTCCAACCCTCCCTCCAGGTTTTCTCCCACTGCGGGGCAGCATACCCGACATGACTGCAGACTCGGAGCGGTACATCCAGCTACAGACGGTGTACCGTGACCAGGCCGAGCTGGACAGTATCGCCGTGGCAGGGCACGTCCACGCCCTGCTGCACAACATTGGCCGGGTGAGTAGGGCTACTCTACAGGCATTTAACCTTCGCTCTTTTTTTAATATACTTATTATTTGGGTTAAAAAAATTTTTTTTTTTATTACATTACAGTGGAATCTACTAAAAGTCAACTTTTGCTTAAGTTAAAGTCAATGTCTGGTTAGTAGCTCTATTCTACAGGTGTTTCATGCTTGAGGCTTTTTCTTTTTAATATTATCTATAAATCTTTACATTACAGTGGAAGCTATTAAAAGTCAAGTTGATTGCTTTACTTAACTGAGTCGTTTTGTGCACATGTAAGCAGTGAGTGTAGCTATTTATTTGAAAGATAAAGCTGAAATGTTTAAATCAGATTCAACAGATATCAATTTTTTTTTAAATTTTAAAATAGTGGGACTTGATGAGCATTGCTTTCAAAATACTGCAACTCTGTCGAGTGAAAGCCAACGTTTCATAGCACTCTCAGTTAGTATTTCTCAAAGTAACTTTAAACTGTATAATTATTGTCAACCCTTGCTGAAGCCACGCTTTTTTTTTCACTCCCAAGGCTTGGCTGTATCAGAATTGCTCTGTGTATATATTTACACTGTTTAAAAGAAAACAAGCAAAAAAAATCTGCCAAAACAGCAGACCACAAACAGGTCATTTCTATGCATTGTTGTAAAATATTGGGTGGGTCATTGTTCTAGAACAAGAAGGGTATCTTGCTTGAGAGGCTTTTTTAACAGATAAGTGTGCATATATATGTATATTATTTTAGGGCACAATGTTTCTTGGTATGAGGAAATGTCAACATTGTTTAATGCTGTGTGTCAGGATATATAATGGCCAATTTATATTTTAGCTGGAAGATGTGAGCGGGGTTGCTGGGGCTACTTCTTAGAGCGTCAGCTTCCGTAGCAGGAGGTCAAGGTTTAAGCCCTGCTCCTGTGGCTGTGCTCTTCACCACTGAACTGGCTCTGGAGTCCCGTCTGTGATATAGCCTAGTTTGTGATGATGAACATCAATAAACAAAACCTTTACCTTTACCACTCATCGCTGACTTGCTGATTTGAAAAAGACTTGGAAGTTGTTAACTTTTTTTGCCAATAGCAATGTTATAATCTCTCTTGTTGTTTATTGTTGTTTTTTTTTACTGTAAAGTTTCTATTTTCTTAGACAGTGTCACACCAATGCTATTCAGTTTACCAGTACTAGCATTGGATCTGCTTTCAACTGCACATTAGATGTATAATGATATTAACCTAAAAAATGTTAATTTTAAATTTCTTCATTGAAAGGTTTAAAACTTTTTTCCAAGGTCATAACAGAAAATATTTAATGAAAAGAAAAAGACAACAGAAATGAAAATGTTTCCCTGTCTTTTCCCCTGGACTTTATATGGTAGCTTTGCAAGGTACACTGCCATTGGCTTGATAAAGCATTTCCTAACACAAGATTTCGAAAAACCTCTATCACTGTTTCAAAGTGGAAATTGAAACATTGTTATGATGATGCCAGCATGTATTTCTTTTTAAATTGTAGTAATGATATCAGTATTTATATATATATTTCTGTTTTTATGTTGAATATATTTTACTTCAAACTAATTTTTTTTTTTTTTGCATTTCAAGCCTTTACTTTTTGTTAGATTGTCATATCAAAGTGATATTGAAATTACTTTTAAAGGTATAGCCACATCAAATTGATGTTGAAATATCAATAGAAAAAAAGTATCATATCCTGTGCCTGATTTATATCAAGACAAATAATGTAGTAGTGTTTGCTGACAGTAACTTCAGGTACTTAATAAAAGGTTCGCATTTTTTGTGTAGTGTTGAAGTATAAGAAGATTTCTCTACACAACACAATTCAAATACCAACAGCATTAATGCATCTTATTAAAAGTTTTGATAATATATCATCATCTGCTCTATGCATTTGGGGTAGATAGTTTTCATAACATAATGTCCTGTGCACCAAAATTATAATTAAATTTCATTAATTGAAATGCTGTCCTTTCTTATACCTTTGATTTTTTTTCTTTCTCTTTCTCTCCCTTCCCTCTCCCTAAATCGTTAACACTCTCTGTGCACTCTCTCTTGTTGTAGGAAGAAGTGCCTGATCAGCACGATAGGATTAAAAATTGTCAGGTCAGCCAAGGCTCTTTCTTCCTATGCACTTTTTATCTAAGTTCTTTCGCTGTTTTTTTTCCTTCTGTTTTATTATTGAATATTAAAGATACCTACTTTAATTGACAGAATGAGCTACTTTGAGCTTCCTTTCGACCTTACGCTTACTTTATCCCACACCTGAAAGCTTGAGATCCCATACAAGCCAAATATAAAACCTAACACTATCATGATCGCACAATAGACACCCTAGGCATGTTTTATCCTCAGTGAAAGTTGCAGAAATTTTCCTTTAATGGTACTTCGAGTCTGAGTTTCATTCTGATCACCTTTGCCAGTATATATCCTCTTTTTTTTTCAAGATTGCCCTTTAGCCTTTTATTAATTGACAAAGCATGTGTGGAATAAAATTGCATGACAAATGGTCTACTGAGTTTCTTTTTTTAACTGAAGGAGGGCAGAAGGTTAAGAACTTAAACAGTTTTTAACATTTTAGTCTGACAAAGAAAAGTAAAGCTGTTGGTTTAATTCGTTTTATAAAATTGTTATTATTTGTATTTTGTTTTTACCTCTTTTATATTTGAAACAGAGTTGGTTAAATGAACAGTTTAAAAACTTGAAAAGGGCATGTGTGGCGTAACATTTGTGTACCAGAGCTAAAGAAAACAGAAACAAATGTGAATCTTAGATAAGCACCAAATTTGTTGTTAAATTTCAAAAGCTCGAATGTTGAAAGATATGCCTACTTTATATGACTTATAGATAAATACCAAAATAAATAGTTTTTATAAGGATCAGTTATTTCACTTTATTTGCTATCTAAGTATCTTTGTGTGCTAAATTGCATTATAATTATAAATTGTCGTAGCGCTAAGATATATAATCTTAACATCAAGTGCTATGCATAGAGCTCTTGACATGAGAAGCTATGAAGCAAGCTTTTTTTCCATCTTGTCTTTCCATGACATGTGCCTTTTCTCACTGTCTTTATATTGGGCAAAACTTTTTGTATACAGGAACGATGTATTTACATCTGGTGCATAATTGTCCAGCACCCCCTTCCTCACCCTTATGCCTTTTCCCTCTGCCTTACATGAGCACTCTTTTTTTTCCTAGCGTGGAGGCATGTCTTTGGCTCGGCATTTGGTTTGTTTGAGACAAACTTTTTTTTTCCGTGAATAGGTTGAAAATTTTGTACATTTTTCTACTACCGGTATTTATTCATTATTAGTTTCTTCACCTTATAAATACATGTAAAAATACTGGTCCTAAATGTGGAGCAAACCTATTTTTGAAACACTTTGAGTGGTTTGAAACCTTAACAGAACTTTTTGCCAAGTGAAGCAACAATCAAGCACATACATGTATTCAAACAAATTGCCTTTAGGTGCGAAAAAAAAGTTTTGTTAGAATTTTTGTTTGTTTCAAGTACAGTTGTATTCTTTTCCGTATTTTGTTCAAATAAGTTATAAAATTAAATAACAATTTTTATGAATTATTTTTGTGTGTGAACTGGAAGTATGAAGCTGCAGGGTGTCAATTCCAAAGCTGTACATAAATAAGAGTTAGCTTTAAGGCAGAACATTTGTTTGAACTTTACAACTTTTTTTTGCATGCTTTGAACCCTTTTTGACATAAGTAAGGAACCAGTCTATGTACAGTTAAAAGATATGCATTGACATTTGAGAAAACTCATAAAGAACTTACATGTCATTTACAAAGTTGAAAACAAAAAACTAACTCAGAGGAATAAAAATATATGAATATTATAAAATTTAATTCTGCCAGCTTGATACATTCTGCACATTTAACCTTACTACATTTATCTCTATTTAGTCTTACAGGCACTTAGCAACCATATTGTTTTGATTTGAATGGAACTCAAGGAAACTATCTCTCTAAATGCGTTGAGAAAATGCGAAACTGTGATTTGAGTAAAATCTATGTAATATGCTCAAGATAAACTTTTGTTTAAGAAAATAATTATGTATCTTAAATATTTCTTTCTTTAATTTTACAGACACTGTTTAATATAAATTTAGGATAAAATAAACTATTAGCCGATCCCAAGAGGTTTATCATAAGCAAATTCGACTCTAGTTCAAATGAAACACCATACAATGTCTTAGTGTTAAATATCCTACAGATTGTTATTTACAGGAGTATGTTGGTTGAAAGATTTACATGTAGTATTTTACAACATTAAACCTTACACTTTGGTTTTAAATGTCTTCTTTCAGTTTCATTCCTATGTATCACTATGTATTTCCTTTGAAAGCAACGTGAAGTATTATGCTTAGCAAGAGTTGTTTTTCTTTTTTTTTCATATTGGCCCTGAATGTAGTCTTGACACACAGCATTTACATGAAAAAAAATATGGTTGCAATGGTTGATCATTTTTGTTTTTTCTCCCAATTAAAGGAAAATTGTTTGCCTTTTTTTCAGAAAGGGACCATCTCAGACGCCGAGATCAAGACTTTCTGTAAGCAAAACACCAAGCCCGCCTTGTTAATATTTTTTCTCTCTTTTTGTTTTCCATAAAAGAATGCTCATGAAATTTTAGGTGTTTACTTTTTTTTTTTTTATATCTGACTTTGAATTATGTAAAAAATCCAAATTAGAAACAAAAATGAAGATGCTATGGAGAAATTTTGTGATCTGTCAACTCTTGATTGATAGCTGCATCATTGGTAGTGAGAAAAAATCTTAAGAAACAAAGTTTTTTTTTTTAAATATTGAACTTTGCTATAGAAATGTTAAATATTCTTATACATGCATAATATACATAAAGAGTGGTAAGTTACCATGCAACTCTTAACAAATTTATGAACTTCCCAGGCCGTAACTCTGCCTTCCTGACGGTGTTGCGGACTAGAAGCCTAGAAGAGGAGTATGGGGCCGACACTGCCAACACAGAGGAGTTAGGTCAGTGACGTTCTCACTGTTTGTCATGATGTTGATAGGTGCAAGGCCAAAGGTTGGAAGGAAAAGCGTGCTACAGCTTGTAGAGCAAGCTACAGCTAAATCAGGCCCTTTCACTGAGTGACTCACATGGTTATCAATATAACTGATTATTTTATAAAGCGGTAGAAATTACTCTACTGGCATTTTTGTCTCTTAAAAAAATGGAGTTTTGATGTTGTTAATCCAATTAAATTTTTTAATTGTGACCAGTATTTTTCATAGAAGACTGAAGATAACTTGAACGAATTCTATCACTATTTTTCTATCTCCCTCGCTCTTTCTATCTGTCTGTCTTTCTCTCTGATCTCTCTCTCGCTCTCGCTCTTTCTCTCTCTCTCTCTCTCTCTTCCTGTATCTTTCTCTGCTTGCCTGTCTCTTCCTCCCTCCCCCTGCTCATCTTGATCCTTGTTTCTCCGTCCTCTCCCCCCCTCTCGTTGGGGTCAGGCCGCCATGTGATGATGGAGGAGGAGGAGGACGCGAGTGACGAGGGTGACGACACAGTCCTCTACATCCTCCTGCGAGCGGCCGACAGATTTTTTGCGGAGTACACTCGATACCCAGGATTTTTCAACAACTCTGTGGAGGCAGACATCCCAAAGCTCAAGGTCTGGGAAACTTACAGAATAGTTTTCTAGCATTGCTTCTTCATAACTTTCAACCCTAATTGTATGTCAGTAAATTTAAAGTTTTGTAAACTCAAGTTGAAATACCTAATTGGGAATTTTTCTTAAAGTTGTTATGCATTACTCCTCAAAATTGCATGTATTCCTCAAGCATTTAATTTGACTCTTTAAACACATTTCTTGCAGAGAAGGATACAAAAGGCAACATATGGTTGTGGTAAATTAATTTTCTGAAAATCGAAATAATCAGTAACAGAGAAAATTTGTGTGTACAATCTTGAAGGAAAAAAATGAGTGCCTCTTTCCATATTTTTATTTTTACAATACTGCCATAACAGGTTTATCCATTCTTTTATTTATTGCAAAACTTGAAAGAAAGAATGACGTTGAATTATAACATGCTGCTTTCAATGCTTGTCACTTTAAAAAAAAAAAATCAGTGCCACAGAGATCTAGATCTGCCAACATAATAATTTGTTGAAAAATATTACACATTCAGGGTCTTTTTTCTTCCTTATTTTTCAGTCTGTGCATGTAACTATTTTTGTTCTTTGATCCTAGACCTGTCTCACCAAACTGATTCATGACTGGGGACTCACGACTGGAGTCAAGGACGACTTCATTCAGGAAATGTGAGCAGATTTAAACTTCTGTCTCTCTAGTTTGACATGTGTAGTTGAGTAGCCAAAAGTATTGACAGAGCTATGTTTGTGGTGTTTCACTGTAATTTATGCATATCAATTATGGAATATACAGGCTAGCATTTTATCCAAGATGATGTATGGTGGTTCTTTTTTCAAAAAACAAACAAATTAGAACTTTCAATAGGTGCAAAAATTGTATGCCTCGTCACGGTCAAAAAGGCCAAAATCGGCGACTGTGACCCCAAACTCCCTATCTTTGCTCTCAAGTTTCTCATCTTGTACTGGCTCAAATTGAATGAAATTTAAATCTATGTAGAAAACAATATTATTTTCATATTGTGTCAACACTATGTAGGTATCTGTTTCGTAAAAGTGTTTTTGTCGAGTGAATTGGGTTTTCAAGAGTTGTCAATCAATCGCGCGTAGATCTACACTTTTCATCCTCGCATTGGTCTTACATTTTTGTCTTTATCTCGGCCGCCATTTGTCGTATAAAAAACAGATCATGCGTCATTGGAAAGGGCATGAACTCTTCTTCATCTTCATGTAGGGCTTGCTCAGTTGCTGGGGTGCTTACAGTTGATCATGGGGGAAATTTTTTTAGTGAGACTTTTGTGACGCAGTTTTTTAAGCAAATCAACCTCTTATGGAGTAGCTTTTCTGGAGAGCCCCAGATTAGGAGATAGCTCATTTTCTGCAGTTTGTAAAAACATAGGACATGTGAAAATCGATCATATGACGGTGCAGCGTATAGTACAAATCAGTTTCGTTTAGCAACACACCAAACAACGCTTCGTATTGTGTTTTCAACGCACTACCGATATTGCAAAATTTAAAATGTTCATAAAATATTTATTTTTCAACCGATTTTCAAAGCAAAATTCCTTATTTGCCCAAACAAACAACATGCAATCAAATTTAATATCATATAACACATAAAAAAATCACTTTCTTCATCTACTTTTTAAAGTGTGCTCAAAATGTTTTTTCGATTGGTGTTCACATCAAAGCCACCTTGAGTTGAAACCTGTGCTTTCTCACACCCAGGTGTCGCTACGGAGCATCAGAACTACACACGGTGTCTGCGTTCATGGGGGGTGTGGCGGCCCAGGAGGCCATCAAGCTTATCACTGGTCAGTTTGTGCCCATCAACAATACGTTCATCTACAATGGCCAGCGGCAGACGTCCACCACCATCAAGCTCTAGGGCGGATCAGTCACTCGATGGACATACCATGATCCGGTATCTGAAAAAATTGTCTTGAGATCGAATTGACTTGTGAGACCTTTTTCGTTTTGTTAGACTAATAAAAATGGAAAGTATTTTTGAAGCAGATTTAGTTACACTCAATGCTGATTTGATTTTTCAAGGGCCATGGTCCGGTATCTGAAAACATTAGCTTATGGGAAAAATTTGATTTATGACTATGAGACCTTTTCGTTTTTATTTGACTAACAAGAATGAAGGTTTATTCAAGCGTCAAGTTATCATCAACCTCTGAAGCAGGTTCATTAAAAAATTAAGATGGGAATTATTTCTTTGAAATTCTCTGTATTCCTCAAATCTTCAATTTAAATAGTTAAAAAGTTGTAGTCAAGAGTACAAAATGTATAACATATGATTGGAGTTGAGTCAATATCCAGGGAACATACTAAAAAACATTGAATTACCTGACTTTTTTTATGACACTGTAAGTGTTATATTAGCAAGACTGAAAAAAATTACTCAGGACTATTTTTTTTTTCTTTCCTATTTTGAGTTTGTTTTTGGAAAAAAAAATGGAAGTATGAATTATAAAACTTCACCTGAATAGTTACTCTTTCTTCATAAAAATTTGTTGAAAGGTCTCAATCATATAAAAATTGACTCACAATACTTAACTCATAGAGTGATTGACTTGTGCATTGCCTACTTTGACTCAACAGAACTGACTTTAGCAAGGGATTTTCAGCCTGTGGAATGCTTTTTTAATTCTTTTCCTGTAGGTCTAAAAATACAATGATGAAATAATATGTTGACTAGCTTTTTTCTATGACAAAATATTTTACATTACAATCGTTTTGAATTCTGATTTTGAATTGAGTGAAAGAATGTTGGAGACTTGATTTATCATGTAAAATCGACTATACAGGTAAAAAATGTATATTCTCATCATCTCATTGTCATTTCATGTTCAGTGCTTTTTGATTTTTCGACTCAATAAAGATATTGTACAGTGTATGATTCAGTTTTATTTTTTAATTTTGCTAACATTAACTGATAAGGGAGCCACATACATGTGCCGGTACAGTTGCACAAGTTTTAACCTTAGGCCTAATCGTATGTTGGGGAGAATTTTTGACACGAGGGGTAAGTTATTTTCTGTTTTATACTTGTAGGAGGAATTTATTTTTGAAGCTTAGTGTATTCCTCAGTCATTCATTTCTCCAAATGATTCTGACTGACTGGCAGAATACCATACCATATTGACCATCGATCATTTTCTAAACATACATGGGATCGTTTTGGACCACTACTTCACAGAAGTAAAAAACATGATTATTCCTAACGGTGTGCCAGGGATCGTTTTCTACCCCATTTCTCTAGTATGTATCTATCTCTCTCTCTCTCTCTCACACACACACTCTCTCTTTTTCCCTTTTTTTCATGCTCAGGCTCTCTCTCTCTCTCTTTCTCTATATCTCCTCTGTTTTTTCTTCTCTCTTACTCTATTGGGGTCTAGCTCAGCAGAGGCAAACATTAGGAACTACTTCTGAGAAGCTAGCAAGTAATTTAGTTTCAGATCACTATGAATGATAGAATTCAGTATATAGTTATATAGATCTTGAAAAGTAGATACTACCTAATAAAATTATAATTTATATTATAGAGCTATGTGTTCATTGTAATTTTTCATAGTCAATCTAGATTCTAGGTTTAGATCTAAAGCTAATGCTGTAGTATACATCTTTGTCCTAAACAAGTTCATTTTTGTTCTATTTTCAAATTCCTCACACAGACAGGCATGCCTGACTCTTATCTTTCTTTCTCTTTCTGTGTGTTAGAGACACCACCACTTTCCTCCCTTTCACAGGTTTTTTCACTTTTTGTTTTCATTTTTGCGGGGGGGGGGGGGGGGGGTTTCACTTATTTTCGGGGGGGGGGGAAAACTTGAAGTTAGCTACTCTGTATGCTCGGGCATCATCTCTCCTCTCTTGTTTTCTTATGGTTTTCCTCATCAAAGAAAGCATGCACTGCATAGATTAAAATGATGATAATTAATCCAAGTGATTGTTGATCTTTTCTACAGAATAATTTATAAAGGCAATATAGATCTACATTTTCTAATTAACGTACTTCTACTCGCAGGGCACTAAAATTACTTTCAATGGCTCATTGTGAGTATTGACCTAGAAGCAAATACGAGTTGGGAAGCATTGTACATGTACTAATATCAATGTCTCACATGTCTTTTTAAGCTGGGGGCACATAGAGAGAGGACCATTATTATATGACAGACACTACATGTATCACCCTAGTCAGCATTCAGATACATGTACTGACTTAGTGGACAAAGATTCATTACTGCGCAGCATTGCTATGAAGAAACAAACCAGACAAAGAACTATGTCTACATGTATCTACACAGACAGGTCGATGATTCAAGGGATGTATGGGCCCCTCCGTGTCAGACTCTAAAAAGAGCCAGAATTTCTTTCTCGAAGATAAAAAAAGTGAGTCCCGAAAAAATCAGAATCCTTCCCAAAAAATTGGAAAATAGGCAAAAAGGCGAAATCTGGATGAATGGAAGCTTTGCTAATATGAACTTTCTGTTTCTTAGTATTTTGTATTTGTAAAACTTAACATAACCGACCAAATAACAGAGATCTGACAAAACATCAGCGAGTTTAGCATCCTGTCAAACAATAAAGAAAAGCATAATGAAAAACATTATATCAAGTCACAACAGAAATTCAGATTAATCCGATATATTTATTCATTGATTTAAAAAAACGCATTTTAACAAGCGTTTGATTTCAGAAATTTTCAACCAGAACACTAGTTTTTTTTTGGGCCAGAGACTAAATGTACTCAAGGAATCATAACCTTCATTATTCCAATTCACCTCCATCTACGATGGATGTACTGGCAACTATTTGCTTGCTTCTCTCAATTACACTTCCATACTTTAATGTCCAGTTTTCTTGAATGACAGTTCAATGTTTGCCATGTATCATGACTTTGGCTTGACTCTATTAAAAATACAACTATTATCTATTTTAAGCTGATCACTGCGGAGAGAAATTTAATCAACTTTGTAAGTGACAGAAAATCCTAAATTTCAAATCTGTTCAGATATAAAGGGAAACATCTAAAAATTTCTCTAAGTATATATTTTAAAAAAGCCCTACCTAATTCTAAAATTTGATTAAAAAAACCCATTAAAAGCGATTCAAGTACATAAAATGATGTCATGAACACTAGTTAAAACAACATAACATTAAACAATGATGTGAAAGACTAGGTTGCCTGTCCGCTATCAGCGTCTATTTCTTTCTTTTCCTGGACATCTCCATCTATAGCCATGTCTGTATCTGTGTTGTTAATGTTTTCACACTCGTCCTTTATTGGCGCCTCCTCTTCCTCTTTAGGTGGTACTTCATCATCACCAACATCCTTTGGGGTGGTGTCATCATCGTCTCCCTGTGGAGTCCCTCCATCAACATTGTTATCAGATGCTTCGCTCTCCTGCTGTGCTTGTTTTTTAGCCTTCTTTTCTGCTTCCACTCGTCTGTCTGATTATAAAAAAAAAAAGCACCATGAATGAAAAGATTTGCAGAACATAAATGTGCTCTCTCATCTGGTTACAACTTGATGAAGTGTTTGGGATATAGGAATAGAACATTTATTTGAACTACACTGTAGATTTTCGACTCTAGATTCAAGCTCTGTCAGTGAGGCATAAATCTATTACTGAAGAGTTCAATTTACAAATCAGTGTTTTTTCTAGTCTTAGATTGATAAGAGTCACAGCAAAAGAAATATGAATATACGTAACAATTGAAAATAATTTTCAACTTTTCTTTTTTTTTTTAAATTTATTTCATTACATTCATGCTTGTGGTTGATTTTGTATGAACTTTTAAAGTTTGTGTGAGTTTGTAAAAATTTTTAAAAATTAGATTAATCTCCCGCCCTTCGGATTTCACATTAAATTTATCAGGAATTTTTTTTAGGTTAAATAGGGTTAAGTGGTAGCTGATAATAACTCTAAGACAAAATTTAGGTTGACAGGTCTGTGATACCATTTTGCAATTGAAGAGTCACTTCATTTGTTGTCAAGCACATTATAGAAATGAACTTACTGATCTCGCTAAGGTCTTCACCAAACAACATGAGACCATGAGCTCTCTCAGCGCGAGACCCGAAGCAGCGGACAGAGTTCTTCCCTCTCCAGCCACAAAAAGAAACTTCACATTTTGGGCTGTTCTCCCTTGTAAAACAAAAAGTTAAAAAAAATTAGAATGGAAATGAGAGGTACAAGATACACAAAGCTACATTATTATTTTTTCCCCCCAAAGATTTTATCCCAATTATACAACAGCTACGTAAATGACTAAAAAGAGTATTAATTCAGAGTAAATAAATCAACCCTAGACTTGCTAGATATCTTCAATTATCAAATTACTAACTATACATTGTTTCACTCTTCAAAACATTCTAATAAAAGTAATATTTTTTAAAAGTTCACGACAATCACAACAATGAAAACACTTACTCATCTGTTGGTATGAATGTGAACAATGTGCTGCCAGGAGCTGAAAAATAAAAAATGTGAAAGAACAAAAATAATCTTTTTCCATTTATAATCTCCTAGTGCAAGCTTTATCAGTTAATGCGCATGAAGGTTGATGGAAAAGATCTAACAATAAGGAATCTGTAGTGGGAGCAAACAGCTCCAATGAGGTAGAAAATAAAACGAGGCGTGCGTCAGGGCTGCGTTTTGTCACCTGACTTATTTTCTTTGTATAGCGAAATGCCCAAAATATGAGAGACATGGAGTCACCCAGGAATCAAGATAGGTAGTCATAACTCATAACATAAAAAGTCTAAGATATGCAGATGGCACGGTTCTGATAGCCGAAAGTGAAACAGACGTGCAAAATTTTCTCACGGTTGTTGAGGTTGAAAGTCAAAAGAAAGGTCTAGAGTTAAACCGTAAGAAAACCGAAGTCATGGTAATAAGTCGTAAAAACAAGACACCACAAAGCAATATTTACGTCGGTGGCACTGAACTGAAACATTGCCAGACTTTCAAATACCTTGGAACTCACATCACAAGCGACGGCATAAATAACACAGATGAATTTCGTAAAGATGAAACATGTTTTACGAACAAGCTTGTATCCATGGAAACAAGAAAAAAGGTCCTACAATGCTACATAGAACCCATTTTAATGTATGCTTTGTATACCTTGGACAGCAAAGAAGTCTAACAAAACTGTATTAAGAAAGGCTGACTCAAGAAAATCTCTTATAAATAAAATATGAAAATGTCAGTCGTCATTAATAGGGCATGCTATGAGAAGAAAAAAACTCAAAACACCTCGCTGAGGGCAAAAAGGGATCGAGCGGTGTGGAAGGACATGATCTTAAACGCTATGAAGCATGGCACATGATGATGATGATGAGTACAAGTGGATAATAATTATCTCACCGAAAAAAAGAAAAAAAAATCACCTGAAATTGACCTTTTTTTTTCATTTGTTGGAATACCACCAAATAAAGATACATTTCTCTATGAGATTTGTTTAAATCAAAAAATGTTTTCACTTCTTTAACAACATACTGCCATGGTGAAAATGTCTCTCAAGGCAGCTAACAATACAGATTGAATCTGATTATGAACATATATCTAGATCTAGGGTCCATTTTCTAAAATTGGTTCACTTTTGTAATGTTTATGATGATTAAGTTAAGCTGATGCCATAATACATTCTTGCGAGAAACACCAAACTTAAACTGATTCTAAATATAAATCTAGGGTCCAGATTCTTAACTTGGTTCAGCACTGTGCACTCAATGTTTATATGTATTTTGATCAGCCAACTTTTGATTTGTTTGTTGTTGAAGGAAGGGGAGGAAGCAGTTGTATCTGTTCGTATTTTTGGAATACATTTTTTCTTAGCTTTATCTTGTGCGGTTTTAGAAATGTTGTGATTCAAATATTGTGGTCCTAGCTCCATTATAGTAAGATTTCTATATCTTATGGTTATATCGTATTTAATATTTCAGACCTCACTTTAATTCTCAATTTACCATTGCTAGCTTAAACCGCACATATGATTTGAAAACTTGTAGAAAATGTTGAGAGAGTGGTTCTGAATTTACTTCAAAATTGTACAAGTGCGTTTACCAAAAAACTGTGTAGTCGATAAAATTAGCTGTATTGGTTGGTTTTAAAAGATATAAATCATCCAAGAATATCTCTGATTGTTCTGTCTATCCAGTAATTGTATAATTATAATATCTAAATAATTATGAGGGTTTTCTCCCGATCATTCTTCATGATTTATTACATACATATCCAAGACGATAAAAGTCTCCCTACGCAAAGGATTGAACTAAGCTGAATAAGAAACGTCTGAACATAAGAAAACAGTACTAATACAAAACCCACAAAAAGTCTTGGAAATTTCCCTTACACAAATTGTTGAGCTGGTTGCGCAAGTCTGAGCTGAGCTTCTGGATGAACGGGTTCTCCTCACTCATGATGGTGATGGCGTCCTGCTTGTTCATCGTCACTTTTCTCTTCTTCACAGCCGACAACAAAGTTCCGAGGCACTGTGGACACAACAAAAGCAAACTTTCTTGATTGCCTTCGTTTGTTTAAATTTCTACACTACAAGTGCAAAAATACGAAAATTGTTCACCTTTGACATAGTATTCTTTATTTGTGGGTTATAGCATATAATAATTATTTTAACTTATTGTTATGAGATGAAGAAATCAAATCAGTAATTAAATTACGTTTTGGTTATTTTTAATATCGTAAAAAGACTATCTCATTGACAAATGTTCCATAGCGCTATTGAATAGTCAGAACATTTAAGACATCAATATAAGTTCAGGCCTTTTCATGACAAATTATTTGAAAAATCTCTGAATTTTTAGTTCCATTGCTCTTCATATAACAAATCTTTTCAATAAAAAAGATAAACTTTCCCCGGAACTTTTGATTTTAGAAAGGCAAAAATAAGTGAAGATAAAAGAAAGCTTAAAAGAGCAGCTCTGTTTCCGCTGTGCTTGTACAAACCTCTGTGGCCATACGGAAGTCGCAGTCTGGCACCATTGGGGACGGGCTACGACTGAAGCTCTTCACTCCCATGTTGATAAACTACAGAAAAAAATAAAAAAATAAAAACAGCTATTTAGTTAGTTTAAGCCGCTTGATTTCCTGTGGGCCGCAACAACTTCCCTCCACCGGACTTGATTTTGGCTGGTCCTTTTCAGCTCCTCACATGTGTTACCTCAGTGCTATGCCGCCACATATGCTTGGGGCGACTAACCTTACGTTTGCCTTGGGGTTTCCACCATAGGGCTTGCCTTGCGGTGTTGGATACAGGCTTTCAGAATATGTGGCCTATCCAGCCCCATTTATGCTTTTTTATCCGTTTCCATGGGGGTTTGCTTTGTTCTGTCCCACAGTTTTTGGTTTCAGACAACTTCTGGCCACCTAATGTTGAGGATGTTTCCGAGGCATCTGTCAATGAAAATTTGCATTTTATCGGTGTTGGTCTTGGTCCCACGCCACGTTTCTGAACCATAGAGTAAGACCTTCATCAAGTTGGTGTCGAAGACCAGGATCTTATTTTGGATCGACAGGGCTATAGACCTTATTGGCCTTAGGGTATTGAAGGCTTATCTGGCTTTCTTTATTTAGCATCTGATGTCCTCATCTGTCCCCCAGTCTTTACTTACAACGCTACCAATATAGACAAACTTGTCAACCTCTGACATTTTCCTGATACAGCTGCAGTGGATCTGCCCGTTTGTTGATTCGTATGGCCTCAGTTTTTCCAATGTTTATCTGGAGTCTGGTCTTCCTGGTTTCTGCCGTATATCTTATTTTGAGCGTCCTGTTGCATTTGATATGTCGTCTGTGAAGTCCAGATCCTACAGCTGCTTCATGAGCTCCACTGGATACCCGTCCTTTGGCCTGTTGTAGACTCCTTCATAACCCAGTCAACCACCATAAGGAAGATCTCCGGAAAGCAAGCAACCCTGGCAAACCCAGTTTTCACGTTGTAAATGACAGTGACGAACTTCGGTGAAAAGCCATAGTGGTACATCAGTCTCCAGATGACATCTCGATTTATGCTGTCAAATGTCTTTTGAAAGTTAACAAACACTGTACACTCCAGTGACTGCTTGACGATCTATTTTGTTCTGTTCTCCTGTGCCGTGGATTCCTATGATGTGCTCCATGTTTGTGTTGTCAGTGCGTTCAGGGTCTCCCAACAAGATTTTTATGTCTCTCTTTGGTGCTTAGTTGATCACCGCCTGGACAAGTTCCTAAAAGTTTACTTTCTGTTCAATCTCTGTTACATTCATGGGAATGGATGATGGTAGCTCTTCTTCCTTTCCATTTAAATTTTGCAGTGAAAATCCTTGGCGATAAAGGTTCCCTGGACAGTAGTGCCAGTATTGCTTCTGGTGTCATAAGCAATGTGACTCCATGTGTGTGTGCCAGGCCCCCTTTGTTTCACCAATTGGATTATAGTATTTCCATTGACTAGTCTCGTTCTTCCTGTCCCTGTCCATCTGGTCTCAGAGAGGCCCAATATTTTCAAGTTGTACCTGTTCATTTTTCAACATACTTATTTTTCCGGTTTCATATAGGGTTCTGATGTTCCAGGTCCCTATCCTGGTATTCTTCTTGGTCATCAGGAGAGTTGTCGGCACACTGGCTTCCCTCGGGCTCTCACCTCTATAGGAGAGGACTCCTCAACCAGGCTGGTTGTATTTGTTGCGGTTTTTGTAACAGTATTTTTTTTTTTTTAACGAGACCGACTTGTTGACCACATACCCACCCCCCAAACTGAAGGGCCAGTGAGTGCTCTTAGTTTGGCCTCAACCTTTTGACCTTTCTGGCTTGGGTGACCCTACTAGAAGACGAATCTCCAGCCAGCATAGCTTTGGACGTCATTGAGACACCCAAGCCTCCCAACCAACGGCAAGCTGTCAATCTTTGGGAGGAAAAAAGCAGCTCTAAGCCCTCTAGAAAAGCAGCTTAGAACCAGCTAATACGCCATCAAGCATCTAAAAGCTGAGTGGATTGTGCTCTTTGCTGTTAGTAATCTAAGGCACATAAAACTAATCAAAATAATATTAGTTGACATTCATTGGTAAAACTAAAAGTGTGTAAAGAGGACGCTCTTTTTGGTCAATTATTACTAGGTTGTCATTTCATAAATTCTCAATAGCATCAGTTAAAAAGGCCACACAGCTTAATTTTACACATACATTCTCAAGTATGTCCCTTGCAGGTTAAGTTAGGCAGTGCTGATTGCACAAATTGCTTCTGCTTCCTGAATATGATAACTGTGTTCAGCCAACTTTTGCTTTCTTAACATGATAAACTGTGATGAGCTGACCTTGATTCTTCCCTCATTGCACTCTGTGATGTTCCTGACTGCGTCTGATACAAAGTAGAGAGTCCGTTTGCCCTGGGCAGATCTGCACATGAGCTGCCTGGCTGGGAAGCTGTTCTCAAGTCCGAAGAAATTTCTGAAGGATTGGTAGACAAGAAGTTACATGAGTTCAATATAACAAGGTAATATTTGGTTTCCTAATGTCCAATATCAGCAACTAGGCTATAAGGCGGATGGGTCCCTAAACAGTTCTATGTGCTGCCACACACAGACAGACTGAGGTTACCATGACTCCTGTCTCAACCAGTCATATCACGATCAGTAGGGGACGAAATTGGACAAATAAATCAAAACAAGGACCCCCTGAATAGAAACCCTGCGCTTTAAAACTAGTCCCCCATATCATATAGATACAGAACAACAATGGGGAGTTGTTTCTTGAGAAAAAGAGATGAGAACAAATGCATTGATCCCTATTGGAGTTGATTGGTTGATTGATGTCTTAGTGGTCAGACTATCATGCAAGAGGATTCCAAGACTTAACACCTAGCAGTCTTTTAACATACTGCCACAGACAGACATACGGTAGCCAGTTGATAAAAAACAAAACTAACAAAACAGTAAGTAAAGACATACGGTAGCCAATTGATAAAAAAAAACAATCAGAATAGTAGGTAACAATGCAAACTGATCAGGATTCACACACTGGACTCCTTAGAAGCTGTGTGCTCTACCAAACAAGCTATTGCCACTTCTGTTCTCTCTCCTCTCCCTCGCCCTTCATGAATAACAAAATGAGGACCTTAATTTACTATACTTAAAATATTGTATAATTAATCTAATTTTTCATAGAATAGCAATATGTAGAATTAAAATAGCAGTTCACAACTGATCTGACTTACTTGAGCGTTGGCCATATTGGGTCCTCATCGTTCATGAACAGAAAGGGATCCTCCTTGTAGCCAAACATCTTTTGCTTTTTTGACTCGGGCCTGACAATATAAACAAGATCATCATTGAACATGTGCAAAGACTATGATTATGCTTAGCCCTCACTCTTTTGTCGAATATCCAGCACAAGTGTGCAAATCAATCAATTAGAAGGAAACTTATCCACTGAATACGATTTTATAATTCACCCAAAACATTATACCTATATCTTATATGCTACTATTTTTGCCCCTGAAGAACACACTAGTTACCTCTACAAAAAAATATAAGATAAGATATAACTTTATTTGTCCTTAGGGCACATTTGATGGTCCATATATGCAGCAAAACAAAAGCAGTATAGACAGTTTTAACATGAAATTACAAATATCATTACTCATATTCATTACAGCATCAATAATAATAATAATAATAATAATAATAATAATAATAATAATAATAATAATAATAATAATAATAAATAATAATAGCTTGCATAGCAACTTGGACTGAATAGAAATTGTATTGCATTTGTACAAGAGTTTAACTGCGCTAGGCAAAAACGAATTTTGTACCTTTGAAGTCTACATTGTAAGGCTCTTGCCCTCCCCGAGCGCTCAGAAAAGCTTAACTGGCTATAAAGAGGATGGTTTTCATCTTTTAAAATTGAAACAATCTTACTCTGACATTTACATAAATATAGCAAATATGCAATATTCTCTGGATTTGCAAACTTTGTTACATTTGTAGATAATATTGACTAGTTTACATATTGATACATTTGCATTTCCTCCCCTAAAGACAAGAGCGAAACAGCTCACACTCTCAATGACTGATTTATAAAAAGGCACATTATTTTCTTATTGACATGGAATGGGTTGAGTTTCCTTAAAAAGTACAGACGAGTATTTAACCGTTTCAAAAGAGCAATGGTATGAGGGTTCCAATTTAATTTACTGTCTAAAGTGACACCAAGATACTTGTAAGCATTTACTTTCTCAATCTCTTCAACTTTTATAAAGAGGGGAGACGTTGGTGTCTCCTTCTTCTTGAAATCGATAATCATTTCCTTTGTTTGATTGACATTTGGTGAGTAATTGCACAACCATAAGTGCATATTGCAAATAATACAGGTGATATAACAGCTCCCTGGGGAGCTCCAGTGCTAGTGATAATAGTATCTGAAATAACAGTATAGGAACAGTTTTCTCTTTGAATGTTGTTTAACATACACAGTTCTTGAGGTTAGAGAGCTAATGATCCAAACAATCAGATTTATGTTCAAATTGATATTTTGCAATTTTGATATCACCAGGTGTGGTTGCATGGAGGGTTGTTTTTTTGGCTGAGAGGCATAGTTGTTTTTGCTTTAATAGGCTATCTATGAAGCTTCATGTGATAACAATTCTCTTTTGTATTTCATTTTTGATATATACATTTTTCCAACCAGAAAGGCATGATTTATCTCTTTTAGTGTCCTTTTGTTAAATGACTCAGAGTGTGTAATGCCTAACAATAGATCAGGAGCATTTAGATTCAGTCGCCATTTTATTTTCAATTTCTTTCCACAACGGTTGTACTAACAGACAACTATAGAAGAAATATTCAATAAAATCAATTTCTTTGCAGTGTTCACGATGGTTGTTACTTTTATTCCCATCTTGTGGAGAAGAATAGATGTAGGGTAAATATTATTTAATATTTTCCAGTGCAAAACACGGAGTCTGGTTTCCTTAGTGCAATCCATAGCTAACGTCCAATGCTTTAGATTGAAAATAATTTGGAATTTCCTTTCCCAGAGTGAAGCAGCATGTGATATTTCACATTCTTTGATCAAAGATGCAAAACCGTTTCTCCCTATTTGACCTATAATACTGTTCTTAAAAGTAAGCTTTCTGCAGTTTTCGACATTATTTTAATCATTTTTCGAGGAATTACACTATAAATTAGGTTAAAGTCTAGCTGCATGTTAGGGTAGTATTCATATTTTGCAATGAACTTTTCGTAATTCATTGGCCTACCTTGGATGCATATATCTGTAACATACAGAATGTTACGTTCTATAAATTGTTGGATGAGGAGAATTTTTCTTTGGATCATTAATTAATTTCCGTCACAGAGATAAGTGTGCACATTATGTTGAAGCCAGACCAAAACAACTTTTCTGTGCAGAATTTCCTTTTTATGAGGTTTAGACTTTTCAATTCAGACAGCGGCACGTTTGTAAATAAAACAGTTTGATTTTCTTTTATGTTGATCATTTGTACCTCTCTTACTGTATGGGTTGTACATTACTTTACGTCTGATCTTTCCAAAGGCTTTGGTATTTGAGAATTTTTTTTTCCATATACATCTAAAGAAAATTTGGTTCTTTTTATCAAAATATCATCAGGTATACCAATACTTTGTACGAGGTGAATTAACAAGCTTACCCCAAATGTTTTAATGATATGTATTTTCCCCATGATTGAGAGATCTCTATTGGACCAGAGAGCTAGTACTCTTTCAAAATTTTCCACCATTTTGGTCGCCGAGTTAAAATAAATCCCTAAAATTTTAACTGCTGTTTTGAATGGGATGCTCTGCCATACCTGCCCATAGGCATTCCACAGTCCTCTAACCACCGCTTCACACTTAAGTTGATTTAGTTGCAACCCGGAGAAGGTGGAAAATTCTTCTAAAACTAAAACTCGCTAAGATCAATGGTTGCATGGTGTTGAATGCTGACAAAAAATCTATAAGCAATATTTTAGAATAATTTTTAGGAACATGAAGATGTTTGTAAACATGTATAAATACAAGTATTGCATCTTCAACATTTCTTTTCTCTCTGTAAGAAAATTGCATGGGATCTTGAAGAGCAGAAAAGTACCGTACTTCTTAAGATCCTTGACAATTATCTTTTCTAAACATTTTGTGACCACAGAGGTTAAGGCAACCAGCATCAAGGTCATTTAATTCTCTAATCGTGGATTATCTAGAGGGTTATTGAGTTAAGCCCGTTTTATAAACAATGCAATTTACTTTATAATGCTTAGGTTCAGTAAGTACAAAAGTAGCATCGTTCATTCTGCACACGGTGTCATTATTTTGATTACTGAAGTTAAAAGCATTTCAACCAAATCAAAACACACACACACACAATTATTTTCCTCAAAAAGGATTAATAAAGTAATTCTTACCTACTCTCATCTTAACCCTTCCCTTACCATTCAAGTATATTTCTAACACGCTGATTTCTATTCTCATTAACATTCGCATATATTTCTCACAATTATAACATACCCTGGACCCATCCGTGTATGTTCCCTTTGAGAGTTGATCGCTGTAACCAAGTAATACAGGTAGTGTTGTTATACAGAAGTACTGGGTTAAATGCTAGAAAGGCAGAGAATTGGTCAATTTGTTTTGCTCTTACTTTCCACAAGATCGGTTCAGTAGAAGATAATTTATGCAAGCTGAAGTTTCAAAGTCAAAACTTGCACAGCAATGGCTAGGTTTCAGGGAATTAAACATCAGGTAACCATTGGGTGAGACATACTAAGTAGCTGTGTAATGCTTGGCATGGAAGGGTTAAAACTCACTGGTCTGACATCTGCCCGGCTCTTCTCTTCCCTCCTTCCCCTGATTCTGACACTTCTTCTTTGACCTCTGACTTCACTCCATTTTTGGAATCGGCAGATCCAGCGTCATTGGTGGATGCTTCAGAGCAAAACATGGGTACAAGTGAGTAGGGGTGGTGAATCCGTAAATTGTCTTTTACAAAGTCAATCAATCTTGAAAATCTAGTCAGCCTTTTCTAAGTAGATATAAGCAACTTCACCATGAATGAATGAATGAAGGAAGGAGTGAGTGAGTGAGTGAGTGAGTGAGAGAGAGAGAGAGAGAGAGAGAGAGAGAGAGAGAGGAAAAGAATAAGAAAAAGAAGAAAAAAACACCAGCAAACTGTAAATTAACACATGCATTAATTTATGTTAATACGTAGATCTACTTATAAAAACATTATTTAGAAAAAAAAATGGTTGAATAATAATAATAACCATGTATAATTTTTATAATGTGCATAACCACCACTGTAATTTTTTTTTAGGAAAACTCATTCATTCAACACAGAGGTAGGGTTCCATATATTATGAATGTAGTAAAGATAAGAATGCACCTACCTTCCTTCTTTGCTTCCCTTTCCTCTCTCTCCTCCCTCGAGCCAGGCAGGTGGCGCTTTTTCTCCAGCACCGCCACGAAGAACCCGCCCGAGTCCTGGTGGTGCGGCAGGATGCGCATGCTGAGGACACGCAGCGAAACAGAGTCAGACCCAGCACATCTCAAGCAAAACAGAGTCAGACCCAGCACATCTCAAGCAAAACAGAGTCAGACCCAGCACATCTCAAGCAAAACAGAGTCAGACCCAGCACATCTCAAGCAAAACAGAGTCAGACCCAGCACATCTCAAGCAAAACAGAGTCAGACCCAGCACATCTCAAGCAAAACAGAGTCAGACGCAGCACACAGAAAAAATTACTATGCAGTGAAAGTCTTATTCTCTCAAACAAAGCCAGCTGCTGACACCCCCCCCCCAATAAAAAAAATAAAAAAAATTGAAGTCTTATTCTCTCAAACAAAGCCAGTTGATTACACCCAACAACAAAAAAAAGTCAGAGAGAAGTCTTGCATGAAAAGTTTTAAATCCCTCCCAACATTCTCCTAGCCATTGGAATGATTGGTACCATCTTTCCAAATGAAAGCCCTTGGCCTCCTCTGGTGAGGGGGGATAGATGGTCTCTTTGTACTGAGTCTTGAGATGGGGTGGGATCTTGTCCGTTTCATCCAACCACTCGCCAGCCTTGGACATCACCTGGGGAGAAAAACAGGAAGTGTTGAGAGATGCATTTCTTATGGTTCAATAATTTTTTTTTTAATGGCTATCGAAAAAGGAATCAATTTTGAAAAGTTTCTTGATTATAAATCAGTTAAACCAACAGGCACTAGAGATTTCTAGTCCTGGATCCAGAAAATGGACAATTGTCTGACTTTGTTCCCTACAGGTTGGGTACTTGTCAGTATAATACCATCGGCTGAGGCAGACGTCCTGTAATCCCTGCCATGTCTGTGTGTCAACACATACAATTAGAGTTATAGGACCTGTTGCAATAAAGGATCCTTCTCGGAAACCTAGGAAACGTAATACTCATAGAGAGATTCTACCCTACGAGGACTCACCCTCCAGGTAGACAAGCCGCGAGTAAACTTGAGCCCAGGAAGTTGATCAGCGACCTCCACCAGCTCCATGGCTCCGTTCGACGACCTCAGAAGGTCACAGATGACGGCCTCGTCCTCTGCAGGGTTCAGAGAGCAGGTCGAGTACACCAGGCGACCTCCGACCTCCAGAAGCTGAGTGCCGCGGTGAAGGATCTTGCACTGTAAGCTGGTGAACATTACAACACAGGGTTTTTCAAATGTACTGCATACATTTTATATCTCTTTCCAATTCTACATTCAGCAAATTAAAACCCCATTTACAGAGTTATCACTGAAAAAAAGTTAATTAAAGTGCACTAGAAAAGCTTAGGACTAGAAAGTGAAGCATACATCAAAGGGGAGCAGATGAAAACGAAAGGAACCTATTTTAGACTCACTGCCAGTCGCAGGAGTAACCGACGCTTATCGATACATGTATTTGCATTATCGCATTGTTATAACAGACACGGGTCCGATCTGTTGACACTGTAGACATATTATCGATACCGCTCAAAGTTAAACTTGCGATTTGCGTTGTGATATAGTTACACATTAAATTTCTTTGCAAACAAGCCCAATCGGGTAATACTATTATTATAGATACAGTTCTCCCCCCCCCCCCCCCCCCCCCCGCGCGACTTTAGTTGTGTTCTGAAAACACGCATTTTTTTTTGTTACTACCGGGTCAGATGGGATGACATGATGTTTTCATTTCATTACTGCTCCGTGATTTGCGGACTTTGAAGAAAAGGAAACTCGGAAAAAGTAGCAATCCGGTCAAAAATCGCTGATTTCCGCGAATCAGCAAAAGATTATCATCACTGCCCACCTCTAATCATTTTCAGCGGAAATTTGGTTGTAGTAAAAGTCTTCAGCATTTAAAAATTACCAGATCGCGGCACAGAAAAAGCCCCCAAAAATGGCCTAAAACACAGACCGTGGACCAATGTATGCACGGTTCACGGCATGTATTCGGATCCACAGGCTTTTTTTGCCAATCCACAGATGAGTGGCAGCCCTGCGTCATATATTTTATTACTTGCCTATACTTCTAAACAGAGCATTGTGTGAAGAATAATCACATTTTCCAGATTCGCCAGTGCAATATAATGTTTTAAGAACTGACCCGTGCATGTTTGCACCTTGAAGTGGATGCCATTTCTGCCACACATCAAAATTTTTTCTCATTGTTCCATCACCACTGCAAAAAAAGAAAGAAATGGTTTCATACAATGTTTAGAAGGTAAGATGCAAAGAAAGAAAATATTTATGACAGAGGCAATATTCATGTAATCACCAATTGTTTATGCATTTTTATTCAGTCAATATTTTCACATAACTCACAAGGAGTTTGAATGCTAAAGTTCTGCCAAAATGATTAAATTGTATATGGTCTAAAAGTTATTATAAAAATATGCCAGAAATGCTTTTATATTGCACTCCATATAAAAACATTTGAGTTCCACAAAAATTCTGCATAATTCATTAAATGCATTTCATATTTCGGATGAGTGGCAGCCCTGACCATACGTTATAAACTTATTGAGCGGTAATAGGGTTTTCTTTTATTCCTAAAATTTTCATGAATCTCTGCATTTGGTACAACTGCTCTCTGTTAAAATAAAATAAGGATTAAAATTACCTGCAGGGAACATCACATAAAATTCTGTCTAAATTTAAAGGCCAACTATTCGAGTATCCCCATGCTAACATCTCCTATTCTTGATTTTAGTTTCACACATAGATCTAGATGTCTGTAGCCACTCTAATCTGAATTTATTTTTCACTGTAGCTTTTATTTCCTTTGCACGCCCAAGTTCGCTGTTATTCAGTCCTCACGGCGATACCGGCCGTTGTTTAATTATCAAGGTCTAGATTATAAAACCTAGAACATAAAAAGTGCTGTATCAAGTGAAAGAATAGCACTCCACTAGAGTTTAGACCTAGATAACTAGCTTTCGACCAAGACATGAAATCTAGTGTGAATTTGAATGGACATACGATCGACGATCTAATCTAAACTATAGGAAAGAGATCATGGAGGAAGAACTAGAATTTCGATCAGCCGAAGGAATGTCTGCCTTTGACAAAAAGTTTTCTTTTCAGTTTTGCTAGTTTCAGTATATTTTCCTGACCATTTCAGATATGAATCGCGTTTGAAAAGGTAAACACTGTGAGATCACTCATTCAACTTAGCTAGCCCTAGAACGGGGATGGGTAAAACGATCGTAATATCGATAAATAAATCATAAAACCGGGAAAGCAGAGGAATACAAAATAAATGTAACACTATCGATAATTTAATAATAATTATATCGCCATTTTGGTTATGCACGTTATTGACAGTGTTATCGGCAAGGCAACAGTACGGCTCAGAGTTATAGATCTACAAATAACAATACAATGAGAAGCCGGACGTTCACCTAGCCAAACCGCGGGACTACCGTCGTAGAATTATAAACTCGCACATTTCCGCGGATTTCAAAAACGATGATCGTTAAATCGGGAGGAAAGGAGGAAAAAGTGCAGAAAGGCGGAAAATACCGAGGAAAGGAGGAAATTCCTCCTTTTGAACGCAAAAACGAGGATTTCCGCGGATCCGCGGAAAACCATCATCACTGATATATACTGTGTAATAACATCAAGTAGTATGAATGTTAAAGTTCTGCCAAAATGATTAAATTGTATATGGTCTAAAAGTTATTATAAAAATATGCCAGAAATGCTTTTATATTGCACTCCATATAAAAACATTTGAGTTCCACAAGAATTCTGCATAATTCATTAAATGCATTTCATATTTCGGATGAGTGGCAGCCCTGAACCATACATTATAAACTTATTGAGCGGTAACAGGGTTTTCTTTTATTCCTAAAATTTTCATGAATCTCTGCATTTGGTACAACTGCTCTCTGTTAAAATAAAATAAGGATTAAAATTACCTGCAGGGAACATCACATAAAATTCTGTCAAATAATTGGCATTCAGGGTTCTTGCTCTGAAGACAAAAAAGTTATACGCAAAAATTCATTAAATTGAATGTTCAACCTTTTTCCATGAAAAATACTTACTAAATACATGAATTTAATTTATATTCCATTTCCCTATTTCATCTAAATATGTACTTGTATAGAAAAACTGACACCAACTCACATCTTTTGTGGTGTGAATCTTTGGGAAGAGCCTTCCGTCGTGGTTGACAATGATGCAGCACGGACTCTGCAGGCGTTTCACCTGGTGCACCATGAGGTAGCACCGTTTATTGTCAGAGTCGTTGGCAATAACGTAGCCAGTGGGCAGCTCACCTGGTGTAAACATCAAACATAATTATATTGTCTCATGGGAAGCGACAGTGATGCAAACATGATTGTTGAATCTTTGACAGTGATGCAAACATGATTGTTGAATCACAGCATTTTGAATCACAACCTTTTGATAGACCTTTACTGAACTCGGACCTGCCAGCTTTTCAATGACTGAAAATCCATAAAATTTACCGAAAATTGGCACCATAGAAGCGAGCTGTTGCATGGGGTAGAGCGTTGGTCTCCAGGATACATTAAACTAGAAAAAAGCCTTTCCTACAGAGAACTTTACTATAGGATCCTAGGAGATGTCTAACTCCAACAAAGAACTTTTCTTTCTTTAATTTAGCTCTTTTCATTTCATATCAATTAAACATTTACAAATTTTAAAAGGACAAACAATATAGAAGTTCTGTGCCCACACTGCAATTGAATTTTTTTTTCTTTATCTTTATGGGAAGCCTAGAATTATACTTTTTCTTTATCTGAAGAAAAGCCTTACTGCATAAAGCAGCTTGAAGCATTCTCAAGAATCACAAGAGAACTCCAAAGACAGGAAATAGAGATTTTAAAATGTTTTACAACAGATTTGATCTGGCTAATAAGTTATGTAAATCTAACTCTGTCCGACGAAGTAAGTCTACAGCTCGGAAGGATGGACCGGCACAGGAACCATGGAGATATTCTATTAGCTGAGCAGTCTTGGAACCCGGTGATGCACACATGTCCAAAATCTGTGCGTGGTTAGAAATTAAAGGAAGTGGGAGGTTGGGGAAAAAAAGGAAATTGCAGATGTTAGAACTATTCAAAACGACAAGTCGACAATGAAAATTAAATTAAAAAATTAAAGATTTTATCACAAAACTGTAAGATATAGTAAGAAGAAATAGTTTTTGTTTGGGTTGAATGTACATGTACTCCCAAGACCTGACAAAAGGTGAAACCT